>JAPXFY010000021.1:58741146-58753646 GCA_030674185.1 Monoplex corrugatus
AACTCCTTTGTCTCTTTACGTTACAAGCAACAAGTGAACAAAGCTAAAGAAAGGAAACGGAGAAAACAAGGCCAGGCCATAACGGTTTTCTGTGTCTTGCTGCTTTGCTAGAAGATTTTAGAAAATGTATTTATTTATTCATTGAAGACCACACGAATACACACATCTATGCTCCATATGTGTGTATGTGTGGGCATATGCAATCTCGCATGTGCGCACACACACATGCACACACGAATGTGCATGCATGCACACACACACACACGCACGCACGCACGCACACGCGCGCACACACACATGCATATGCTTTCCCATGACTGTTTAACAATTCACAGTTTTGACCAAAATTTGAAATGTGGTGAAGAGCCACCCTGAAAATCCTGAGAAAGTTTAAAAACAAATTGTTTCCCCCTCATTTTTTTTCTCACACGCACACGTCACGTACACGCACGCAAAAACATGCGTCTTACATGTGCGAGAACATGCACAGTACAAGGTCAGGCAGAATCAGTTTTCCTTTTAAAAAAAAAAAAAAGTTAAGAGTGGAAATTGTTTGTATTGGTGTGGGAATGAAGGAAGGCGGTGGTTGTGATGTAAGCGTGAAAGGAGGTGGATTGAAATTGGGTGTAGAACCCAGTAACCTGTTGACACTGTTTGTAGTGCTGGTGGGGGTGATAATGATGACGCCTGTGGGTGCCAGCGGAAGTGTGTGTGTGTGTGTGTGTGTGTGTGTGTGTGTGTGTGTGTGTGTGTGTGTGTGTGTGTGTGTGTGTGTGTGTGTGTTGTGTGTGTGTGTTAAACGGCACCAAGGTTCTAGGCACCAGAGGAGAGAGGATGAGATGATAGCGAGAGACGAGCGTTGAGAGAGATGAGAGAGAAATGTGATACGAGCAACGTGCTGTTGATGATGATGTATGCCATTGAGCATGTGCATGTATGTATATCGGCATGCATGTCGATTGATTTGGTTCAATTTTTACGTCGGCACCCACCTCAGGTGATATGGCCTACAGGGATAACCATCCCAGGGAATTGGGGAAGGGATACTTATCTAATCCTATACCGATACCAACAGAACAACAATGATGTTAAGATGGGACAGTGAGAAGGCCACTAACCTTTTAGTATAGCGCATCCCGGTATTCAAACCCAAAACCATTAGCATGTGAATCTGACGCTCAACCAACTGAGCTGTTGAGGCCCGAGTGCATGTGTGAGTGTGTGTGTGCGCAGATGTGTGCCGCTCTGTGTGCTTGTTTGTGGTTGCACAGGTATTTTCCCTTAACCCCTGAAATTGTTAAGTAGTTTTCTGACATAAATAGTGTTAATTTCATTTTTTTAAATTGTTATGAAGGTCATTAAATGAATAGCGAGAATATGTTTCGTGTTCATGTTCTTATTGCTTATAGCTCTGTTGACTACTAGAGCTATATTAGGGCTAACAACACGTCAAAAAACGACAACCTGGTTATATATGTCTATAAACTTGTAAAAAAATAAGATAATCATCAGTACCTTTGTATAATCTTTTCATATAACATCCCATCTCCTGTTTGGAAGGTTTCAAACGCCCGTTGCTTGGCAACGAGAGTCGATGTGTTGTACCAGCATGCCCATTTTCACTTCCAAGTCATCAAAGTCACATATACACTTTTTACTGCTTTTGCTATACCTGCGCCAGAATTTCCTGTGTGAAATTGAATTTAGGCCTAATGGTTAAAATTAATGTGCTGTTCCTCAGCGCTTAACACGGTTATGACCTTGGGATGACTGTACCCGACATGACGTCAAAACAAATGACATCACAATGTTTGCACGTAATTTTCGTCATTAGATCACGGAATAGTAGGGTTGTGTGTGTGTGAAGTTTCAAAGGTTAATGGGGCATTCTCTCAGTTTATTTGGATGACACTCGTATGTGAGGGAAATGATTTGGGTCATGTCTTTCTGTAGTCATCATGGCCCCCCGAGCGCTGAATTTTTGTTTGGTGTGTGTGGTGGGTGGGTGGGGGAGATAGGGGCATGGAGCCCTCTGTCCGTTACTGATTTATTATAAATACAGTGTGTGTGTGTGGCCTGTGGATAAAACACGTTTGGAAGTGAGAAGTCAATGATAGCGGAGGTTCAATACTGAATTGGTCAGACTTTTCACCTCCATTCTGCTACTCCATGAGTGATGGTTTAGATGTTAAGTCTTCCATGTGAAATTACAAACGTAGGTCCCATGTGCAGCAGTCGCTTAGCGCATGTTAAAGATTTCTTGGCAATAAAAGAGTTGTTTCTGGCAAAATTATGTAGTAAAATCCACTTTCTTTTTGTTGACAAAAAATATTGTCATGGTTTGGGGGGGTGGGGTGGGGAGGAGAATGGTGATTTTTCATTTGAAGGCTTGTCTTCTCCATGGAGAGCAACCGGTTTTACATGGTAAAACTCCATTGTGGTAAGAAAACGATACAATTCCAATCCAGTCCAATCCATTATACACGATACAGGCATCATTCTACCCTGCCCCCTTTTCTGATGCCCCTAGACACACAGCCCACAAAATTGCTGTTGTTTGGCATACGATTGAATCACTGGTCGTATGCTTCTTGTCACCAGAAATAGTAATGAAGAGATTTCATGTAACACAACTGTGCTGGGTGCAATGGTGCATGTACGTCAGTGAGAGAGTTTGGCGTGTCTTCCAAGAGGGATTCTTCACCCTCGGACAGTTCCATATGTGCTTCACCCAGTCTGCCGTCTGTGGATTCCTAGAGACTGTGCAAAACCCTACATGTCAGCAAGAACTTGAAATTGGGAGGGGGGGGGGAGGGGTGTAGGGAAATGGGACCTATGAAACACCAAACTGTTATCACCAAAATAGAGCATAAAGATGGGCAGAAACAGACCAGTGAGGAAAAGTGCATGTAAATAAATACATTAAAGAAAAGGAGCAACTAGAAACATCAGTGTCAAGATAAAAGAAAACAAGAGTATTGTTATTGACAACAACGAGAATAACAAAACAACAACAACAGTGATAAAACTACAGCAGTTGCATAACGTCATTTCAGTAACAATCGTAAATCTGCATACATGCATCATGCTCAGATATTTTACTCTCTTTTTTGTTGAATATAAGGAAATTTGTTCGTACATCTTTTGATGAATTGTACAAAGAAACCAGGAATATCATATGTGTGCAGTGGAAAATTCTCTCTGTCTCTTCCCCCCTCTCTCTCCCCCTCCCTTTCTCTCTCTCTTTCCGTCCCTCTCTTTCTCCCCCCACTATTCTCTCCTTTTCTCCCCCAGGTCTCCGTCTCTCTCTTTCTCATACTGATAACATAAATCTTTTTCACTCCCTCGTCCCATCCACCAGCTGCCCCCCCCCCCCCCTAAACAACAACAACAACAAAACAAAAACAAAAACTGTTCAATCCATCACCTTATCCACCAGCTTCCTGCTGCAGATAATTGATGGATAGGGTATGGGAGTGCAAAGGTGCCTGAAGCTGGTGAAAAAGGTGAAGCAGTGAAAGGGTTAAGTTTTTAATTTGCTGTCGTGACTGACAATGCAGGAAGCTGATGGATAGGCTAAGGGAGTCAAGGATTAAAGGTCGTGAGATTGATCATGCATTATAGATCTGCGAGAAAAGCTCTGTGAGATACATTCAGTTAGATTACCACAGGATGGTTAGATATATGTGCTGGTTCTCAGTCTGTTGGAATGATTGATTATTTGTAGTCTGTGATTGGGTTGCGCTTTTAAGGACTCTGGGTCTGCGCTTTGGAAATGGCAAGTATCGGAGCAGCCCCCTCTCTCCACACACACACACACCACACACATGCACGCACGCACACTCACACACACGCACGCACGCACGCACGCACGTACGCATGCACGCGCGCGCGCGCGCACACACACACACACACACACACACACACACACACACACCCCACACACACACACACACACACACACACACACACACACTTCCCCTCTGACGAGTTACAGCCACAATCTTCAAAGGTTAGCAGGCCTGATTTTCTGATGCTCGATTCTATTGCCTGGTTTTAGTTGTTATAGAATATAATGATTGAATGACTTAGACCAACAGGTATGGATGGACTCAAGTTCTTGTGCCTTGAATGAAATACCATAAAAGTTGGCTTGTTTGCTACCCATCTGTTTATGCTTTAATCATTCTGATGATCCAAAACAAGTGTGACTGCCTGCATTCAGGCAAGCAGGAACCAGAAAAACATGAAAATAGGATCAAAATGTGTATTTTAGTATAACCAGACAAGGCAGGCGCACATTTTCGGCTAACTGGCCTGTGTCAAGCGTATTTGTAGGACCACATACGAACAAACACCAAATACAAAAATTAGGAGAAAAAGCCTGAAACGTTTGTGCTGCTTTGTCCATTTGGGGAAAAGGACTAAAATGAGATCATAATGTTTTTGTGAGTAATGGTAAGAAATGGGGAAAGGGGAGGCAAATATGATGTCAGAGGGGAAGTGAGATGAATTCTGCAATTTGAAAAGTGGTCATGCCATATTCTTGTTGTTTTATTGCGAAGAAGGTCCAGGGCTGAACCTATGACAACTAGCTAAGAGTAGTTTTTGGAATGTAAAGTGTCTTACTGTTGAAAAATGCATAAATACACATACAAATTCATACATACATGTACACACATATCCATATATACATATACATACATACATACAGACATACATATACATATATATCTGCAAACATCATATCTACACATAAATTATGCATACACACACATACATCCCCACATAGACATAAAAATAAGAGAAAATATAGGCATATGATCAACTGAAAATATATAATCAAGAGGTTTTGTATGACTGATGTAAATTTATGTTTACATCTTTTTTTCCCCTAATTTTTGTATGTGGTATTTGTTCGTTTGTGATCTTACGTTCACGCTTGACAAAGGCCAGTTGGCTGAAAATTTGCACCTGTCGTGTCTGGTTATATTAAGTACATGTTCTGGTTCTATTTTCATGTTTTTCTGGTTCCATTTTGATGTCACTGTTTTTTAGGACCCATTCCCCTCCCCAAAAATGTGCAAGACCTTGCCAGTGCATAGGGTTTCGTGCGGGCTCAAGGAGTCTTTCAGAGTAGTTGCTGACAGATTTGGGTGGAGCGCATTTGGAGTTGTCCAGATGACTGTGATGAACCCACCTTCAACAAACTGCAAGCTCCAACTGCCCAATTGTGAATCCTCTGACTCCTGCACCCTATCCATCAACAGCAAAAACTTAACCCTTTGATTCCCTCATCCTCAGGAAGCTGGTGGACAGAGTGAGGGAGTCAAAGGGTTAATTTTTGCATTGCTAGTGTAGTCGGCTATGCAGGATGCTGTGGAAAGAGTGCGGGAGTCAAAGGGTTAAGTACAGTATTAATTAACTATCAGTATGATTGGCATCCTCCACTTTGCCCATCCTTCGAGAGATATTTGACCAGCGGTTGTTAGCTGTCCAGCTTTGTGATTCTTGAACGATATTTGATTAACAGAAGTTTTATTATTATCTCCCTTGTCCTAAAGAAGCGTGAACGACTGTCTTGGTAAGTTGACACAGCTGGCAATGGCTAGAGTGCTGCCGTGTCATACACGGTTGGAAAACAAAACATGACCACGGAGGGTAGGTCGGGGATTGGGGAGGAGAGGAAGGAGAGGGGAGACGAGGTCAGTGAGAGGGAGGGGCCTGGGCAGTATGTAGGCCGCCGGTCACCACGGGGTCAAGGGGGTGTCGTACGCAAGGAGAGCGCTGCCCAGTTATGCCCCCCAGGGCAGTTTCTGTGCGTGAGGAAAGCGCCTTGGGTGGCTCCCAGGTCTCCTTCTGGCAGTATTTGCTTCATATCTGCTGAAGCCAAACCTAGCTTGAATTTAGGTAAACACTTTAGTACTATAAACGATAAACGGCCTCTTTGGACTGAAGGGTAAAGTGCATGATGTGTGCCCTGTGATGGGTCACCTAGTCTTTAAGATCTCTGAGTAGTGGGATGTGCATGGCATTGGGCACAAGCTCATTGAAAGAAGAGCCTCTTCTGTGACGCTTCTTTGCAGTGATCAGAGATTCGAAGAAATTGAGCATTTCATATAATTTGATCATGACATAAACCTGGTTTAGCACAGTTTTGTCATCTACAGTTTGTGTTTTTAATTTAAAAAAAAAAAAAGGAATGAAGTTTTTATTACCTGTCTCTTTCCATTTAGCTTTCACAGCTCTGCAGTGGGCCGGACAGGGACAAAATGAATTGAATTATGTGAATTGTGCCTTGTGCAGAAACTGTTGAGTAGAAAAACTGACCTACAGCAGAGTAGTTAGTTTTATGCAGGGCGTCTAGCACGTGTGCAGTGTAAAGTAGAGACACAGCTAGCCAAAGAAGAGTTGATGTGGTATGTGTCAAATGCGACAGATGTATAAGGTAGTGACAGGTATGGCCTTAATCACTAAACCACGCAGTGGGATTGATCAGGCTTTGTCAGATGTTGCAGAATCACTTTGGCACACTTAGAAAAAGTCAGGGTCAGATTTGGCATGCAGAAAGATTTTCGTCCTCGTTATGTGCCCTGCCCCATGGCGTTGTGATCATAGCCCTCCATATGCATAGATCTATCCCTTGTCTCTGCAAGTACAGCTTCCACCCCTCTATGTCCTCAGCCACCCTGCAAGTCTTTCCAATATTTTCTCCGTGGGTGTATCTGATGTTCTCTTTTCCTCCAGCTTTCCTGTTGTGACCAGGTGCTCTAATTTCCCTTTCCTTTTTAAGCTTAAAGAATAAGAAAGAAAAAGTGACCTTATTATGCCAAATGTGAGACAATCAATATGACGTTAGAAAGAACAACAACAATAAACAAAACATGAAAACATTCTCCATGTCGAAGCTATTTACGCAGCAACAGCAGTAACAACAACATCAAGAATAAACAAAGAAAACATGAAAACATTCTTTGGGTCAAATATTGTGTGGAACTACTCACAACAACAAACAAACAAACAAACAAACAAACAAACAAACAAACAAACGAACAAAGCATGAAAACATTCTCTGTGTCAAGTATTGCGTGGAGCTACTTAAAACAACAACAACAACAACAACAACATCAATAATGAATAAACAAACAAAGCATGAAAACGTTCTCTGGGTCAAATATTGCTTGGAACTACTTACAACAACAACAACAGCAACAACAACAACAACAACAACAACAACAACAAACAAACGAAAGAAGCATGAGAACATTCTCTGGGTCAAATATTGAGTGGAGTTACTTAAAACAACGACATTAACAACAATGAACAAACAAACGAAGCATGAAAACATTCTCTGGGTCAAATATTGCGTGGAGCTACTTACAACAACAACAACAACAACAACAGCAACAACAACAGTAAACAAACGAAGCATGAAAACATTCTCTGGGTCAAATATTGCGTGGAGCTACTTACACAACAACAACAACAACAACAACAACAACAACAGTAAACAAACGAAGCATGAAAACATTCACTGGGTCAACTATTGCGTGGAGCTACTTAAAACAACAACAACAATAAACAAACAACGAAGCATGAAAACATTCTGTGGGTCAAATATTGCGTGGAGTTACTTTCACAGTAGAAGCTGTGTTTGCTGTGAACATGCCATTGTGGGTGTATTGTAAAGCGACCTCCATGAGTAAAAGGGAAAACCCAGGCATGGTATGACAAAAATGTGTGACAGTCAGCTCTGACAAATGCCACTGTGGGGTGTGTGTGTGTGTGTGTGTGTGTGTGTGTGTGTGTGTGAACAAGATCGATAGGTTGCATTTGTGAATATTTTTTTTTTTTTAAAAACATGGCTGAATGCTTCTCAATATAAAGTGTAGAGTTGGAGGTAATGTGGGAGTATTAAGAGGTGTGAGATTTTTTTCCTGTAATATGAATGGTTCAGATCAGTAACAACAGCGAAAACAAGTGCTGCAACTGCTGTTTAAGCCTTTGACTCCTGCACCCTGTTCACCAGCATCCTGCATTGTCGACCATGCTACCAAAACAAAAACTTAACCCTTTAACTCCCTAACCCTATCCACCAGCTTAGCTTAGGAAGCTGGTGGATAGGGTGAGGGAGTTAAAGGGTTAAGTTTTTGCAACTGGTGGATAGGGTAGAACAGTCAAAGGGTTAAACACCAGTCCCAACACCCCACCAACTTACAGTCAACCATAAAGACTGATAAAGATAAACACATTAACATGATATAGCCTACAATGATGATGATGATGATGATGAAGACAAGAACAACAGCAGCAGCAACCTTTACTATGAAAATAACCAAGCAGAAACAAACCAATCACTTCTCATTCCTATCTTCCATCCAGAATTGATAATAAAAGTTTAAAACACCCCCGCTAATTACAATAACAATAACACACGAGCAGCAGTAGTGATAGCAGCAGCAGCAGCACCACCACCACCACCAACAAGAACATCATCATTGTCATCATTATCATAATCATCATCATCACCATCACTATCATCATCGTGAAGTCTTTGCCCTTCATAATCAGACCAAAGTAGTTTTACAGACTCATATTCTTTCCCTGTCAGTGTTTAGAAGGTAACCAGGTTTATGATAAGGTTTTAAGTTAATCTTGTGGCCCTTCAGCATACTTGGTCCCTCTCCTTGCTGATAACACAGTGATTGTTGGTTCTACCCCTCAGCAGGGCTACAGGTTTAAGTGGCACCGTTAGGTCATAGAGCACACATGCTGATGATAGGGGGGGGGGGGGGGGGTCACGAGTTTGCCTCATTTTATAGCAGTCTTGCTGGCTCGTACAAGAACTACTGGCTCAAGATACGATGTCTTGAGCTCAGTCCCAACCTGCAGCATAAAAACTAGCCTGCTCACTTCCCATCTTAATTCTCCAAGTCATGCTGGTGTCATCAGCTTTTGTTTCCTAAGTCCTGTTTCCCTTCTCTCCATTTCAAGACCTTGCCAAATGCATTAGGATTTTGCACAGGCTTAAGGAGTCTGCCAAGTAACAGATGGCAGAGTGGGTGGCGCGCATATGGGTTTGACCAGGTGTGATGAATCCGTCTCGGAATAAACTCCAAACTCAAGGTACCATAATGGGTTGATAATGTTTGGTATAAGTACAGGGTACCGCAGTCTTCTCGTATCTTAAACCCCCAGGCAGGTTGACGCCTATTGAGCAACCGGTATTACAGTAGCACTTCTCTGCATAGATTAGATAGCAATTAGGACAGGGAAGAAGGGTGAGGTTTGCCGTCAGGACTGTCTACTAATTACGTGCTGACGTATTTCAATCATGCTGATCGCCCTTATCACCAGCAGAGTTCATTAACTTGTCCACACCATAGAAATGATTAGTTGGTTCATTTTTGAGCTGTTGTATGTTAAACTACTTGAGGTTTTGGTTTTATTTTTGAACAGTTGGTTGATTTTATTTTGAGCTCTAGGATGTTCAGCTATTTCAGGTTTTGGCTTGATTGTTGAAGCTGTTGGTTGTTCAGCTATCTCAGGTTTTGGTTTTATAGTTGAAGCTGTTGGTTGTTTAAATATTCCAGGTTTGGGTTTTATTGTTGAAGTTGTTGGTTGTTCAGCTATTTTGAGGTTTGGGTTTGATTGTTGAAGCTGTTGGTTTGTTTCGATATTTCAGAATTCAGTTTCATATTTGAGCCATATTTCTGTTTGACTTTTTAAGCTGTTAAGTGTTGAGATACTTGATATTTTCATTTTTGTGACCATGGAGTTGTACACTTTTTATGTTCAGTTTCACACAGCCTCCATATTAAGTTTCAGTATAGCCCATTCAGTGTGATGATTACATATGTATTTTAAGATTTTAGACTACTAACTCGATACTGGTTCAGTTGATTGCAGTATGATACAGACACACATATCAAGGGACATTTAATTTTGAGTGAAATTCTGACTGTGTTCTGAAATAACAGCAGCAACAGCAATATCAACAACTCAATAACAACAGCTGTAATATTGTATCCACTCTGACGTGGAATGTCTTTTTCTTTCCATCAAGTACACGACAGTCATCAGAGTAAACATTTCATCATAGGAGCACAGCCTCAAACTGCAGAATAAAAAAACTAAAAGAAGTTTATTTTGACTTTTTTTTCGTTTGTTTTTGTTTTAAGTCATGGTGTACACTAAATTTTTATATTTCAGAGGATTTGAAATTACACAGCAAGTAATTAATTTGACTTAACTTTTTTTATTTTGATTTTATCATGTTTAGTTTGACTTAACACTTTAAGTGCTTTTTTGTTGTTGTTGCCATACTCAAGTACCATTTGTTAAAGGTGACACAGGAATGACACATTACGATTAGATTGGCACATCTACATAATTACTGTATTGCAGAGCCTGTTATTGAGTTTAATACGGTAATGATAGCGTTTGCGTGATTGCGTTACCAAGTCACGCAGTGACAATCTCATCTACGTGATCATGTTACCGAACGGTCTGTAATAAAAACAAAGTTGACACCTGTGATTTACTGATCATCTCGGTGCGTTTGACATTTAAGGTGCTTCGGGGCTTGAGTGCCCATATTGCTTTGTTAACTGCCGTGTGGGAACAGTAGTCTAATATCGTAAAGGCAGTGTTTTCAAACAGCTGAAAATGGTCTGTTGTTTTTCCATTCATGGTATTGAAACTGTGTGTGTGTTGTGTGTGTGTGTGTGTGTGTGTGTGGTGTGTGCGCGTATGTGTGTGTGTGTGCGCGTGCGTGCGTGCGCGTGGGTGCATGTGTGTGTGGGTGCGTGCATGCGTGTTTGTTTAATTGATACTTAAGAAGGCAGTGTTTTCAGATAACAGACAATTATCGTTCCTTTAAATGCTGTTTTTTCATTTATTTTCTTGGAGGTGTGTGTGTGTGTGTGTGTGTGTGTGTGTGTGTGTGTGTGTGTGTGTGTGTGGGTGTGTGTGTGTGGTGTGAATGAATATTTCTTGACATCACCAGAATGACTGGAACTTTATGAATGGCAGTCAGGAGGCCAGTTTTCATTTTGCAGGCTGATTGAACTGGAGGATGTCAAATCTTATGTACAGTTGAGCCAGCCAGCGACATGCAGAGATCTTATGTAGATGCGTGTATACCACATTTGCACTTTATGCAAAAGGTAAAGTAATGGGTGTCTCTTAACCCTGAAGTCAAAAGGGAGTGATGTGGCAGAATCCTCAACTGTTTCCGAGGGCCAGCATGATGCGGATGGTGCTCATCTTCTCTCCCTAGCTGCTATACTTTTCTGAAGTTTGAAGAAACGGGCACCCATCCACAGCTTGGTAGATAGATTCTGCACACACACACGCGCATGTGCGCGCGCGCACACACACACACACAACACACACACACACACACACACACACAACACACACACACACACACACACACACACACACCACACACACACACACACACACACACACACACACACACAACTTTTGTGCAGTAATTCCGCCCACCCCTTTCCCCTCCCTTTTCCTTCACCCCCCCCCCCCCCTCTGTTTTTGCTGTCAAGAGGTAGAATGGGGTCAGAATTCAGATTATCACAAGATGATGATAAACGAGTGTTGGGGCTCACGGCAGATGGTGGTGCAACACTGGCAGATAAAGATGATGGAGATGTTAGGAGACGGAGGCCCTCCACAAAAATCCGAGTGACTTGAAAAGTCTTATCCCGTGGTTATGACGACGATGACGATGGCGATATTATATCCTGGCATCTGTCAGGGCTGGGACTTCATGCACCTGCTGTGTTCGTCAGTAAGCACAAGCAGTTACGTTGCATCTCATAACCCTCCTGTTGATGACTCAGTCTGAGAGGCAGGGTGCTTTATGTTATATATAGTTAAACAGGTCTCTGGTGTCTGCTCTGTATCCTGTATATAATCAAAACAGGTCTCTGGTGTCTGCTCTGTACCCTGTGTATGATAAGAACAGGTCTCTGGTGGCTACTGTGTATCCTGTGTATAATCAAAACAGGTCTCTGGTGTCTGCTGTGTATCCTGTGTATAATTAAAACAGGTCTCTGGTGGCTACTGTGTATCCTGTGTATAATCAAAACAGGTCTCTGGTGACTGCTGTGTATTCTGTATATAATTAAAACAGGTCTCTGTGACTGCTGTGTATTCTGTATATAATCAAAACAGGTCTCTGGTGACTGTTGTGTGTTCTGTATATAATTAAAACAGGTCTCTGTGACTGCTGTGTATCATGTGTATAATTAAAACAGGTCTCTGGTGTCTGCTCTGTATCCTGTATATAATCAAAACAGGTCTCTGGTGTCTGCTCTGTATCCTGTGTATAATTAAAACAGGTCTCTGGTGACTGCTGTGTATCCTGTGTATAATTAAAACAGGTCTCTGGTGACTGCTGTGTATCCTGTGTATAATTAAAACAGGTCTCTGGTGACTGCTGTGTATCCTGTGTATGATAAAAAAAGGTCTCTGGT
>JAPXFY010000021.1:58758646-58771146 GCA_030674185.1 Monoplex corrugatus
AAGCCGGCGTTAGCCTTGCTACTTTGTGCAGTCAGTTTTCAGATCTGAATCTACTACGTGGCTGAGACCAGGTGGGCTCGCAACTGGCAGCATGTTCTTACCTGTTTAGACCCCCCTCCCCCACCCCCACTTCTCCAGCCAGCCTTTTCTCCTTCCCCCCCAGCCCGCCATGCCTCAAGGTGTGCGTAATCCGCCAGGTACATACATACATGCATACATAGGCTGTTCGGAATGTGCTGACTGGAGCAACTTGCCTTTGCTGTTTCTTTCTTCAAGCGTTTTTTTCTTTTCTTTTTTCTTTCTTTCTTTCTTTTTTTTTTTTTTTTTTTTCATGTATGGAGAACTGGCTTTCTCTCGTTTGATTCAGCAGGCTGGCTGGCTTTGTTGATAGAGCCATGGACTCAAGATCTGATGTCTTTAAGGTCAATCACAGCTTGCATCCCAACAACAACAACAACAACAACATTAACAACAACAACAACAACATTAACAACAACAACAACAGCCACCATCACCACTCCCCAACCAGACAAAACGTTGGCCTGTTTGCTGCCCATTAACAAACAAACAAACAAACGACCATCCCAGCAACAACAATAACAACAGCAACAACAACATTAACAACAACAACAACAGCCACCATCACCACCCCCCAACCAGACAAAACGTTGGCCTGTTTGCTGCCTATTAACAAACAAACAAACAAACAAACAAACAAACTGGCCTGTTTGCTATCCACAAACAAAAAATTTCGCTTGTTTGCTGCCCACAAACAAACAAATTGGCCTGTTTGCTGCCCACCACCAACCAACCAACCAACCAACCAACCAACCAACCAACCAACCAACCAACCAACCAACCAACCATCTTACCAATTTACCAACCAACCAGCCAACCAACCAACCAACCAACCAACCAAAGCGCCTGTGATGTTAGCGGAACTCTGCTTACTGGTTCATGCTATAGCTCCCTTCACCTTCCCTACCCCTCCTGCCCATTTCAAGGTCTTGACCATGCATAGAGTTTCGAGCAGGCTTTTAATTGAAAGATGGGGGGTTGGAGTGTGTCTGAAATTGCCAGAGTGGTGAATCCCTCTTTAAAAAATGCCGAACTCTTTCTCTCTTGTTCATCTGTCTGGAGAACTGGTTTTGTTTGTCTGGAGAACTGGTTTTGTTTATCTCCCTGGAGAACTGGTTTTGTTCATCTGTCTGGAGAACTGGTTTTGTTTATCTGTCTGGAGAACTGGTTTTGTTCATCTGTCTGGAGAACTGGTTTTGTTTATCTGTCTGGAGAACTGGTTTTGTCTATCTCCCTGGAGAACTGGTTTTGTTTTTCTGTCTGGAGAACTGGTTTTGTTTATCTGTCTGGAGAACTGGTTTTGTTTATCTCCCTGGAGAACTGGTTTTGTTCATCTGTCTGGAGAACTGGTTTTGTTTATCTCCCTGGAGAACTGGTTTTGTTCATCTGTCTGGAGAACTGGTTTTGTTTATCTGTCTGGAGAACTGGTTTTGTTTATCTCTCTGGAGAACTGGTTTTGTTTGTCTGTCTGGAGAACTGGTTTTGTTTGTCTGGAGAACTGGTTTTGTTTATCTGTCTGGAGAACTGGTTTTGTTTATCTGTCTGGAGAACTGGTTTGTTTGTCTGCCTGGAGAACTGGTTTTGTTTATCTGTCTGGAGAACTGGTTTTGTTTGTCTGTCTGGAGAACTGGTTTTGTTTATCTGTCTGGAGAACTGGTTTTGTTCATCTGTCTGGAGAACTGGTTTTGTTTATCTGTCTGGAGAACTGGTTTTGTTTATCTGTCTGGAGAACTGGTTTTGTCTATCTCCCTGGAGAACTGGTTTTGTTTATCTGTCTGGAGAACTGGTTTTGTTTATCTGTCTGGAGAACTGGTTTTGTTTATCTGTCTGGAGAACTGGTTTTGTCTATCTCCCTGGAGAACTGGTTTTGTTTATCTGTGGAGAACTGGTTTTGTTTATCTGTCTGGAGAACTGGTTTTGTTTATCTGTCTGGAGAACTGGTTTTGTTTGTCTGTCTGGAGAACTGGTTTTGTTTATCTGTCTGGAGAACTGGTTTTGTTTATCTGTCTGGAGAACTGGTTTTGTTTGTCTGTCTGGAGAACTGGTTTTGTTTGTCTCTCTGGAGAACTGGTTTTGGAGAACTGGTTTTGTTTGTCTGTCTGGAGAACTGGTTTTGTTTATCTCCCTGGAGAACTGGCTTTGTTTATCAGTGTAAACCGGTTTTGTTTTAACTGTCTGGAGAACTGGTATTGTTTATCTGTCTGGAGAACTGACTTGTTTATATGTCTAGAGAACTGATTTTGTTTATCTGTTTAGACAACTGGTTTTATCTGTCTGGAGAACGGGTTTTGTTTATCTCCTGGAGAACGGGTTTTATCTGTCTGGAGAACGGGTTTTGTTTATCTCCCTGGAGAACGGGTTTTTATCTGTCTGGAGAACGGGTTTTGTTTATCTCCCTGGAGAACGGGTTTTATCTGTCTGGAGAACGGGTTTTGTTTATCTCCCTGGAGAACGGGTTTTATCTGTCTGGAGAACGGGTTTTGTTTATCTGCCTGGAGAACGGGTTTTATCTGTCTGGAGAACGGGTTTTGTTTATCTGTCTGGAGAATGGGTTTTGTTTATCTGTCTGGAGAACTGATTTGTTTATCTCTCCGGAGAACTGGCTTTGTTTATCTGTCTGGAGATCTAAGTGACTTGTTTATCTGTCTGGAGAACTGACTTTTTTTTGGTTTTATTTCTTGTGTTTGTTTTGTCTGTGTCTGTCTGGAGCCGCTCGGATTTTCTGTCTGGTTTTCTGTCTTGAGCAGCCAGCTTTCTTTGCCTTTCCTGTGTGTTTATCAGGTTTCTGTCTGTTGTTTTCTTTTACGTAGTGTATTTGTTCTTTCTGACTGCTTTTTTACGTCATGTATTTTTGTCTGTCTGTCTGTCTGACTGCAGCATCAGACACGTGGCTTGCTCTTTCTGTTTGACTGTCCAGCCAGAGCTGTCATCCTGTGTTTGCTCGTTTCGTGTGTGTGGTGTGTGTGTGTGTGTGTGTGTGTGTGTGTGTGTGTGGTGTGTGTGTGTGTGTGTGTGTGGTGTGTGTATGTGTGTGTGTGTGTGTATGTGTGTGTGTGTGTGGGTGTATGTGTGTCTGTGTATGTGTGTGTGTGAGGGGGGTTGGGTGTGTGTTTGTGTGTGTATATGTGTGTGTGGTGTGTGTGCTGGGGGTGGTGGTCGGGTGTGTGTGTGTATATGTGTGTGTGATGTGTGTGTATGTGTGGTGTGTGTGTGTGTGTACTATGATGTGTATGTGTGTGTGTGTGTGTATGTGTGTGTGTGTGTGTGTACACTAATGGTGTGTGCATTCATGTATGTGTACACATGTGTTGCATGTGTACAAGTGTACAAGTGCAGTTAGCTGTACAACAAATTTGTGTTGTTTTCTATTCAGTATATACTGAATAGAAAACAACACAGATTTGCTTACTACCATAATATATCCTGGCATCAACCAGGCTTGAGAGATGAGACACCAGCAATGTTGGTCACAAGATTTATGTAACGCTCCCAATGACCCATCCATAAAATGGTTGAGACTTGACTTGGTGGTCCCAGTCTTCCCAATGACCCCATAACATGCTCAATTTTGTGTAGGAGCTGAAAATTCCTACAGTGATTTAGAAAGGACTGAAGGGGATTTGAACCCACAACTTTCCAGTTGGTAGTCCGTTGCACCAACCACTACACCACAGTGACTGGTATGATGCATTGATTTACTTCTTTTGAGTTACTGTGTAAATTTTTGATTCATTTTAAGAATGAAAAGTATTTAACCATTTGACTCCTAAACCCTGTCACCTTCCTGCATTATCTGCCATAATAGCACCCTTTTACTCACTCACTCACTCACCCAGTCCACAAGCTTACTGTATTATCAGCTATTATAGCAAAGTAGAAACTTAACCCTTTCCTCACCTTGTCCAGCAGCTTTTTGCATTATCAGCCATTATTGCAAATTAAAAACAACCCTTTTTTCACCCTGTCCACCAGCTTTTTGCATTATCAACCATTGTAGCAAAGTAAAAACTTAACCCTTTCATGCACTCACCCTGTCCACCAGATTTCTGCAAAATGAAAGGGCTTAGTTTTTGCAGCTAGTAGGTAGGAAGAGGAAGGGCTTAGTTTTTGCAGCTAGTAGGTAGGAAGATGAGAGGGGTTAGGTTTTGCAGCTAGTAGGTAGGAAGATGAGAGGGGTTAGGTTTTGCAGCTAGTACTGTAGTAGGTAGGAAGAGAAAGGGCTTAGTTTTTGCAGCTAGTAGGTAGGAAGATGAAAGGGGTTAGCTTTTGCAGCTAGTAGGTAGGAAGATGAGAGGGGTTAGGTTTTGCAGCTAGTACTAGTAGTAGGTAGGAAGAGGAAGGGCTTAGTTTTTGCAGCTAGTAGGTAGGAAGATGAAAGGGGTTAGCTTTTGCAGCTAGTAGGTAGGAAGATGAGAGGGGTTAGGTTTTGCAGCTAGTAGGTAGGAAGAGGAAGGGCTTAGTTTTTGCAGCTAGTAGGTAGGAAGATGAAAGGGGTTAGCTTTTGCAGCTAGTAGGTAGGAAGATGAAAGGGGTTAGCTTTTGCAGCTAGTAGGTAGGAAGATGAAAGGGGTTAGCTTTTGCAGCTAGTAGGTAGGAAGATGAAAGGGGTTAGCTTTTGCAGCTAGTAGGTAGGAAGATGAAGGGCTCAGCTTTTCTGCAGCTAGTAGGTACGAAGGTGGAGTCAAAAGAGTCCGTGATTATTATTAATTTTCGTAGCAAAATAACCTTCATTACAGGAGAGAACTACAATATTAGTAGCGAACTGTAGCAAGAAGAAAACTTCATTCGATTTGCAAGTTGCGTTTACAGCAACCCCCACAGCACTAATAGTGCGAACCTTGACAGAGAGAGTGAGTCACAGTAAGTGGTTTTTTTTTTTTTTTTTTTACCTTGGCCTTGCGCGCTGGCCACTATTTTTGACCTTGACGAAATTGGTGTATACTCACATACACAGTGGCAGTATAGCCAACACCCCCCGTCCCCTTCCCTCGTTCTCTGACCTCCATAATTTCCTTATGTTACCTCACAGAACAGGAGCAGGTTTTGGATTCCCGGAGAATGATGTAAGACTGACTGCAGACTGACGAAGTCATGGTAAAACATAACAGAGGTTGGACCATAGTAACAATTGCTCGCGCTTCTGGAAACAGTACTGCCTCGTCTCCAAAACAAACAAACAAACAACCCTCCCCCCCAAACAACAACAACAACAAACAAACAAACAAAAACAACAAAAACCAACAACAAAAAACAAACAAAAAAAAACAAAACAAAAGAAGCAGAAAAAGCAGACAGAACAACAACAGTGATGTTTGGTAACGGACCTGTCTCAAACATAGCTTGTCGCTTTTTTCTGTTCCCCATCCCTCCTCGCTGCTCTCCCCCCCCCTTCTTTTATTCCCCTCTGTGTGTGTGTGTGTGTCTCTGTGTTTTATTATCTCCCCTTCTCTTTCTGTATCTTTCTTTCTCTTCTTCTCTTCCTCCCCAGTGCTCTTTGAAAAGCTCTCATTAATTAGTTTTTATTCTTTCTCCCCATTTATAGCCGTGTGTGTGTGTGTGTGTGTGTGTGTGTGTGTGTGTGTGTGTGTGTGTGCGTGGGTGCGTGTGTGTGCGTGCGTGCGTGCGTGTGTGTGCGTGCGTGCGTGTGTGTGTGTTTCAGCGCTTAGATTTGATTTTATCAAGATTTTGCGCTATATAAATATTGTAATTATTATTATTATTATTACGTTCTGTTTAGGGTTTTAGCAGTGATAATTTTCTGCAATGATAATTTTTCGTGTGGTAGGCCTAGTTAGTTCTTTTGATAGAGTCATGGATTGAAGATTGTATGTCTCAATTTCAGTTCCACAGCCTGCAGTATAAAAGCTGGCCTGTTCGTGGCTCAGCTTTTAAAACTCCAATTTTTCGGTTGGTATCAACTTAGTGTCTTCATAAGTGTCTCCCCGCCCCTTCCCCGTATTAAGTTTTTGTCGGTGTATAAGGGTTTGTGCGGGCTCAAGGGGTCTGCCAGATTTCGGTTGAGCATGTATGGAATTGTCTGAGCGTATGCATCGTTCTTGAACAAACTCCAAACTTCAAAGTAGTAATGATCCGGCCACAGATGGTTAAACATGTTCAAGTCTTTGCTGATATAATGTTATGTCCATATACATGCATGCATGGGAAACATGTGTACATGCATTCATACATATGCATGCATGTGTACATATGCACACACACACACACACACACACACACACACACACACACACACACACACACACACACACACACACACACACACACACAGACACACACACACACACACACACACACACACACACACACACACACACACAGACATGCACACACACACACACATGCACACACACATATTCTTGCATACATGCATGTGTACACACATGTTCACACAAACACACATATGTGGTTTATACATACAAACACACACACACACACACACACACACACACACACACACACACACACACACACACACACACACACACATATTCTTGCATACATGCATGTGTACACACATGTTCACACAAACACACATATGTGGTTTATACATACAAACACACACAAATACATGCATGCGCACAAACATGTACACTGAGCTTCACACATGTATGTATGCTTGCATAGATGCACTTGCAGATGCATACACACATACACATACATACCATCATTCACATACACATGCAGAAAACGCATCCACCATTGCCCACACATGAAGATACACAGATATATGCTCAGGTCAGTTGTGACTGTGTCCGTTCTCTTCCCACGTTCTTCAGTTACAAAGTGTAAAAAAAAAAAGCCATACCATATCATACTTTGTTGTTGTTGTTGTTGTTGAAAATGTCAAGCAGTGTATTTTAATTTATCCATCTCCGCATGGGTCCCAAACAGCTGGGGTCAGTTTTCTGGAATGGTGTGCACATTGATGATAGCTCAGTGCACATTAATGATAGCTCTGTGTATCTGATTAGACAGAGGATGTGCCCACTTAAGGACTCAGTTGGATGTGGAACAGCATGGGCTCAACGGGCCCATTCTTGAGTGGTGCTTTTTGGCACAGCTGACGCACATGGAAGACTGTGGCTGCATAGTCGCTTTCATTCTCTTTGTTCTCTTCAACCACAGTCGAGTTCATTCATTTATCCTTAGGGATGGTGATACCTGCATGCACAGCCAGTCTCTAGGTACAGCAGTTAGTAGTTGTTTCCCCCCCACGGGGATGCCCAGGGCTCTTTCAGTGTAAATAGTATCCTCACCTTTTGGAAGTTCTGTGCTAGAAATTTCCTCTTTTCTGTCACTCTCTTTCTTTGTTCTGTACCCCCCCCCCCTCCCCTTGCTCCCCCTTTCCCTTGTGGGGATGCCTTGGGCTCTTTCAGTATAAATATCCCCACCTGGAAATTCTGGGCCAGAAAGTTCCTCTTTTCTGTCACTCTCTTTGTTTCTTTCTTCCTCCTTTGGTTTCTGCCATTTCTTCCTATCATTTTCTGCCTTGCCGGTCCATTCACCTGTATTTGTTCGAAAAAGTCCTAGTACTTTTTCTTAGCATTAATTATTGGGTACATGTATTAAGTGCATTTTTGGCTCTAGAGATGTGAGATATGCGGAAGTAGTTTCAGGTAATTATTGCCAGTTGTGTTTTGGTGTTCTTAGGTATGCTTATGTTTGTCTTCAGGTGTGTTTTTTAAATTCCCTGTGCGATAAATTGGATGAAATGGTCAGCGCCAGGGGCATGTCCTTAGATTATGTGTGCGAATGCATTTATGTATACTTAATTTTCCTTTTGTTTTCTTGTTGAAGTTTTGTATACGGTTCAACACAGTCGGTTGGGCTTTAAACAACAATAACAATAACAATAACCTGCATGTACAGCCTGTCTCCAGGTACAGCTGTCGCTTCCCAGGTGTCAACACTAATACGTGTATATCAGCAGATTTCAGGTCACGTTGCAGATTTCTTAAAATGAAAGGTTCTTTTGGCATATCTAAATTAGGGTCTGACAGAATCTGGAGTCTGGAAGGATTTGTTGTGCTCAGAGTAATTCCATGTGTGCTTTGCCCAAATACCATCATCATCATGTGCCTTGCCGCATGGCGTTGGTAATCGTGGCTCTCCATACGAATCACTCTTTTGTTGCTGCCAGTGTATAGATCTCCTACCCTTCCTGTCCCCACCCACTCTGCAGAACTGTCGAATATTTTCTCTTTGGGCCTACCTGATGCCCTTTTTCCCTCCAGCTTTCCTGTTGTGTGACTAGGTGCTCAAATTTCTCTTGCCTCATAAAATGACCTATAAATGTTGCTTGTCTTTTCCTAGTCTTCTTCATTAATGTTCCATTCACCTGTATTTTTTTTTTAAATTGTCACTTTTTAGGGGTCTTTACACTTGTTTCCCCTTTCCCGTTCTCTCTGTCCTCTCTTTTCTTTGACCTGAAGCCATACGCATGTATTGTGCGCAGAGCTGCTTTCCCCTTTTCCTTCTTCCTCATCTGAAGTCATAAAAACTCACTGAAATCTTTCGACTCGATTTTGTTAATTTGTATTTTCTTCTCTTGGTCATACAAGAAACTAACTATATTGTCTTTTTCTTTCTTTCTTTCTTTCTAGCATTGACATTTTCAGACACATGTGGGCACATTCTTTTTCTCATAATGTGCACATTCTTTTTCCCATAAAGTGCAGTGTGTTGCTGCACAGTCTGCTTAGTCAGTCTTCATTGAGCATGTGATGTTTCCCTGTTTCCAGAAGCTTCCAGACACAAACATTATTTCCAAGGATCTTTAATGTGCATATTTGATGATTTGTGTGCATATACACAGAAAGGAAGTTCAGGGATGAGCAAACCTGCACACATGTTAACCTGGGAGATCAGGAAAACTTTCTACCCATTATCCTTCAGGTGGGAGTTACCCTGACAAGATCAAACACAAACATTCCTGTTGGAATTTGGACATCTTGCCCACATGACAGTTGCACCTGTCCTATTTTGTTTAAACTACATATACTCACAGTTGCACCTGTCATGTTTTGTTTAAACTACATATACTCACAGTTGCACCTGTCATGTTTTGTTTAAACTAACCACTTGGTTTGCTCATTGTGGCTAAGTTCTGCTGTATAGTGTTGTGTGCATTGGCACAGATTTTGCATCATCATGAATGAGGCCCCACCCCCCATAGGGAGAGCAGGGGGCTCTTTCAGTATAAATAGTATTCCCACCTTCTGGAAATTCTGTAATAGAAATTTCCTCTTTTGTATTACTGTTTCGTTCTTTCTACAGCCAACTCATCTGTATGTGTTCAATAAAGCCTTGCATAGTTTCTCGTAGGATTGATAATTGAGTACATTTATTGAGTGCATTTTTGGCTCTAGGGAAATCAGATATGCGAAAGCAATTTTAGGTAATTTATGCCCATTTATATATGTTTTAGTATCCTTCTTTATGTTTAAATTTGTATTCAGGTATGTTTTTTAACCCCCTGTGGGATGACTTAGATAGAGTGGTCAGCACCAGGGGTGTCTGCTTAAATTATGTGCGTGAATGCATTGATATGCGTACTTAATTTTCTTTTTTCCCCTTTTTTTCCTGTTGAAGTACTGTGTATGTTTTATATCGCTCTGCACAGTCAGCTGGGCTTTAGACAAAATGACAGTAAATAACAATGTGTGTGTGTGTGTGTGTGTGTGTGTGTGTGTGTTGTGTGTGTGTGTGTGTGTGTGTGTGTGTGTTGTGTATGTGATATATATATATATATAATATACACACACACACACACACAAGAGAAAATAGGATGCTGCAAAAGAAGTAAAATTTATACAGATTACAACAGCATTAACATCAATAAAAGAAATGACATTTTTGATGGCAGACACATAAAAGTGAATACATATTCAAATGTTCATGCACATGTGTGTGTGTGTGTGTGTGTGTGTGTGTGTTGTGTGTGTGTGTGTGTGTGTTGTGTGTGTGTGTGTGTGTGTGTGTATGTGTTGTGTGTGTGTTGTGTGTATGTGTGTGTGTGGTGTGTGTGTGTGTGTGTGTGTGTGTGTGTGTGTGTGTGTGTGTATGTGTGTGTGTGTGTGTGTGTGTGTGTGTGTGTGTGTGTGTGTGTGTGTGTGTGTCTCAAAAACGAAAAATGAACAAATACATAAAAAAACAGATAAATAAATAAATAAAGCCCAGTAATAACAACAAATAGAAATAATGTCGTAATAACAAATGAGTTCATACTTATATTCAGGTGTGAATGTGTGAGAAAATCAGTTAAACAGAACATGAAATATTTCAACACATCATAACGGGTATGTTCATGATTAAGCTGTTTTACACACAAGATTACAAGTGCTGTTTATGCATGTTATGATCCAAGTCAAAATGAACAGGTTATCTCGACACGACTTCACACACACGCAAAGTTGTATTGTTACAGCAAACATTTAGCTACCCAGATATGAACTCGAGCAAATTTGTATTGTTACAGTAGTCAACATTATCAGTGCATGTAATCATATGCACAGACAATGCATGCATGCATGGGAGCAGGAAGAAGTAAGGCGGAGGGGGGGGGGGGGGGGAAGGTGAGGTAGAGGAGGAGAAAACACAAATTAACAAATCGAGTCGAAAGATTCTAATGAGATTGGAGGAGGGGAGAGGGTGGAGAGAAAACGCAACAAATCCAGTGGAAAGATTGCAGTGAGTTTTTATGACTTCGGAGGAGGAGGGAGGGGAGGATTCGGGGGGTGGGATGGGGGAGTAGCTCTGTGTGTAAGTATGGGTTCAGGTGGAAAAGAGAGGACGGAAAGAACGGGAGAGGGGAAACATGTGGGTTATGTCTTCACCGCACGCATATTTAGTGCTTGCGTCACCACTATCCCTGTCCTCGCGCTATCCCCTCCCAATACCCACTCCCACTCACCCCGATCCTCCCCCCCCCCCCCCTTACACACATTTGGCAGACGAGTTCCGTCTCTTTACCTTGACCCGGTCTAGTCCATTATTGACTCAGGTGCGTCAGTCCTTCCTTGGCCAGCCGCACGTAATTATTTTAGCAGGCCTACACAGACGTTGAGATCAGATCTCCCATGGACACATCTACATCTACACATCCACACCACCACCTTTTTCAGAACTTCTGGCAACACGTACATACACGCAAGCATCAACACATATCCCACTGGAAGCACACGCACACACGCGCTTCTTTTTTTCTTAGTGTCATCTGGCAGGGTGTCAGTATGATAAAGTTAAAGGTTTCCCCATATCCCTGAGGTTATAGAGAAGGGAGGTTGAGCGTCGGATTCACATGCTAATGGTTGTGGGTTTGAATCCTGGGGTGCGTACATTAAAACTACAGTCCCCCACTTCCTTAAGCCTTGGGATGGTTATCCCCGTCGGCCATATCATCTGAGGTGTGTGTCGACGTTAAAACTGAATAAAATCAATCAAACAATCCATCAAGTATGAGGACAGTGTTCATCTCATCTTTGTTGCTGCTTTACTTTTGCCGACTTCAAAGAAAAGTCCTACCCATTTACAACTGGCTAGATTGGAAATTCATGTAATCAAATTGGAAGGCGAATGTTTATTGTAGCTGGGTGATAAAGACTCTACAGTTCGTTCAAGTGGGAATCATCGCACTTGGACAATTGCATATGTGCTCAGGTGAAATTTACATGTAGTTATGTAGCAGATGCCCTGAGCCTGTGCCAAACCATTACACGCGGGCAAAGTGTTGAAATGGGGAGGGGAGGTAGTTTAGGACCGCTTTTACGTATGTTTTGATGTCCTTAGGTATGCTTATGTTTGTATTCAGGTATGTTTTTTAAATCCCCGTGTGCAATAAATCGGACGAGAGTGGTTGACACCAGGGGCATGTCCTTAGATTATGTGTGCAACTGCATTGATATGTGTGCATAATTTTCTTTTCTTGTTTTTTCCTGTAGACGTTTTGTATGTTTTGAAACGGTTATAGCCCTGATATGGCTCTACGCAGTCGGATGTGCTTTAAACAACAATAACAGGGGAGGAGAGGGACCTGTGAAACACTCAGCTGACATCACCAGAATAATGGAAACATTAAGATGGGCTGTTAAGAAGACTTTTTAATGTTGCTGGCTGCAATTGTACTCGAGATATCAGATCTTGATTTCATAGCGCTATCAAAAGAAATGATCAACTTGAATTGATGTGGAAAAGAATTGTAGTATGTGGGGTGTTGGTGTGAATACTCTTCTTCCTGTCCCAGCACAGATTTTTCTCTTGAAGGTAATGTAGCACAATACACACAATACAGAAGAATGGAAAAATACGTTTCACCAGCATAATACAAATGTCCCCTTATGAAGCCTATTAGATCTTTAATTACTCTGTCTTAAATTCTTTGTCACAGTGTTATCATTACACTC
>JAPXFY010000021.1:58776146-58833646 GCA_030674185.1 Monoplex corrugatus
CAATAAGCTATAAGATACCGATAATCCTGCAGAGAGAGAGAGACTTTTTGCAAGGATTTGCAAAATGTTATTGATGTTACAAGTGTTTATAAAGTGTGTACAGGCAGATAAAGATACAAATAATCACACATACACAAACACACACACACGCACGCACGCACGCATGCATCACTCAGAGAGAAGAGAGAGAGAGAGAGAGAGAGAGAGAGGAAGAGAGAGAGAGAGAGAGAGAATTTTAGCAACGATTTGCAAAATGTAATCATTGTCGCAAACGTGTATCAAATGTTTACAGGCAAATAAAGATAAACTAATCGTACCAACACACACACACACACTCAGCCCCCCATCCCCCACCCCGTCCGCCCGCAATACATGGAGAGTCTTTATCGAGTTTTGTTTGTCACTCGAGAGATTTTTTTATCAGAAAAAAAAAAAAAAAGGGGGGGGGGGGGGTAGGTGGGCACGATTTCCATTAAAACCTGCCATTAACGAATCGGTTTTCGGTTTCCAGTGTTGTGCATGTGTACTGTGTGTGCGTGTACTATGTTCATTACGTATTAAAGAGTTTGTTCTTGGATTTACTATAATCTATGTGCCGTAAGCAGATTTGTGTCTGAAAATAGATGGCTCGGCCAGGCGCAACTTGCTGACTGATAACAAAAGTAGTGGTCACAAAAAAAAATAACAATCCACTCGGGACAGTCACCCGCTGAGTTGGGGGAGGGAGTTAGGTGATGGAAGGGGAAATCGAATACTTGATGGAATAAGGAGATCACCCCCCCCCCACCCCCACACACACACACACACACACACACTTCAAACATACACAGATACACACCTCTTGATCTCTGCACTCGCGCGCCGCCCACGCGACAAGAGGCTCCAACAGGGTTTAATTGGATGATCGTCCACCTGTCGAGCCAATCAACGGCCTCGGTGAGCCTTGCCTCTGATTAGTCATGCACGTAACCTTTCCAGTGTCAAGGGACTGCTGACCTCTTTGCTGGGTGTGTAGCGAAGGGTGGTTGGCCGAAAGGATGAGAGATTGATCCTGCTTGACACGCTCTCTCCTCTCTCTCTCTCTCTCTCTCTCTCTCTCTCTCTCTCTCTCTCTCTCTCTCTCTCGTCTGTCTGTCTGCCTGCCTTCCTCTCTCTGTGTTTTGCAGTGAGTCATAAAGGTTTTTCTCGTTAAACCTAAACCAAGGAAACAAAACAAACGAAACAAAACAAACAAAACAGAAAAGAAAATGTTTTGATGTGTGCGCCCTAATCAGCCCGCTTCGGAATCCTTTTTGTATGATCATTGATGTGTGTGATATGGGGTAATAACGTTGTGTGTTGTGTGTGTGTGTGTGTGTGTGTGTGTGTGTGTGTGTGTGTGTGCAGGAGAGAACTGTCGAGGAATAGTCAATATTATAGTCACTGTTAACTGTTTCTAGTGCATGCCTTCTGACTGATGTCACTTTAAAATGAATTGATGTGTGTGGTGTGTGTGTGTGTGTGTGTGTGTGTGTGTGTGTATGTTGTGTGTGTGTGTGTGTGTGTGTGTGTGTGTGTGTGTGTGTGTGTGTGTGACAGACACAGAGAGAGAGAGAGAGAGAGGGAGGGTTTTATTTTACTGTCACCTCACAAGTTACTGACTACAATGGTTTTTGTTTGTTTGTTGGTTTGTTTTTGTGTGTATGTTTTTAGTGTTTTTTTGGTTTTTTTTTTATATTTTTTTTTTACTGCTGTCAGTTCTAGGGAGATATTAACAAACAAGCAAACAAAAGCAAAAACAAAAACAAAAAACCCCCAACCTTTCCAGGGTTGGATAACCACCTGTAGTTAAGTGCACTGGAAAGCTGCTCCAGTTAAGTTTTTCTCGGAATCATTCGCATCTGTGCTAACCCGCAAGGTCAGACTGGAAGGCGGACGCTCTTTCTCAGTGCCAGCCAGACAGTAGAAATTGTTGTGTAATGTGTGTCCAACATATCCTATTTTCTGATCCTGATTTGGGTTTCCCTAGGTTAAACAAAACCTTTACAATGGTTAGCCTTTACTACAGAAACATGACGACAGAAAACTATACAGGAAATTTTGAAGGAACATTTGATAATTTAGTGTGCAGTGTTTACTGTCTATCTCAATTCCTTCATGCCATATTTGATGATGTAGTATTTCTACTTTGATCATTTTTTAAATTTTCTTTTGATTCTGCAAAAGAGTGGAACTGTCTTCCTTGAGACATTTTGTCACCAGCTGTAATTTTGTGTGTTATCTATGGAGAGCTCTAAAAAAATTTGCATCATCAGACAGAATTATACTGTTAGAATTACCTGGACAGTACGATTAGTCTGCATCTTCTGCTTCTGTAAAATAAATTGTATGCATTTCATCCCACATTTTCTTCTTCTTTTTTCTGTGCAGTTTGGGATGTTGTGGGTAGATAGACTTGTTGACCACCAGTGAGCTGGAAGGCCTGAGTAGAAGGAATGCTATGTGACGTTAACATATCTTTCACACGGTCACTCTGGGTCTTCCTTGGTGTGCCTCTCACTTTAATTCCATATATGTATCATTATTTTTGCTTTATACTTGTTGAGCAATCTAGCAGAGTTACATTCTGGTTTAATGACCAGACAATTTTATTCTCTACTGAAGAATACAGTGGTGGACTGGCGTTGTTCCCACCATTTCTCTGGTCTTGTTGACAGATCTTCAGAAATAGTGGCTTTTACATGCAGTGATGTTATGCTCGTGGGGCTTGGACAGGGTTCAATGGCGTGTCAGAACAGGGATGAAAATAGAATTGATGAGCCTGGCTTTTATTTCATCCTGCTCTGAATAAATACACTTATGTTTACTATGTCTTAGTGTGAGGCAGTTGTATGTGACAGATGGATATGCAGACCTGCCAACCCATACGATTTTGGCGTATTTAGTACGCCAGTTTACTCAAAATACGACCAATACGCCGACTTAATAAAAAATACGACGAAAAACAAATTTAAAAAAAATTAAATGGCCTTATTAGAAAGTGAATTTTTGGGCTCAGAATGCTCTAGATTGCACAGATTTGCACCAATTCTTTAAAAATTTTCCGGGGGGGCATGCCCCCGGACCCCCCTAGTTAGCTTGCGCCTTCGGCGCTGCGCACTCAAAATACACCAATATTTTCAAAAATACTCCATTTTTCCTGGACAAATACTCCAACTTAAAAGTCAGGGTTGGCAGGTCTGGATATGTATAAGTAGTGTGCCTGTGTATTTATGTTTGTGAGAGAAAATGATGCGCCAGTGTGCTAGTTTTCATTTTACGATGTTGTTTTCATGTTAGGTGGAAGCTTGTTTTAGTTTGCTCTAGTTTGTACATTTTTGTTGTTGTTGATAGTCATATTCTGTACAGTGTATTTTGTAAAATGTAAAGCATTTGTAAGTCCCCATCCTGGGGTGTTACATTACTATTATTAATATTGTTGTTGTTATTGTATCAGTTATTATTTGTACAGTGAAAGGGAGAGGACTGCCTGGCATGGTCATGCTTGAATAGTTGACATAACATAACACAATTGTAATAATTCTGCAGACAACGCCTTGCCTTTGAAAGTCTGTGTTAGTTTATTTCATAGGGCTGACTGGATGAACAGGCTATTGAAGTGGAAAGTTTAAAACTGCTTTTTAAACTGTCAAGCCATTCTGACCATATCACATTTTTAGACAAAAATTATCACAGAAAATCCGGATTTTGTATTTAAGGTCACTGTGATCTTAAACAGGCTTTGTTAAAATAAAGGCTTGAGATGCGTCAAGAACAATGTTGACTGTTGACAACATTAAAAACAGATTTTATGTATTGTCAGAAGTTTCTAGGAAAGTGCTGTTCACAGATCTTCCAGAAGCAGTTCCTTTTTCATATAGGTACTGTTTTTGGTTTGTGTATCCTTGACCTTCCAAATGTTTGCTTTTGCAACTCTACAGTATGCAACTTTGATGAGAATTTGGTAAAGGTCCACATATTTTAAGCTGAGTAAAACTTGGTCTGAGTAAAATATTTTTGTCACAACATACAGACAGACACACAGGCACACACAGACACACAGAGACACACAGAGACACAGACACAGAGACACACAGACACAAACACACACAGACACACACACACACACACACACACACACACACACACACACACACACACACACACACACACACACATACACACACACACACACACTCACACACACACCTCTGGTTGATCAGGAAAAAAGATACCTGCTGCTATGTCATTCAGCTACTGCTACTGACAGGTTCAGGTATGAAACAGACATCAGAGGTGTGACCTGATTCTCTCCCCTCCCCAGTCCTCATGTCTCTTTCTCTGTTGCACAGAAGTGTTTTCCTCCCTCCCTCAGACAAACGAGGAAGAAAGATCCTCACTCAAGGTTTAACCGGTCTTCAAACAAATTACCAAGAAGAAAAACGGCAATAAGATCGCAGTTGTGTCGGAATGGACATTTCTCTCTACCCTTTCCAGCAGATTTATACTAGTTTGTTTATTTTTTGAAAAGGGGATGGGGATGAGATGGGGGTGGGACTTTGAGTAGATGATGAAGTACAGTTTAAGTTTTTATTGTGACATGTGAGAATATGGTCCTAATGTTCCCTAGCGTTAAAGTTATGTTTATCACATTTATGCTGTTGTATTTTTTATTTTTTTTGCAATGTGCAAAGAAATGACCTGTTATTTTGTGTGCTGTCATTTTTTTTATGCAATAAAGTGGGTTAATTGCTTGAATCATTCTGTATAATCGTAGTTGCGTTGTTTGTGCTGATGATTTTAGATGTAGCTGCATTGACAGAAACTGTTGCATTGCCAGTGTTTCTTTTTTACTGTCTGAAAAGTGAACATTTTTTTCTCTTTGTGTGTGTAATCTTATTTTAGTTATTTATAACTGGTCTGTCATATCCTTACATGTTTGAACAGATGGAAGTGGTGTTATTGAAATTGGCTGCTTGCAAAATCTTAACCTTTGAATCCCTGACACTATCCACCAGGAAGCTGGTAGATGGGGTGGGGTGTCAAAGGGTTAAGTTTTTGCAGTTGGTGGGTAGGGTGTGGGGATGAGAGGGTTAATTTGTTCACTCGATTTATGTTTGGTTGTCGTGTATGTGCTTGTGTGTTTTAAATGCATTTATTTAGTTCGTTTTAGGGAGTGGGGTCATTCGAGGTTATATGTTAACGTATTTCTTTTCATCTTGTCGAGGGCACCCCAGCTGGCAAAGAATGACAAGGCAAAAAGTCAAGTCTTTTCAAAACTGCCTGTTGCTGGGGAGGGGAAACAAAGAAAGGGGAAGGGCTGATGTTAATAATAGAAAAAAAAAAAAAAAAGCTGCCTTTCTAGTTTAGATATCCTGGACAGGCGGTGAGGAGGGCTGTGGAGGAGATGGAAGGGAAACAGGAAATTATGTTGAACCCGCGCCTTGTCCTTTTATGTTGGTCTTTGATGTGTCCTGTAGCGGGGGACGGCGGAACTAACCGAACACTCCGAAACCCAAGTGTGTATTTCTGAGTGTGTGTGTGTGTGTGTGTGTGTGTGTGTGCGGGGAATGTGTGTCTGGCCTGGTTGGACGAGTTGCAGAGTTCACGGTATGGAGTCGCCGTGTCGATGCAGTGAGCATGTTTCTTTGTGTGTTTGCCGTGCCGTCAAGTGCCCAGCCCCCGAGATGGCCGCTCAGAACCTTGACATTACACACTGGTGACTGGCGACTTCGTAGTCGCCTTTTTTTTCTCTGACCTGGGAGTTCTGTGTACAGTCTTCTCAGCTCGAAACACAAGGAGTGTGTGTGTGTGTATTTCTAACAGACTGCTAACTCCTTCGTTTGGGCTGGAATTTTTTTTTTCCACAGCTGACTTTTCCCGGACTACCTGTGACTTTTTATTGGTGCAGACTGTAAAGAATTCTTTGCTTTGGACAAAAAAACTTTCGTAAAGGATTGTGTGCGTTACTGTGCTGGTGGAATTGTAGTCCATTCAAAGGTAAGCTCTAGCCTATATTTTACGGTCAGTAGCCTACTTCAACTCTTGCTTTCGTCATATCGCGGATATTTTTGTCCTATTTTTTCAGTCATTTGTTTTGTTCCTTGCACTACTTCTTGAGTTTCATTCTTTAGCAATTTGGTCCAGAGTTATAAAAGAATGACCCAAGAACAGGAAGGACGGAAAAGAAGTAGGTTAGAGGGCACGTGAAGTCGATTGACCTCCGGAACATAGGCGGCCTCTCTCCAGCAAGTTCACCTCTCGCAAACTAGGCAGCCTCAGCTCAACAGTCTGCCACACAAAGGCGTCTATTTTTAGCGCAGACGGCAGAAGACGGTCAGATTGGGGCGTGGTGATTAGGTTTGACACCGTGTGTTAAGTACTGTTCGTCTCTTGTTACCGTCTTTGTTGGCTTAACAGCTACAGTCTTGGAATAGGGCAAAGTATGCTATGCTGGTTGCTGCACAGATGTTGGCTGTTTGGTTATATTAATTTGCAAGCAGTTTGGAGACAAAATGATGGTAGTAGGAAGATTTTTTTTTTTCAGATTTGCTGGAGTTAAAGATTTCCCAAATTTTGGTATTTGTATGTCCATGTACTTGCAAGGAAATTTTGGTGCCAGTTTGGGAAATGCTCATTGCCTTGACGCAGTGCAAATCATTCCTAATATCAGGACGAAGTGCTACACACACACACACACACACAACACACACACACACACACAACACACACACACACGCGCACATGTACACACACACACACACACACACACACACACACACGCACACGCACACACACTACATGTGCGCGTGTGTGTGTGTGTGTGTGTGTGTGTGTGTGTGTGTGTGTGTGTGTGTGTGTGTGTGGCATTAAGACAGTAATCTGTGTGTGCTTGACATTAAAAAAATAAGTAGGCATACTAATTTTTTTTCAATTTTGAGTCATTATGACATATGTAATGCCAAATTAAAATATGCCTCCAAAATCACCTGTGGCTAGATCTATAGCCTAAATGACAGAGTAACTGAGGTAAACCTTGGATGTATGATCAGCCAAAATGGGGTAAACATTATGTAATGTAATGTAATAATGTAATAATAATGTTTATTTGTATAGCGCATATTCCATATAAAAACATGCTCACCAGCGCTTTACATTTCGCAAGAAAGGCAAAAGGTGATAAAAAATGTTCACAATTACATACACAATAAGATAACAACAAACATTAAAGGATAAACGGCTGAGAAGTGATTGTGTGATAATAGCCATTATGTAGCCTACTAGAGCAGGTTCAGTGCTGCACATGTGGAGACATTTTCCTATTATTGAAAGACATGAAGGAATGTCTGGGGGCGCAGTGCTAAAGGACGAACACGTCCATTTACATTTTTAGAAATAGATTTGATAAAACTTTTGTATACCCCCCTTCCCATAAATAAAAATTTCAGCGTGATGAAATAAGAAGGGCTGTTATTATATATCGTTTAAAATAGATTGTGACGGAAGTATCATGCCTGTTTCAGCACGTTAACATTTCTGTTTTGCTAAGGATTTGCCCCGAATAAACAATGTCGGAGGTACCAAAACTAAATTGATCAACGGACCAAAAGAAATAGGTCGAAGGGAGACAATCCAGGGCGCAGCGAAGACTTCGCAGACGAACATTTCGGTGGTGGTTTTAATGTTGTCATGGTCTCTGGGTCCGGCGATGTGGCGAAGTGCTACGTGACAAAAGCCTCGTAGCACAATCATAATGCCGCTTAGCGGTGAATCATTTTTCACTGACCAATATCCTGGATCTCGAGGTTAAGGTTATATTAGCGTAAATATAACATCATTATGTAATATGTAATAATAATTACAATAATTATGTGTGTGTAAAAAAAATTATGTGTTTGTGTGGAAAATTGAAATTAGTAGCGCAGTCTCAGCACTGCAGTACTGTTTTTACGTCTGCAGTTTTAAAACTCTTTGTTTCATTTCCATTTTATTTTAAACAACATCATACAGGAAAGAGTAGCATTGATGTCTATTATGTCCTTCAATACTGCAAGGAATGTATGTGTAGTTGAAAAGAATTTTTTCACACTGAGCTCCACCACCACCACCAATTTACTTCATCCAAATTTTTCTCCCGGCCCAGAGTTGGTTAATTTAGTCTTTGTTGCATTTTGTTGGACACCACAGCAAGTCTATTTTTCAAGACAATGAAAGATTTTTGTTTTTGTTTGTTTTGCTTTTATTCATTTTTTTGCCCCGTTCCACCTGCATAGTTTGCGATACGTTGAACCAGAATATGAAGCACGATCAGATTTAGTCAAATGTTTTGGATATCAACTTAATATCTAAAGATAATGTGTCTATGACCATTAGCCTGAATATTCTTTGTTGTTACATCGGCACCATGAACAACAACAAGAAACAGCAACTTGATATTGACTTAAATTAGCAATTGACTCAGAGCAAACTGCCTCCAGCAGCTCCTCAGCAAGAAGAGTGCCCTCTTGAAGCAAGTGGTCAAGTAGGGCACCACATGAAAGAAAACTCTTAACAGCTGGTAATGGGTTGCGTTTTGTCAGATGTTTTCCACTCATTAATCGTATGTGTTTGGAGGACAGATTGCATGGTATAAGTATTCTGTGAATGCTTGAGGAGGAGGAATGCCTTGGTTGATATATTAAGTGGCCTCTTTCTTTCTGGGCCCGAATGGGTCATGCAGCATATGGAGAGCCATCCTCTTGCTTGATAAAATGGCTGCTGTGTGGTGTCGGGAGATTGGAACGTGATTGTCTCTAGAGTTGTGAGGCATTGGTATTCCTTCCGGGTCCCCGTCCAACACCCTTGGTTGTTTTTTGTCAAGTGTGTATAAATATATTTCATCTGTGTGTGTGTGTGTGTGTGTGTGTGTGTGTGTGTGTGTGTGTGTGTGGTGTGTGTGTGTGTTGTCATTATTGTCTGACTTGAATTCTGAATGACTGCCAGGGACTGCATTGCCAAGAATTCTGAAGGAAGTTTGTGTGGACGCACAAGTAATCATGTATCACATTTTGGCTTTACTTTTTTCCCAGTCTACCTGTCTGTCTTTCTGTCATGTAGATGATTGTGTAAAGCTAGCTATCAGCTGAAGTTGCCAGTCTGCAGCAGAGAGCTGGATGTGGCAGTGAATCAGGCATGACTGACTGACTGCATGGAATGAAATTCTTGAGTTGCTTCCCTTGAACCTCAGCTTGCAGACAAGTTTTTTTGTAAAAAAAAAACCATCAACAAAACGAAACTCTAATAAAGCAATATTAACTGATGTGGGAGTCAGGGTGGGGGATATTTTTTAAATGTCTGTTCAGAATGAAAGTAAATAAAAATAACAAAAACCCACTTGGGCAAATGGAATTACTATACACAATCAAAAGGATGTATACATTCTTTCATTTGTGCCAGTGGATTTTATCTGAAATCCGTTGCAAATAACATGAATGCATTTTGAAGTTGGAACATTGCATCGAAGCATCATTCAAAACAATTCTCTTACAGTTGTGCAGGTGCTTGTGTTTTCGTTAATTGTGATTTTGATTTTCTTTTTAATGATTGTTTCATGCACACATTAATGTCACTGTTAGTGTATCACCATTGACTTCTTACAAAAGAAGAGAAGATACTTTTTAACTTGATATAGAAAATAGTGTTGTCATTAACTATAGACTATGGCGTTAACTGATTAGTACCATTCCAAAAGCAATAGGGACAGTAATAATTCTCACACCACAACAAAATAATATAGAGCTCTGCTTCCCGACTGTGCCAGGCATTGAAGATCTGTGCCAGGCAAAGACTATGGAAAATGATTATTGGTAAACACACTTATTGAGCATAGTTTTTGACTCTCATTTCATCATCGCCAGGCCGTGTCAGTCACACTGTGTTTTGTGTCCATGGATGTCCTGAGTCTCCCACCTTGCGTCAGCATACATTTTGTAAACATTGTACAGGATACAGTTTTTTGTTTAAATTTTTTTTTATCATTTAAAAGAAAAAGCGGGGGTGGAGAGAGTCAGTTGCCATGGAGGTGTGTGTGTATGAGAGAGAGAGAGAAAGAGAGAGAGAGAGAGATCCAGTTTTTGTTAGCTCAGTATACATGGATGGCTCTTCACCGAGTTTTGGTGAAAGGTATTGGGGAGTCATGAAAGTACAGGTGTGAAAGAGAAGGCACAAAAGGTCACATTGATGTTTTGGGGATGGGGGTTAGGGGGTAGTGGCTAAAGTCTGCACCTATCAGATGTGTATGAACAGCACTCTCTCAGGATCTTCTGACAGTACATGTATTTGATTTCTGTTTCACTGTTTTGACAGTTTGGCATTGTTCTCGCTGCACTTCTTGTTTTATTCTGTCTGAAATTACTTAAATTCAAGGTCATCTGTCTCATGGTCTTATTTGTATGAGAAGGGAGACTGGTCTGGAATGGTCTGTTTCTTGTGAGGTGTGTGTGTGTGTGTGTGTGTGTGTGTGTGTGTGTGTGGTGTGTGTGTGTGTGGTGGTGTGTGTGTGTGTGTGTGTGTGTGTGTGTGTGTTCTTGTCAGTGATTGTGCTGTTTTTGTTGTTACTGTATTTTCCTTTGCAGTTGTTTTGTTCAGTTTGGTTTGGTCTGTTTGGGATTAAATTTTTTTTGTAGTGTGTTTTCTTGATTTAGATGCATTTTTTCCCAATTTCTTTGATTTAGTTAGGCATGGTTTGTTTGGCTGATACTACTCTTGAATTTTACTATTAGTAATATTAGCTACACCTTAGAGAGTCTGTCACAGCAAGAACTTAGAGAGTCTTGTCTTGCAGCAAACTTCAGTTTGGCTGCTGCTAATTGCTACTAACGTTGTTCATTACATCCTGTATCATTTTCTTCAGTTGGGGAATTCTTCACACACACCCCTCTCTCTCTCTCTCTCTCTCTCTCTCTCTCTCTCTCTCTCTCTCTCTCTCTCTCTCTCTCTCTCTCTCTCTCTCTCTGTGGGTGGGTGGCTGGTTTTCCAGTGAATTTGGTAGTGGTAATATGGAGAAAGTATTTAGTAGCACATGTTCCTCCCATTGAGTCATAATGAATAACAAGAGTCCTGAGTCACACATAACAGTCTGCATGTTGGATTTGGATTATGGTATCGTGCGTCAGTCACGCTCGTAATTTATCTTAACATTTAGGGCTTGAAATATCAGTTTGCCCTTCTATGCACTTGTGGATGTATACGTGCTAAGAGGAACATCACATGCAGTTTGTCTGCTCTCTGTCTCTGTCTGTCTGTTTGTCTGTCTGTATGTATGTATGTCTCTCTGTCTCTCTCTCACTCACACACACACACACTCTCTCTGTATGTATGTCTCTCTCACTCACACACACACACACACTCTCTCTCTGTCACTGTCTCTGTCTCTGTCTCTGTCTCACTCTCTCTGATTCACTCACTCTCCTTTACGTGTGTCTTTGTGTGGAGAAGTAGAAAGTGTAGGAGATAGTGGTGAAGGGCACACACATTCTCTGTTTCTGATTCACTCTCTCTCATACGTGTACACACACACACACACACACACACACGCATGCACACACACATGTACACACACACAGTTCTTTTTGCAAATTCTGACCCCTCTCTCTGTCCCCCTCCTTCTCTCACTTTGACAACATTAAAACAAAATGTTTAGAAAACAAGTCCAGACAAAACAAAACAAACAAGGCAAAACAAATTGAAAGACAAAGCCTCAACTGTTGAATAAGATCAAGCACAGTTTGCCATCCAGCCACCAGATGGGTTAAGGGGTGTGTGTGTGTGTGTGTGTGTGTGTGTGTGTGTGTGTGTGTGTGTGTGTGTGTGTGTGTGTGTGTGTGTGTGTGTGTGTGTGTGTGTGTGTGTGTTTTGTTTCAGGGAGGGTAGTGGTGATGGGGAGCTTAAAAGAAAGCAACCACCTTTTTCCCTTCTCCCCTCCTCCTCCTCAGACTATCTGTGCAACAATGTGGGGGTGGGGAGGGGAGAGATAATATGAAGATGCTTTTGAATACAAGAGCAAGACGCTGTAGTGTTCAGAAAACCAAAAATTCCATTGTTGTGATTGTCCTCGGACACTACACTGAATTGTTTACACACAGACACACACACAACACACAAACACACACAACACACACACACACACACACACACACACACACACACACACACACACAGAGGCATGTATGCACACATGCACTCGCATATGCATGCACGTGCACGTGGACATGCACACAGACGTGCGGCACACACCCCACCACAACACAACACAACACACACAACACACAACACACAACACACAAACACAACACAACACAACACAACACAACACAACACAACACAACACAACACAACACAACACAACACAACACAACAGACCTCTTGAGTCACACATACACTCTCTCACATAAACAAGATTTTTGTCATTTGTCAGGCTTGTTCATGAATACAAGTTTGCCAAAGGTTATTTGTAATAGACAAAAGACGCCCATGTGTTGGCATTATTAGTATGCAATGTGTGTGAACTGGATGATCTGAGTGTTTGGGACAGAAGGATAGAAAGTATAAGGATGAATCCTAGATGTCTAAGGGAAAGACAGAGGGATAACAAGCACAAGGATGAATCCTAGGTATCTAAGGGAAAGACATAAAAAGTACAAGGATGAATCCTTGGTGTCTAAGGGAAGGACAGGGATTAAAAAGTACAAGGATGAGTCCTAGGTATCTAAGGGAAAGAGAGAGGGATAAAAAATACAAGGATGAATCCTAGGTGTCTAAGGAAGGACAGGGATTAAAAAGAACAAGGATGAGTCCTAGGTATCTAAGGAAAAGACAGAGGGATAAAAAGTACAAGGATGAATCCTAGGTGTCTAAGGGAAGGACAGGGATTAAAAATTACAAGGATGAATCCTAGGTATCTAAGGGAAAGACAGGGGGATAAAAAGTACAAGGATGAGTCCTAGGTATCTAAGGGAAAGACAGGGGGATAGAAAGTATAAGGATGAATCCTAGGTATCTAAGGGAAAGACAGAGGGATAACAAGCACAAGGATGAATCCTAGGTATCTAAGGGAAAGACATAAAAAGTACAAGGATGAATCCTTGGTGTCTAAGGGAAGGACAGGGATTAAAAAGTACAAGGATGAGTCCTAGGTATCTAAGGGAAAGAGAGAGGGATAAAAAATACAGGATGAATCCTAGGTGTCTAAGGGAAGGACAGGGATTAAAAAGAACAAGGATGAGTCCTAGGTATCTAAGGGAAAGACAGAGGGATAAAAAGTACAAGGATGAATCCTAGGTGTCTAAGGGAAGGACAGGGATTAAAAATTACAAGGATGAATCCTAGGTATCTAAGGGAAAGACATGGGGATAAAAAGTACAAGGATGAGTCCTAGGTATCTAAGGGAAAGACAGGGGGATAAAAAGTACAAGGATGAGTCCTAGGTATCTAAGGGAAAGACAGAGGGATAAAAAGTACAAGGACAAGTCCTAGGTATCTAAGGGAAAGATAGAGGGATAAAAAGTACCAGGATGAATCCAAAGTACCTAAGGGAAAGACAGGGGATAAAAAGTACAAGGACAAGTCCTAGGTATCTAAGGGAAAGACAGAGGGATAAAAAGTACCAGGATGAATCCAAAGTATCTAAGGGAAAGACAGGGGATAAAAAGTACAAGGATGAGTCCTAGGTATCTAAGGGAAAGACAGAAAGTACAAGGATGAGTCCTAGGTATCTAAGGGAAAGACATAAAAAGTACAAGGATGAGTCCTAGGTATCTAAGGGAAAGACATAAAAAGTACAAGGATGAGTCCTAAGTATCTAAGGGAAAGACATAAAAAGTACAAGGATGAGTCCTAGGTATCTAAAGGAAAGACATAGAAAGTACAAGGATGAGTCCTAGGTATCTAAGGGAAAGACAGAGGGATAACAAGTACAAGGATGAATCCTAAGTATCTAAGGGAAAGACATAGAAAGTACAAGGATGAGTCCTAGGTATCTAAGGGAAAGACAAAAAGTACAAGGATGAGTCCTGAGTATCTAAGGGAAAGACACAAAAAGTACAAGTATGAGTCCTAGGTATCTAAGGGAAAGACAGAGGAAACAAGTACAAGGATGAATCCTAGGTATCTAAGGGAAAGACAAAAAGTGCAAGGATGAGTCCTAGGTATCATGAGGAAAGACATGAGGTAATAAAAAGTATACAAGGGACAAAGTCCAGGTATCATAAGGAAAGACAAGGAAAGTACAAGGACAGTCCTAGGTATCTAAGGGAAAGACAAAAAGTACAAGGACGACTTATCTAAGGGAAAGACAGGGGATAAAAAGTACAAGGACGAGTCCCAGGTATCTAAGGGAAAGATAAAAAATACAAGGATGAGTCCTAAGTATCTAAGGGAAGACAGAGATAAAAAGTACAAGGATGAGTCCTAGGTGTCTAAGGGAAAGACATAAAAAGTACAAGGATGAGTCCTAGGTGTCTAAGGGAAAGACAGGGGATAACAAGTACAAGGATGAGTCCTAGGTGTCTAAGGGAAAGACAGAGGGATAAAAAGTACAAGGATGAGTCCTAGGTGTCTAAGGGAAAGACAGGGGATAAAAAGTACAAGGATGATCCTAGGTGTCTAAGGGAAAGACAGGGGGATAAAAAGTACATGGATGAGTCCTAGGTATCTAAGGGAAAGACAGGGGATAAAAAGTACATGGATGAGTCCTAGGTATCTAAGGGAAAGACAGAGATAAAAAGTACATGGATGAGTCCTAGGTATCTAAGGGAAAGACATGGGGATAAAAAGTACATGGATGAGTCCTAGGTGTCTAAGGGAAAGACAGGGGATAAAAAGTACATGGATGAGTCCTAGGTATCTAAGGGAAAGACATGGGGATAAAAAGTACAAGGATGAGTCCTAGGTGTCTAAGGAAAGACAGGGGGATAAAAAGTACAAGGATGAGTCCTAGGTGTCTAAGGGAAAGACATGGGGATAAAAAGTACAAGGATGATCCTAGGTGTCTAAGGAAAGACAGGGGGATAAAAAGTACAAGGATGAGTCCTAGGTGTCTAAGGGAAAGACAGGGGATAAAAAGTACAAGGATGAGTCCTAGGTGTCTAAGGAAAAGACAGGGGATAAAAAGTACAAGGATGAGTCCTAGGTGTTCTAAGGGAAAGACAGGGGATAAAAAGTACAAGGATGAGTCCTAGGTGTCTAAGGGAAAGACAGAGGGATAAAAAGTACAAGGATGAGTCCTAGGTGTCTAAGGGAAAGACAGGGGATAAAAAGTACAAGGATGAGTCCTAGGTGTCTAAGGGAAAGACAGAGGGATAAAAAGTACAAGGATGAGTCCTAGGTGTCTAAGGGAAAGACAGGGGATAAAAAGTACAAGGATGAGTCCTAGGTATCTAAGGGAAAGACAGAGGGATAACAAGTACAAGGATGATCCTAGGTGTCTAAGGGAAAGACAGGGGGATAAAAAGTACAAGGATGAGTCCTAGGTATCTAAGGGAAAGACAGAGGGATAACAAGTACAAGGATGAGTCCTAGGTGTCTAAGGGAAAGACAGGGGGATAAAAAGTACAAGGATGAGTCCTAGGTATCTAAGGGAAAGACAGAGGGATAAAAAGTACAAGGATGAATCCTAGGTGTCTAAGGGAAAGACAGGGGGATAAAAAGTACAAGGATGAGTCCTAGGTGTCTAAGGGAAAGACAGGGGGATAAAAAGTACAAGGATGAATCCTAGGTGTCTAAGGGAAAGACAGGGGGATAAAAAGTACAAGGATGAGTCCTAGGTGTCTAAGGGAAAGACATGGGGATAAAAAGTACAAGGATGAATCCTAGGTGTCTAAGGGAAAGACAGGGGGATAAAAAGTACAAGGATGAGTCCTAGGTGTCTAAGGGAAAGACATGGGGATAAAAAGTACAAGGATGAGTCCTAGGTGTCTAAGGAAAAGACAGGGGGATAAAAAGTACAAGGATGAGTCCTAGGTGTCTAAGGGAAAGACAGGGGGATAAAAAGTACAAGGATGAGTCCTAGGTGTCTAAGGGAAAAACAGGAGGATAAAAAGTACAAGGATGAGGCCGAGGTGTTTAAGGGAAAGACAGGGGATAAAAAGTACAAGGATGAAATCCTAGGTGTCTAAGGGAAAGACAGAGGGATAAAAAGTACAAGGATGAGTCCTAGGTGTCTAAGGGAAAGACAGAGGGATAAAAAGTACAAGGATGAGTCCTAGGTGTCTAAGGGAAAGACAGAGGGATAAAAAGTACAAGGATGAATCCTAGGTGTCTAAGGGAAAGACAGGGGGATAAAAAGTACAAGGATGAGTCCTAGGTATCTAAGGGAAAGACAGAGGGATAACAAGTACAAGGATGAGTCCTAGGTGTCTAAGGGAAAGACAGGGGGATAAAAAGTACAAGGATGAGTCCTAGGTATCTAAGGGAAAGACAGGGGATAACAAGTACAAGGATGAGTCCTAGGTATCTAAGGGAAAGACAGGGGGATAACAAGTACAAGGATGAGTCCTAGGTGTCTAAGGGAAAGACAGAGGGATAAAAAGTACAAGGATGAATCCTAGGTGTTTAAGGGAAAGACAGTGGGATAAAAAGTACAAGGATGAGTCCTAGGTGTCTAAGGGAAAGACAGAGGGATAAAAAGTACAAGGATAAATCCTAGGTGTCTAAGGGAAAGACAGGGGGATAAAAAGTACAAGGATGAATCCTAGGTGTCTAAGGGAAAGACAGGGGGATAAAAAGTACAAGGATGAGTCCTAGGTGTCTAAGGGAAAGACAGAGGGATAAAAAGTACAAGGATGAATCCTAGGTGTCTAAGGGAAAGACAGGGGGATAAAAAGTACAAGGATGAATCCTAGGTGTCTAAGGGAAAGACAGGGGGATAAAAAGTACAAGGATGAGTCCTAGGTGTCTAAGGGAAAGACAGAGGGATAAAAAGTACAAGGATAAATCCTAGGTGTCTAAGGGAAAGACAGGGGGATAAAAGTACAAGGATGAATCCTAGGTGTCTAAGGGAAAGACAGGGGGATAAAAAGTACAAGGATGAGTCCTAGGTGTCTAAGGGAAAGACAGGGGATAAAAAGTACAAGGATGAATCCTAGGTGTCTAAGGGAAAGACAGGGGGATAAAAAGTACAAGGATGAGTCCTAGGTGTCTAAGGGAAAGACAGGGGATAAAAAGTACAAGGATGAGTCCTAGGTGTCCAAGGGAAAGACAGGGGGATAAAAAGTACAAGGATGAATCCTAGGTGTCTAAGGGAAAGACAGGGGGATAACAAGTACAAGGATGAGTCCTAGGTGTCTAAGGGAAAGACAGGGGGATAAAAAGTACAAGGATGAATCCTAGGTGTCTAAGGGAAAGACAGGGGGATAAAAAGTACAAGGATGAGTCCTAGGTGTCTAAGGGAAAGACAGGGGGATAAAAAGTACAAGTATGTTTCCTAGGTGTCTAAGGGAAAGACAGGGGGATAAAAAGTACAAGGATGAGTCCTAGGTGTCTAAGGGAAAGACAGGGGGATAAAAAGTACAAGGATGAGTCCTAGGTGTCTAAGGGAAAGACAGGGGATAAAAAGTACAAGGATGTCCTAGGTGTCTAAGGGAAAGATGGGGATAAAAAGTACAAGGATGAGTCCTAGGTGTCTAAGGGAAAGGCATGCGCACCACACACACACACACACACACACACACACACACACACACACACACACACACACACACACACACACACACACACACACACACACACACCACACACACAGAGGCTACAACATTGATACTGCTATGAGATGTTTGCATACATATGCACACCGTTTGTGTTTGATTGACATTATCAACATTTACACTTAATGATTTAACTTATAAGCGGTCGTTACTTTTTTGTGGTGAGAATTTAAGCAGCTTGGACTAAAATCAACTAGCACAAGGCGTACACAGCTAAGCTCGTTCTTGCATGATTACACAAACCATTATAGCCTAGTGCATTTTTTCCACCATGGTAAGATTACTGCCGATAAATTTTACTTCACTGTACTCTTTCAACTATCTTGCAGTTCTCTCCCTCCATCCCCTTTCCCCGTCATCTTCCATCCCTGATTCATTATCCGCAGATTCATTTTCTATTTGGGCATGTGTCCAGACTAAACATGACTTCTGTACTAGTGAGTCATCATTCTTTTAAAGTTTTCTTTTCTTCTTAATTGTGTGTGTGTGTGTGTGTGTGTGTGTGTGTGTGTGTGTGTGTGTGTGTGTGTGTGTGTGTGTGTGTGTGTGTGTGTGTGTGTGTGTGTGCCCCTTTGCTCCAAATACGACAGATCATTCTCCAAATTCGACAAGTTTCTTTATTTTAAGGTGATGTTTGTTAGGTCTGCCTAGTTTGCAGACTTTTGTAAATACCATGATGGAGGCTGGCTGTTTGGAGGTTTAAATATGCAGTGTTGATTACTGTGTGTCTGAAACAGAAATAACTCTGAAGCAGTGAAGGACATAAATCTAACATATGTCAAAGAGAAATAACTGTATGTATTGTTGATCATTGTCATTACTTGGTTTTGTTGTTGCTTTTTCATTTGTGTGTGTATTTGGTTATGTGTTACAGTAGTTTAGTTGGAGCAGTAAATTTCAAAATGTAAATGTAGCAATAGAGTGAAGCAGAAAAGGACCTCTGCCACTTCAGCAATTTTACTTAGAATTATACTGATTGGAAAATTCTGAAGGATATCTATCTGTTTTGTAAATTGTCAAAAGACGATTTAGGCATTAAACTAACTTCTTATTTTTCTGTATTTGAGTATAAAACCTCTTTAGTTTCAGCTATCATCCTGAAGGAAGGTAAGGGTGTAATTTTATTGTGCATTATTCAGAAGAACCGAAGGGTCATAGTAGAAAAGCTATACATAACTGAGGGTTGCTCAGAATAACTGCAGAGGGTTGAAGCAAATAGTGTTTATTACGGTGTGTTCAGAAATAACTCTGAAGGACATAAAAAATCTATAAGTGTAGGTAGGGCATGGTGATATTTTCCAGCTGCCCACATATGTGTAGTATGTGATGCTCTCCCCATTTAGTAAATTGGAATCCAGATTTCTTGTAACGACCTCGAAGAATGTGATTATGGCAGCAGGCGTGCCCTGCCGGTGAGATCAGCGGAGGTATATGGATTGGTGAGGATGTCACTTTGACAATATAGGATGCCCTGCCGGCAGTTGAATTGCTGTTCTGTTCCATTGACCCACTAACCTACTGCCATGGCCTCTCCTGTCACTGGCGTCTTAGTTTTTTTTCTTCTTTTTCGCCCCACCTCCTCCATCATCCGGAATTATTTGGGTCAAGAACGAGGTGTGGAGTACGGACATAGTCGATGGTGAAAAGGGTTCTTTTTCTGTTCCTGACATTTTTTATTTTTTCTATTTCAGTAGAAAATGTAGATCGATAGGGTGGAGTTTAGCAGGAGGGATTAGATTCAGATTAACAGAAGGTGAGTGGGAAGTCAAAAGGTGATGGCTAGTTGCTAATGGGTGTATGTTTCATGGGAACGACCCTATCATGGATCACAGCAGCCAAAAATGGGAAATATTTCAGTGAAAGTTTCTTGGTTGTTAGGATTAGTTTAGATAAATTGTCCTCCTTGTTAAATTTTAGTTGGTTGCAACAAGTTAAACTTTGAATAGATCCGATCTTGGAATTTATCACATGCATAATATTATACATGCACATGCATACTTATGCGCGCACACACACTACACATACACACACACACGCACACACACACACACACACGCATGCACGCACGCACACATGCATAATAGTATATTCAGATTGTGTTACTTAGGTACAGTCTGTCACTAACTGCTCATTATACTGTTGGCATTTAGGATAGCAACGAAGATGTGCCACTCCTGTTTGGGGGCTAATCTCAGGCTGGTACTCCAGGCATGTTTTATAGCCCCATCAGCTCACATGTTCATGACCAGGTTCTTTGTGTGTGTGTGTGTGTGTGTTGTGTGTGTTGTGTTGTGTTGTGTTGTGTTGTGTGTGTGTGTGTGTGTGTGTGTGTGTGGTGTGTTTGTGTTTGTGGTGGTCTGTTTTCATCATCTCTTGCATCTGTCTTCTAGTGTTGAATGAAATGTAGTCTGTTTGATGTCATAGTAGTCATTATTCAGTGATTTCTCCAGTTTGTCTCCATCTTTTCATGATGATGGTGCCCATACTGTCTTGATTGCATTGTGTGAATATTGTTGGTTGGAAATGGTATTTGGCTGGAAGTTTTGTATGATTTTTCAGTTGTTCCTTATGTGGCAGGTTTGTTTGCTGGAGGTTTATTGTATTGAGCTGTAAGATTTATATGATGTGTCTTGTTGGAGGTTGACAGCTTTGTAAGGTCTCCGTTGTCATCCTCCAGCATTCTGAACCATAAAGTAGGATGGAAAGGATACAGCTCTGGTACCATCTCAGCTTGAAATGACCTTCACTCGCGGTTCAGCATTTTGAAAGTGTTTAAAAGTCTTCTTGAGATGGCTGTTGACCTTACTGCTCTTTTGTCATGTGTGACTGTGCTGCCTAGGTGGATGACTTCTTCAGTTGTGGGTACACCAGTTTTCTTTATTTAGATTGATGAGGGGTGTGGGATGTTCACTGTCATTACATGTTTTCTGTTTGGCTGATCTTTAGACTCTGCTAGTGCAGAGATGTTAAGACGGAATGTCTTCTCCTGCATGTGTGGTAAACCATTATCAGATCGTCTGCAAAGTTAAGATCTTCTAGTGTGTTAAAATTGTTTGTTTAGCATCTGATTATTCATTTTCCTTAACCCCATCTTGTTGTTAGTTTAGCATCTGATTTTCTCATTTTCCATAACCCTACCCTGCATTCCCACCTGTTCTACACATACAATGTTTACATTCCATTTTAGGTATCAATGCATTCTTCCTGCTCGTCGGTGTTGGAACAGAGAATTGAGGTAGTGTGACATTAACAATTGCAAAATCATTGATTAATATTGCTACCCTGACAAGTCATTGATTAATATTGCTACACTTACAAGTCATTGATTAATTTAATATTGCTGCCCTGACAAGACCTTTTAAATTCCTTCTCCTGCCTAAATCTCAAGGCTTGCCTGTCTTTCCATGCTTGTGTCGTTGATCCCCTAGTTTTACAGCCCCGTAGTGCTATCACAAGCAAACTGAAGCGTCGGCAGACTGATAAAAATGGGCCAGTGGACAGGTGTGTTACATAATCCGGGCGTTATTTTCGTCTTTGACCAACTTTCGCGGGCTCCCCCCACCTCGCCCTATCTCCTCCATCATTCCACTGTGCGCAGCTCAAACGGTCTGCTTCTGTCGAGTTACAGACGCCTGGATGAAGCTCTGTGGTTGGAGGACGCTTCGACAGAGGGATGGGATGAAGCTCTGTGGCTGGATGATGCGCTGCCCATTGGTCAGCTTGAAGAGTGGCGGAGGGAGAAGGGGGGACTTTATGGTACATGTACCGAATTCACAGCGTCCCAAACGGACTAGACCCCCTACACTTGTTTGTTTTTGTTGTAAAAAATGGTTTGCCAACTGTGGTTTGTTGTGATTGTCAATCCGAGTGTTGAAAGTAGTTTGTGTATATAGAGAATGACTTTGCAACGTCCCAAAAGGCAGTCTGGATTACCGAGTCTTCAGGTGTGTGTAGTCCTACTTAGTTTTTTTACTGGGTATGCAGACCGGTTGGAGTGCTTGCTGTGTGTGTGAATTCAGTGCCATCCTCCTTATAAAAGATGAATTTGTGTGTGTGTGTGTGTGTGTGTGATATTGGTTGTGTACTGGTGCCAATTCCTATTTAAACATTTGAGAAGTAAAAGTGAATTCATTATTGTGCGCTTGTTCCAAACCATTAAAACGTAAAGATCGATTTTGTTAAACTGTTAGCCTAAAGATGGTTTTTGTACTTGTTTTGGTTGTCTCGCTCTCTCTCTCTGTCTCTCTAGTTTTGTCTGTCTGTCTGTCCATCTGTCTCTCCCTCCCTCCCTCATCCCCCCCCCCCCCCACAATTGGATTGTCTCATTGCTCTTCAGGCCAATACTTTTGTTCAACTCCAAGGAAGTGTCAAGTTCACTGTTTTTTCTGTTGTCACCAGTAGTGTGTGTGTGTGTGTGTGTGTGTGTGTGTGTGTGTGTGTGTGTGTGTGTGTGTGTGTGTGTGTGTGTGTGTGTGTTCGTTCTTTGATTTAACGTCTTTTCACTATGAGTGATATTAGACGATGTGTGTGTGTGTGTGTGTGTGTGTGTGTGTGTGTGTGTGTGTGTGTGTGTGCGCTGGTGCGCGTGCGCGTGCGAGTGCGTTCGTTCAATCTTTAATGTCTTTTCACTATGAATGATATTAGACAGATGATTACATGCATGTGTGTGTGTTTTCAATGATTATGGATCTGTGTATATTGAACTGTAGTATGCGTATTTGGTTGAAACTCTATGGATTTCCTTCTCACTTTAGGTTAAAGTAAGAATGTTGATCCTAAAATAGATGGACTATATGTCAAGAGGGCAGTTAGCATAACAAAATACGGTTATTTATAACAATATCTATAAGAAGAGACTTGCTATTTATACTAAATCATGGTTTATTACGTGACAGCGAGGTGAAAGCCCTGTGAACGCAGCTTCTCTCGGGAATGATATGTTTAGCATGCATATGTGTAAAAGATTAATGTTAATGACTACATGAAATATGTGTGACATGAATGAATAAACACTACATACTCTACTTGATTTGCGTGGGGATAATTTTTCCCCCTGTTATTTCTTTCTATGGAAGCCCCATTTTGTGGGTGTGGTGTGTTTTGGGTACCCTCCTTTCTGTCTACACATTTGCTGTTCTGCCCTTCCTTCAATTTCCATTTGTGGGTGTTCATTTTGCAGCCCTGAACTGACCCTGAATGGTCATTCATGTTATTATAAAGGTCATTGTCACAAAGTACATAGATACTCGGTTTAGAAATATTTTAAGATGCTGAATTTTTCCCTAGCAACCCTCAGTTTTAAGTATTAAGATAGAAATAAAAGTCATTCTGTCACAAAGTACATAGGTACTCAGTTTAGAAATATTTTATTATGCTGAATTTTTCATTTTATTATGCTGAATTTTTCCCTAGCAACCCGCAGTTTTAAGTATTAAGATAGAAACAACAGGTTTTTATAAAATTCACTCTGTGACAAAGTACGTAGGTACTTGGTTTAGAAATATTTTATGGTGCTGAATTATTCCCTAGCAACCCGCAGTTTTTAAGTATTAAGATAGAAACAACATTTTTTTTGTTTTTTTTAAAATAAAAGTCACTCTGTCACAAATTACATAGGTACTCAGTTTAGAAATATTTTATGATGCTGAAATTTTCCCTAGCAACCCACAGTTTTAAGTATTAAGATAGAAACAAAATATTTTATGATGCTGAATTATTCCCTAGCAACCCATGGTTTTTAAGTATTAAGATAGAAACAACAGGTTTTTAAAAAAAAAATTCTTTAATTTTTTTTTTTTAATTAAAGTCACTGTCACAAAGTACATAGGTACTCAGTTTAGAAATATTTTATGATGCTGAATTTTTCCATAGCAATTTAAGTAATAAGATTCAAACTGATCAAATTCCAGAGATGAGGAGGATTTTCCATTTTGTTTAAAAAAAAAAAAAAGAAGGCACAAGGCACTGTTGAAGTATAGATCTCTGTGTGCAGTATGTGCACATATGTGTGTGTGCATACACACACACATGTGCATGTGTGTGTATGTACAAGTGCAGACACTGCACAAATCCGAGGATTCACATTTTCACCACCCACTGTCCTGCTTCATATTGGTCTGGAGCTCTGGCAGTATACCCATAATGGAGTGATTTATTATTTTTGTGCTAAAATGATGTCTAGACCTTTTTCGAATCTGTGGCAGCAATTTTGCAGACCTCCTACAGGTACAGACAGACAGTCCATTTACAAAACATAGTTTGTTTTTTTTAAACCTTGGGTGTAAAAACTTTGAATAAAATCTTTTGTTTTACTACAGTCAGTTTCTCCATCCTACAACTTTGTATGGCGATTTTTTTGGGTGTTTTTTGTTCGGCCTTCAGTGTGACTTTATTTCTTTTTCTTGTTTTTTCATTTTGTTGTATGATTTGTCATTTTTGATTTATCTATATTTGTTTTTGTTTTTGTTTTACCGTAATTTGTCTTGCCATCTTAGTTTGGCTTTTTCTTAATCCTCGTCACTTGAACCTATTTTTAAAAGTAAACTGTTCTGTTGTTTTATCTTCTGTCATTTGTTTACTTTTAAAAATTTTTTTTTATTGACTTCTGTTACAGTGGTTGTTCACATGACAGCTATTTCATTGACCTTCCATCTATACTTCAAGTTTTAGTATCTTTGACATGATTTCTGAATGAGGGGTTAATGGTGAGATAAATATTTGTTATTTTATGTATTTATTTATTTATTTATTTTTTATTGTTTTTGATGTAGACTTTAATGTGATGCTTTGAGAAGCAGAAATTTTGCTTAGCTGTAAAGTGGATTTGATTGTAGGTTTACATTATAAGTGTGTCAAGTGTCAGTATTTGGACTTAGGGGATGCAAAATTTCGTGAGTGTGTTTAACTGTGTGTAGGAAGCATTCAGGCTTGTGGAGTATTATAACAAGCTGGAAGGGAATTGCTGATGGTAGTGGGAAGGGAATGGGCGGAATAGACTTTCATGTGTGTGACAACTTTTTGGCAGTAAGGGATTGGGTTAGTTTGTGAAAAGGAGTACTGTAGCGGAGTGCTAAGAGGATGCACCTAGCCTAGCAAGACATACCAAAGGAAAAGTCGAAGTACTTATAACTACCAGTCTTCATGATCTTGACCTTATTTCACTGTACCAGCCAATTCTCACCACACTCACTCTCTCTGTTAAAAGTACTGTGAATGATTTACTTTAATGTTTGGTTTTACTGCCATTTTTTCTTTATCTCATGCGTCCTTCAGGGAGTTTAAAATTGTAAAGTTACAATCCAAATTGGTTTCGCAAATCTGACTTGCATGAAGTAGGTAATTTTCTTTTTTTTCTTTTCATTTTCTGTTCATTTTCTTTCTTTTTTCTTCCCTTCTTTTACAAATTTACAAACCAGGTATAGAAAGTGTCAGACGAATTTATAGTCATCAGATATTTTCAAAAGTTCATCATTAGATGAGAGAGAGAGAGAGAGAGAGAGAGAGAGAGAGAGAGAGAGAGAGAGAGAGAGAGGCAGGGGGTCAGGGAGGGAGCCTTGACACTGACAGTGTAGGATCAAGGCCTTTCCAGTGCCCTGAAAACCGTTTATCATGCAAACAGTCCCTTGTCAAAGTGTTTGACATCCAGTGTTAGCAGTTTCTTCATTGTAGACAGAATTCAGTCTGCAGAGGTGGACATGTCTGTGTCTGTCACCACTGTTGAGCCTACTGTTGAATGCCACAAGGCACAGGACTGAATTGTCAATTGACCGTGAATTGTCAGTTCAGGGACTCGCACATACTGTAAAGGACTTACAGAAAAAAAAAAAGAAAAAAGAAAGGAACACTGTGGTTTTATGAAATTATCGAGTGACTTAAATATTTTTCTTTTCTTTTTCCCCTCCCTTCATCCTAGTCAGATTCGTACATTTCTTTTCCAATATTGTATTTAATTAGTTAACATTATGCATATTGTAATTTTTGGCTCATATTTCATTTTCAGCAATCAGTATTAACAAAATGCAAGGTATTTCTTGAGATTAGTTTCACTAAGTGCTTAAAGTTATAGAGCATGCCTTGTACATGACAAAATGTATCATTCTGGGAATAGATAGCCTTGAAAAAGAGGACAGCATGTATGTATCTATCTATATATATAAGTATGAAAAAAAGGGGACATATTTAGCCTCTGAAAAAGAGGAAACTATGTATGCATCATCATGTAGGCAAAAATGAGATTGATCTCAGTTAATTGAGCCCAGATTGGAGCATCTTGGCTCAGCATTCCACACATGGTTGGCATACTTGCCCCACTTTTCACCCACTTCAAACAGGTTCTACGTGCCATTCGTCACGTGCATGCAAAATATGAAGAAGGGAGAAGCCACACACACCTGAATGGGGGTGGAAAGAGAGGTTTGGGAGAAAATCCAAGTCTGTCTGTATGATGGCGTCTGTAGTACCTGCATACAGGTGTGTTTGTATGTGTGTGTACTAAAAGATCTGACTCAAGTACTGGAATTTTCAAAGATATCTATGGTAGTACAGGGAAATAAGAAATGGATGTTTATTTTAGTATAGGGGCCTACATGTAGAACAGGGAATTGGAAGTCAAGGCCTTTCTCTGTTTCAGTTTGTTATTGTCTATTGTACATGCAGTAGGAGTGTTTCTATGTTTAAAAAAAAAACACATTGCCCCCCCCCCCCCCCCCCACCCCAAGCTCCAGTATATAAATAGGAAAGAAAGGCCTTTAAGTGTGATGTCTGGTGTGTGTGTGTGTGTGTGTGTGTGTGTGTGTGTGTGTGTGTGTGTGATGTGATGTGTGTGATGTTGATGTGTGTGATGTCTGGGTGTGTGATGTTGGGTGTGTGTGTTGGTGTGTGATGTGGGTGTGTGTGTGTGTGTGTGTGTGTGTGTGTGTGTGTGTGTGTGTGTTGATATGAAAACTTGAAAAGTTGTTCAGTTGGCAAGTTGCCGCGCCAGGTAAATTGGTACAGTAGGCGAGGGGCCAAGTCTGAGGCAATCCATCCATCGAGAACAACTCGCCTTATTAGCATTCCCCACCAGCCATCCCCACGTAACTACCTCCACCTTTCCCTTATCTCTTTCTCATTAGCTGATGATCAGAAACTTACTCTCTGTGTGTGTGTGTGTGTGTGTGTGTGTGTGTGTGTGTGTGTGTGTGTGTGTGTGTGTGTGTGTGTGTGTGTGTGTTTGATATTTTACATCTCACTTTTCATTCTCTCTCTCTCTCTTTTTTTGTTTGTTTTTTGTTGTTGTTGAAAAGCCTGTAGTGGTGTTTTTCTATTCTTTCTTGGTTTTTCCTTTTTTCCCCCCATCTTTTTGGCTCAGTACCATGTCTAGGTCCAGGTTAAATCAGATAACTCTTGAGGATCTGTTCTAATTTCATGCTGATGCACACTTGTGCGCATGAAAGCATTCGTTATGCACGCATTACATACATGTGCATGTGTGGGCACTCAAGAACACACACTGCACGTACGTGTATTGCACACATGAGTGGAAATGCAGACAGTAATATGCTGTGCACAAGCACTTGTGCATGCACACACTAATATTGTGTACACATGTAGGTACATGTCTGCACACACGCACACACTCTCACATCCCCCCCCCCCACCCACACACACACAACACAACACACATACACACACTTATTCTGGCAGAGTCTAGCCGACAGTTGCTGATCTTGTACCCCTCGTCCTTGACAGAAAGGCTACCACTTTTGAACTCTGTATAGTAAATATACGTTTAACTTGTGTTAGATAAGATACAACCTTTGCACTGTTGCTACGCACCAACCGATGGTGATGCCATATCTAGTTCAACTGTATGATGTCATCTAAACTGTGATAAAATTGTTCATCAGAAAACTGGATCTTAGCTTTATAGTAGCTCTGATGCAATGTCTTCATAAGGCTCAAGCTTGGAGGTAGTCAGATATCATATTTGATAGTCAGATATCATATTTGATGCTGATTTGACAGTTGTGTATGGAGATAAGTGTGTGTCGTATAACAGTATAGGAAAGTTTGCCAGACTATGATTAAAGCATTGATTGAGGAGGTTGAAACTCTGTATGAAGAGAGGAAGAGAGTACTTTGAAGGACTGAAAAAGTCACCTACCTTAGACTTCCAGTTTTAATTTTGAGAAGTAAGTGACAAGACTTTTGGATCCTTAAAAAAAGAAGAAGAAAAAAAAAAAGAAGTGTGTATGTGTGTGTTCTCTGTGTGTCTGTCTGTCTCCCCCCCCCCCCCCCCACCTCTGCAGCCTGTCTCCGCTCGGAGGGGAATCACATGGTTATAATATATAATTGTATATGCTATGCTCTGTATAATTTTCCATTGCTTTTATTCTTGCTTTTATTGCTTTTATTCTTTCTCCCCATTTATACTATAGCCATGCGTGTGTGTGTGTTGTGTGTGTGTGTGTGTGTGCGTGCGTGCGTGCGTGCGCACGCGTGCGTGCGTGTGTGTCTGCTTCAGCACTTAGATTTGATTTTATCAAGATTTTGCGCTATATAAATATTGTAATTATTATTATTATTATCTCTCTCAGACACATACATATGTGCACAGACACACACATGCACGCACAGACACACACACACACACAGACACACACACACACAACACCACACAACACACACACAGACACACACACACACACACCACACACACACACACACACACACACACACACACACACACACACACACCAGCGATTATTTTGGATGGTCCCAGTCACAGATCTGGTATCCCTAGCCCTACTCCACTATCTCAGTATCAGACATATGGTCTATGTGTCTGTAGGACTTTCCCCTACTCCCACTTCTGGTGTAATTCTTGCTGGGTAGATAACACTACACTGTAATCAGACAGACATGCAGGAAACTCAGAGGCTTGTGTGCATGGAAGTGTCTATGCACCCTCCCACACACGCACGCATGCACACACGCATGCACACATGCACGCACACAACAGCCTCACTGCCAACACACACAATCCTCCCATCCCAAGATACACAGATACACACGCACACACACATGCATAAACACAGACACACACAGACACACACAGACACAGACACACACACACACACACACACACACACACACACACACACACACACACACACACACACACACACACACACACACACACTGCGTGACAGAGATACTGACACACACACACTCTCTTTCTCTCTCTCTCTCTCTCTCTCTCTCTTCTCTCTCTCTCTCTCTCTCTCTCTCTCTCTCTCTCTCTCTCTCTCTCTCTCTCTCTCTCTCTCCCCCCCTCTCTCTCTCTGTGAAATAAGGTGAAGTCAAGGAGGAGATCCTGACTAACAAAAGAATGGGTATGTTAATATCGCAGTGTGTACGAGTGACAATGACTTTCAGTGTCTTTGTGGCAGTGATGGATGGTTTTCCTGTCTCTTTGCAAATCTTTCTCCTCCATTATTTCATTATGAGACCAGCCCAGCAAGAAAGCAGCGAAAATAAACTGATGTAATTGTTTATTTTGGGTGAGGTTGTTGAGGACATTGGTGAACATATTTATTAGTTAATGTATGCATTGCATTTTATTAAGGAAAACTCAGCATCCATAGTTTATAATTTCTCCACCCCCTTTCCAGTTTTCTATTTCTTTGTCTTCAGTTATTACAGTTGAAAAAGTATATGCTTTGAATATGGTGTTTACATGTTCATTTTTATTTGTTGTATTTCGACACACTTTCATTTTTTTTTAAAATGCATTTCTGATTCTGATTCTTCCTGTCTATCTCATTGTGCAGATTCACATAATTAGTGAAGATTATTTTCGTCTTACATGTAATAGTTTCCTGGAAAGAGGTACATTTCTTGCTGGAGTGTTCATGGTAAAGTGACCTTGAGAAAGAATTAATACAGTTTGAAAGAGTGAAGCTTTCCATCGATGTTGTAAGTTTACTTTGTTGATGGCCACTGATATCAAGACACATGCATTGTAATAATGAAAGTGGCTGTTTTGTATATAAAGCATTTTACCAGTGCAAGCAGTGTTAACAGTTATGAAATTGAATCTTTTTATGTTCACATTGCTTTAAAAGGGACATGGCCTATATAGCCTTTACAGTAAACCATCCACTCTTGTCTGTGTTGTGCCTGCTTGTCTACTTGATTGTGGCTTGCCTTCCTGCTTTTTGTCCATTTGTGAATGTTTGTCTTGCCTCCCCTCCCCCTCAGTCTCTTTTCTCCCCAACCTGTTTTGTTGGAAAACAAAAAGGTCCTGTTTTTTCCTTTCTTTCAGGTAGCAAGTCCCCTGCAAATGAACTTACTAGACCGGTTATGGACCTAAACAAGATGAATTTCTGCTCATGCACTCACATGTGTTGTGTTGTGTTGTGCTGTGCTGTGCTGTGCTGTGCTGTGCTGTGCTGTGTTGTGCTGTGTTGTGTGTGCTGTGCTGTGTTGTGTGTACTGTGTTGTGTTGCGTTGTGTTGTGTTCTTTGTGTAGAGTTCTGTACATGCTTGTGCTTACACAGTTTGATCTTGCTAGAGATGGTGGTCCTAAAGTGTGATTTCACTGGTCGCACGGGTTCAGTTCTAGCTGGAGAAAGACATCATGCATGTGGCTTCCAGTCTTCCCAGCTGTGGTGGGGCACCTGACCATACTTTGCTAGGGATGGGGAAGATAAGCAGAGAGGGAGAATAGATGAGCACAGATACTGGCCGGGAGAAAAATAAGACAAAAGAGGCAGCTTGACCTGACTTGCCAAGTCCTGAGTGAGACGTCGCGGAAGTATTGGACATACCACACTCCTCGCCTAACGATCTGTAAGTGTTGGTGCAACCTTCACCTTGACACTCCACACACTGATACAGTGACAGTCATGGTGAGGATCTGACTGACCAGTGTCCTGAATTCCATTCCTTCCCCCCCTCCTTGATGTCAAGCGACAGCAATTGCCTCGAAAGGGGTCCCACTCCAAGCCAGGCATGCGAGGAATGTGACCTCCCCCCCACCCCGGCAGTATCTCTTCCGCCTCCACGTTTTCCCCTTCACCGTCTCCAGTGGCTTTATTTCCTCCTTTATCCCTCTACCCCTCATTTCCATTTGACCGGCCGGTGAAGGCGATCATGGGGGGTCATTGTCTTGTGCACAGTTCACCGTTTACAACAGGTTGAGGTAGCGCAAATGAATGGCCCTGCTTCGTTCGCACCTCTTGCGCATTGATGTATTGCTAGTGGCTATTTATTCTACGGTAAACGTGTGGCTCTGCCAGACCTAACTACTGGCAGAGGTTGAGTGAAAGGCCCCTTAGTTTGACACTAAATTTTGAACGTTGTGTTTACCATGGATGGGTTGTTTTCTGTATTCAGATCGACATATAAAGTAGTATGCCGAGGTTTACAATCTGCACGTTTCATGTCTGCTTACACGTAAGGAAATGTTATCTCGGATTGACCAAAGCAAAAGAAGCTGACAGTTTTCACTTCGGGTCAGTTTTCTCTGTTAATAACTTGTTCTGTTGTAAATTATTGGAGCCACCCAGCGAAACTTTTGATTTTATGACCTCGTATGGCAGCATCTGTTCTATGCAGAAATTGCTGAGAAGCCAACAGAGTTAAGTACACAATTCCTGCTGTCACACCAAACAGAATACTGTCGTATACATGTAGCATCGTTGCTGTTGTTCTCTTTGGGTCTATGACTTGTAATAGTTAGTGGATACCAACAGGGAATGCAGAACAGGATTGTATCGTTGGAAACTGGTGATTACAAAAGCTAAAACTGAGAATATGTGATGTATAAAACAGGTAAAGTAGGCCAAGTAGCATCAGAAATGCTACGATAGATAATTCAGCTGATGGACAAGATCAGGCAGACACAAAACCAACACAGGAGAAACGAGTACTGTAGTCATTAAAGACAACTCAGATGTCTGATTACCATGTCTTGTTCAGTTGCTGCTGGCCATTCTCACACAGATGAGATAGGGGATGGATGGACCAGTATGATCATCGCCTTGCTGTGTGGTGTTGACAGCTTTTGGCTGCATCAGACAATCTGTTTAAGCCTGACTGTTGATGGCTCTTAAGAATTTGGACAGATAGATTTTGTCTACCTATGTATGATGACACCAAAGATGATAAGGGTAGCAGGTGTAGTGTACAGTTGGAATAATATATGATACATAGATATGTAAATGTGTGTTACACTTGAGATAACAGTTTTATGTTTGGAACATATGACTACAGTAGTACAGAGATGGTGTGTACTTTGAGATAAAACAATCATTTCACTGGCTTTCATTACAGCTGGTGATGTTGCAGGAGCTGGTGGTACAATTTGGGGCAGAGGTTACTTGATTAATGAATCTTCTTAACAAACAGCTTATTTGAACTCTCCAACCTATGTAATCCAGAGACATTGAAATTTAAATAAATCATTGTATGCGCTTAGTCATGATATGAGTGAGAGGGTGTGTGTGTGTGTGTGTGTGTGTGTGTGTGTGTGTGTGTGTGTGTGTGTGTGTGTGTGTGTGTGTGTGTGTGTGTGTGTGCATTGACATGTGTCCATCGAATTAAGAAAGTATTTTTCTGTGATGTAACTTATTAGCATGACGTACATTGACATGAGCCATTAATTCATATTTTATCAATAGAAAAGTTCAACCAAAATAGAAAATGTCTTGAAAATTCTTCCCTTACTAGAATCATGTTCATGGAATATAATCTGAGATTCAAAATTTAAATAGGACACCAGAGACAGAAAAAAAAATCAATATGCAAGTCTGTGCAAGTGCCAACTAAAAACGACAGCCGTTAGTTTTCTTTTCCCGTTTTCTTCTTTCTTCCTTTTGTGTCATTTCTTCCCCCTCCCCTGTCCACATCCCCCTCCTTCCCTTCTATGACCCATCTCTTCTTCTTGGAGAGATGGATTTTTGTTCAAGCTTTAGGGACCGCATAATGAAATTGATGTGGCAATGACTTGCTGTCTTGCTGCTCGCGTCTTAAGAAGATGAGTCCACATTGAGTGTATGACTGCTTGCATGTGCTGTCAGAATACCCCATTGAAATGCATGAGGCTGGTAAAATTGATTACTGGGAGGTGGAAGGGTGAATAAGCCGCCGTATCTTCAGCATTGCTGCTGGTTTGGGGACGTTGATTTTCGCATGGTCGCTTGGGGTGCGGATGTAGTTAGGCGAGAGGTTTGGTGGTCTTGGATGAAACTGTTGACGTGCTCACAAACCACGGCTCAATCGGCGCAGAGATAACAGATAACTGCAATCATCACAGCTGGATGAGAACCTCAGCTGTTGATGTGCTTGCACGCACGCACACACACACACAACACACACACACACACACACACACACACACACACACACACACACACACACACACACACACACACACACACACACACACACACACACACACACACACACACACACCTCATAAATGGACTAAAATCAGCACCGAGGTAGCAGTATAACTTATCAGCCATGTGCCACTTACGTCAAGACAAGGTAAATAATACTCTGTTCGCACCGAGCTGCCTTGTTCAGAAGTCGAAAGCCGACGTAGGTCTAATTCATTTAGGTGAAGGCGTGATTCGTCAGAAAGCAATCATTAATACATTGTGCTGTCATTGAGCTAGGTTTTTGCGTCATCAGGCGTCATTTGTCGTCAGATGTCAGATTGTCAGCAGTGTCGTCATTTATCCGCGATCGCTTGCACACTGCTGTTGAGTGTGACGGTATGAGCCTAGTTTGTCGTGTCGGCGTGCCGAGTCTGTGATGCAGGCAGTATTACGCACGCGGCCAAAAGTAGCGCCGCCACATCTATTTTCTGTCGGTGAAAAAGGTTTCCTGCGGCGACCCCGAAATAGAGGGGAAGACTGCGTTGCTCATTGGTGACGGTGACGTAGAGGAAAGAACAGCTAAGCAGCGAACGTTTTCACGTTGGAAAGGCTGCCTGCCGTTCTATTGTCTTCGTTATCGTCTGGAACCAACACGGCGCCTGATATTCAAATATATATGTATATTTAACTCTATGCGGAGATATTTACCAATATAAAAATAAAAGTCAAAAGTATGTTGGTCTCATTTTACCGTTTCCCATCCTTCAGTATGAAAATATCGCCTGTGATAGATATATACACATGTATTGCCGTATACACCTACGTTAAATGGTCCGTGTATTGTAATCAGTGTATTTGATGAACTAAAAAAAAAAAAAAAAATGTATAAAAACAAACAAACAAAAAACCCACCATACACAGCTCATGTACTATTATATACAGCTTCATTACACACACACACACACACACACACACCACACGCACACACACACACACACCCCTCAACTACTGCTATGACATGCACGTGCACACACACAAACACACACAAACATACACACACAGCTACCACTACTTCTACTACAAACACACACACACACACACACACACACACACACACACACACACACACACACACACACACACACACACACACACACATTCACTCACTCACTCACTCACTCACTCTAACAGACTCATACACTCTCTCTATGCCTCTCTCCACGCTCTCTTTGTAGTCTGTTCATTTTTAAACTATCTGTTTTAGACCAAACTAAGAAGACAGTAAATGTTGTTGAACAAAATTATACTTTTTGTGTTGGTAGATGCAATCTTCGGCCAGAGAGTAAATTGAATCAGTGGTTTTTGAGTTTAAGAGCGACAAAGAGGGGTGTGTGTGTGTGTGTGTGTGTGTGTGTGTGTGTGTGTGTGTGTGTGTGTGTGTGTGTGTGTGTAGTAGTAGTAGTAGTTAGTAGTGGTGGTGGTGGTGGTGGTAGGGGTGTGTGTGTGCTTGCCAGCATGTGTGTGTGTGTTTGTGTGTGTGTGTGTGTGCGTGCGTGTAAGAGAGCGAATCACACCCATTTTTACATCAGTGACTAATGCTGGGTGTTTTGTAAAACGGTATAGATAAAAAGTAGTGACAACAAAAACCATCTGTGCCAAATCGTGATTGAGGCTGGTGATACCTGATCTTACATAGTGGTAGCTGGCTGAGTAACACAAAGGCCACACCACACCCACACCCTCACACCACTCCAACAGCTGCTCTCAGCACAAAGAAATGCCCAGACTACATGGCAGAAACAAAGAGGTTTAAAAAAAAAAAGCCGCAAAAAAGAAATGTTTGTATTATTGTTTGTGTTAAAAGTGAGAGAGGAGGAAACTCTCTTCATTGTATTATTGTTTGCGTTAAATGAGAAGAGGAGGAAACGTCTCTCTTTCAGCACCTGTGTTGTGCTTCTCAGCCTTTGTTTTCTCTGCGTGTTTTTCCTCAGCTCTTGTCTGTGTCAGTTGGTCTGTTAGTCCTTCAGGCAGCCTCTGCTTTATAATTTAGATCTGTTGTTGTATCTGTTTTCTATTATTTTAAGATAAGTAGGTTACCAAGAGCAAATAATTTGGAGGTTCGACTGTGTGGATTTTTGCCATTGGAAAATAGAATTTAATTTCATTTTATGTCTTTCACTATCTCAGTGTGTGTTAGTATTTCTGCCATTGGAAAATATAATTTATTTTCATTTTATGTCTTTCAGTATCTCCATGTGTTAGTATTTCTGGTCATTGGAAAATAGAATATAATTTCATTTTATGTCTTTCACTATCTCCACACACCCCCACCCACACACACCCTCTCCCACACACACCCTCTCTCTCTTTTTCATCCTTGCATGTAGACATGTTTCCAGACATGACAAATGATACTGTCTTTAATTAGAGCTGAAATTAACTTTTGAATGTATTTACCTGCATGATTGTAACTGTAAGGGTCATATGGCCCATGCACTTAGCTGAGTTTTTGTTCCCCCTTCCTTCCCTCACTCCATCCTGTTTCCCACCCCTCTGGGCTTCTCATTTCCCCTGTTCTTGTAAGCCCATCTCATCCAGACATGATCAAAGCCCAAACAACCCCTCTTGCCTCAGAAGGGGGCTCTTGTATTTTTGGATCAGGTAGGAGATGCAGATTTATTTATGGGGAACAGACTGGAGTGGTCTGCACGAGGTAATTTGATTTCATAATTGATTTGCTGCAGACAGAAATAATCTGCCACTGTGTGTGTGATAGAAACTTGGCATAGATTTAGCAGGGGGTGGGAAAGCCTGGATATAACTTTAATGTGTGTGTGTGGATTGCATGTCTGGAACAGGTTGACATCTGTGTCACATCTGGTAGACCGGGGTTACAAATACAATTGTTTTCTGTGGCAATAAAGGGCATCATTTAGTGATTTATTAACCCTTTCATTTCCTCATCTGTCTGCAAGAAGCTGGTGGATAGGGTGAGGAAGTGAAAAGGTTAATATGACATTACCTACTACATGAGATGAGTCAGTGTAGCAAGGAAATGGGGTTACTGGATGTGTTCAAGGAGCATGAAGAAGTTTACTTTTAAGTCATCATCTCACACATCCATCAGTCCTTGGTAGATATAGATAACATTTGAAGGTGAAAACATAACCAGTAGGGAAAGTGTACTTACTGGCCTTTGAGAAAGTCCTCAGATGAGTCATGAGTGGCTCAGTTATTTCTTTCAGTTTTCTTGAATGGTGGAGGGGTGAGGTAATTCAGACAATCAGATTGACCTACAGTGTACAGTACTGTGGCGTGTATGTATTTATGGGTAAATGACTGTACATGTCTGTCAGTCTGTAAAGTGATTATTATGACTTGTGTCTGTCAGGGAGTGAGCACAGTTTGCATCCATCCTTTTATTGCCCACATAGACATAAAGAAAAAAATCAGTAGCAGACCTTACACATGCTAACGATTCGTCGTGGTGGTGTAGTTATTAGTGCAACAGACTACTGACTGGAAGGTTGTGGATTTGAATTCCCATCAGTAATTTCAAAATCATTTTGGGATTTTTTTTTTCCAGCCCCAACCGGCTCCTACCTGGAGTTGAGTGTTTATAGACTCACTGAGAAGACTGGGACCATACAGTCGAGTCTTCACACAGTTCATGGCTGCTTCATTACGGGTGTTGCTCAGATTTCCTGACCATCACTACAGGTGTCTCTGCCTCTCAGGCCTGGTTGATGACAGGATATTTTGTGATAGTAAGTGTACGATACAGCCCTGTCATGCTGTCTCAATCCCAGATGGAACTCCATAACATCATAATTATCACCCCCTTATCATCATCATCGCATTGTGAAAAGTGTCCCAGCTTCTGTGGCTATTAAATTAATGTGGTTTGGAAAATGGGGGGACCCCCCAAAAAAACAACAACAACAACAAAAAAACAAAAAACAAACAAACAAACAAAAAAACCCGCAAAGAAAATTGGTTAAGTGCAGTGATACTGTGAAAAAAAAAAGTAATACAAACACAGCGAAGTTAGAACTGTAAATATATGTGTGCGTGCGTGCGTGTGTGTGTGTGGTGTGATGAATTAGTTTGCATCTTTAAAGAGTCATGGCGACAGGCTGACCTCAACTGTAGCTGCCTAAATTGTTGAACACATGTACATGATGTAGTAGTAAATTAAATTTTGACCTTAGGCTGATAACCACTTTTTGCTGTGAAGCAAGATGTGCATAGTTCTTTGCTTTCCTTTTCATATCATGGACTATTCATTATATAAGAGAGAAGGGGGATAGGGGTGGGGGGTAGAGAAAGTGAGAGAGAGGGGGGAGAGAGAGAGAGATGTAAGGTGAAAGGAAAAGGGATGACAAAGGATTATGAATGTTTTTTTGTTGCTGTTATTTGTGTGTGTGTGTGCATGTGTTTGCGTCCGTTGGTTGTGTGTGTGTGTGTGTATGCATGTGTGTGCGTCTGTTGGGGATTATTTATGATGTATGTCAGACAAAAGCTCTGTGTGTGTGTGTGTGTGTGTGTGTGTGTGTGTGTGTGTGTGTGTGTGTGTGTGTGTGTGGATACATAGATTAGTCATGAGAAGATTGTGGAGGGGGTGGGAGGGTGTATGAGACAGATATTCAGATAAAAGCACAAGCCCCAACCTGTTACATAGGGAAGCGGTAAATGCAGTTATTGATCCCATACAATGTATGTGCTATGTGCAGCCCAAGGTTCTGTTTAATCCTTTCACTCCCTCACCATACCCACCAGGTTCGTGCAGCAGTACCAAGCCTATGTATACATGTACATATATGTATATGTGTGTATGTATATATTGTATATGTGTGTATATATGTATAATACATATATACATATATAAAAAAAAAAAAATTTTTTTTCACTCCCATACCCTATACCCAGTTAGAAGCTGATCGATAAGGTGAAGGGTTTAAGCTTTGTTTGGTATCATAGACTGTACTTGAATTATGTGAAGAGCTTCTATTTTCTTAAATAAAATCACAATTACAGACTTAATGCCTTTTCTCTAGCCCATTCCCTCTACTGCTTATTAGATATGTCTGCTTATGCGGAGTTCAGGGTATCTTGGAAACTGTTCATGACATGGAAGTTCTGTTTATGTTTTTATTATAGAGTTTTGTTATGAATTTATTTGAATGGTTCAGCTCTATACAATATTGATATGTATAGAGTTTTGTAATAAATGCGAATCTGTTGTGAAATGTATACACCAAGTCTTATGTACCTCATTTTCCACACTGCTCATTTCTAACCTAAATATAACTTGACAAGACTGATGTTCCATGCTGTTAATTTTTTTCCCCAGAGGTACCATTATATAAAATAAAGATATGTTTATTATATGATTCCACTTTCAGTAGTCCTTAAAAGTGGATTTATTTTTCAGTATCCATTATTTGTATTCTTTTTTTGTCTGCCTATGTCTGTCTGTCTGTCTGTCTGTCTGTCTTCTTTCTCTCTCTCTGTCTCTCTTCTTCTGTCTTGTCTTCTCTCTCTCTCTCTGTGGTTGGTGTATTTGTGTGCTAATTGTTGGTAAGATTCCCCTCTCGCCATGTTTTTTTTTGGTTTTGTTTTGTTTTCAGTTAAAAAATCTGGATCCCTGTCAGATTTGCATTTTTGTAGTATTTTGAAAGGGAGGATCCAAAGGCTAAGGTCACACATCACCTGTTAGAAGATAATGTGGTAGTGGGGAATGAGAGGCATGGATAACAGTTTAGTCATCTACAAAGCGTTAGGAAGCATATGTTGCTGGTGACCAGCATAGGTCTGTCTATAACTGATTTGTATTCAACACTAGCAATTAAAATACTGCAGCAAATCAGCGGCAGCAGCAATAGAAAGCAACGACCAGAATGACCCACTGTGAACCTTTCCATGTGTACACATGTAGGTACGCTCTCTCTCTCTCCCTCTCTCTCTCCCCCTCTCTCTCTCCCTCCCCCGCATGTGCACATACTCCCCCTTCCCACACACACACATACACGCGCGCGCACACACACATGCGCGCACCACGCACGCACACATGCATGCCACACACACACACACACACACACACACACACACACACCACACCACCACACACACACACACACACACACACACACACACACACACACACACACACACACACACCTACACACCTGCTCATATGTACTTGCTCACACTTGTATGTATACTTATTTACAAGAAAATAGAAAAGTTTGAAATTCCAAGACTTGTTAGATGATCTATGGCTGTATATGGCTGTATTGATTTCTCAGACACGACTGCTGCAGGCACACTCAGATCCTTTTTAGATTTTACATGATACGTTGTTCATAAGATAGTTAAGAATTTTTCCCCATGCTTTTTCATGTAAGATACTTAAAACATCTATTTGTGTGCCTGCTGTCTTTTTCCAGCAGCAAAGTGTATGCGCTTTTAAAAGTGTTCTATCATTTGTTGTATTGGTATTGTCATAGTCTAATACAATACAGTGTAATATAAAATATATTATTTATTACAGTGTCATACAAGTAACGATACTGTTGTGAAGATTAAATAAAAAAGTTTTACAGCTGCCGACTGTTGGGGGTGTAAATCTATGAAAGGAATAATGGAGACCTGATAGTGGTTTTATCAATTTTTGTACTTTTTGTTACACCCGGAATTTTTGCAGTAAAATGCATTGCTTTGTCTTCACCCCAACCCCAAGCTTTTTTGTGATTTTTATGCTTCAGTTTCATCATGTTCAGTCTCCTTTCCTTTGTTGTTTCCGTGGCAGAGCAGATGTTTTGCTGTGTAGGGAACTGTTTATAGTCACAGGAGATGGGGAATGTTTTACTGTTTTGTGAAAAGGACTAGGATGAGGGCAAGGTTAGTTCAGATTGTAAATATGAGGGCCTGTGTGAGGCAAGGTTAGTTCAGATTGTAAATATGAGGGCATGCACACAGGTACACACATACATGTATACACACGTACACACACACACCCGTACACACACACACACACCCGTACACACACACACACCCGTACACACACACACACCACACACACACACACACACACACACACACACACACACACACACACACACACACACACACACACACACACAACAATGCATGCATGCATACACTTTAATCATGAATACATTATCAGTAAATGGTATAGTGGACTGTGCTACAATGTACAGGTATTGAGATTTAGAAACCCTTTACTTTACATATCGGGAGTTGGTGGAAGGGGGGGGGGGTCCTGCTTAATCCAGTTACAGCAACAAGCATTCTTTGTGGAAGAACTTATGCAGATACATGCATGATTAAAGGGAAGAGACAGGCAGTGGAGGGTCAGGTAGTGAGGGGCTCTGGTCAACAGTAATCCTGTCAAATTTCCTTGTTCGTTTACAGAAACTCGTACTTACAGTAATCCCCCTAAATTGCCTAAGTTCAGTTACATATTTTTTCTTACATTATCTAAGAGTTTCATAATTCTACTGTAGCGTATATACGGTACTTTATGTGGAAAGGGTCTAATATCACATTATGTGGTTTTAAATGAAATTGAGAAATGTAGAAAGGGGAGTAAAAGGAGGGACATGTAGTATTAGGCCTTCGCAAGTCTTTGCTCCCATGTCGGCCATAGAAGTGTAACAGACTGTTCACCGATAAAGAGAACCTGCTAGAGTACATTAGGTCCGGCTCTTAAGAGGTATCGTAACTCCGCTACGAAAGTACATGTGTTGTTTACACACAGAAACAGATAACATGTTTTGAGTGTTAGTGATACATGTGGGAATGGGACGGGAAAGGACGATGAAACGAGCAGTAATCTTTTCTCCAAGTACCTTTACAATTAACATGCAGTACATACAACCACGGAGATAAAAATGTGTGCGTTGCAACAGATTCAGTATTGATCATTTGATGGAGCCTGTTTACATTCAGAGAAAACCTCGTAGTGCTGCTAGTAGTTGTACAAACACTTCTGGTCACAGTTCTACAGACGATTTACACTAATTACAATATTTTATATGATCAGTTAGAGGAGTCGGGGTGGGAATGGGAAAGAGTGGGAAATCAGTTATCCCCTTCACAAGTTATTTAGGTAAGTTTAGTTCCATCCGTCCATCGTCATCGGTTCCAGTGTCTTGAGCGACACAGCAAACTCGCTATTGATAATGCATGTAAAAAGGACTACAAGTACTAATGGTATAGTAGTACTGCTGTAAAGGAAACAGGGAGGAGGGAAAAGGATGTGGGAAAGAGTTGTGGAGTTGTAATCCCTGGTGGCTGCTGTCTGCGTAAGGAGTATGGCATGCCGGGTGTCTATTGATCTGTTCAGCCTGCTTTCAGTGCCGCCCGCTGCTGTGTAGTGCCGGGCTAGGCCTTCCCTGCTTCACGTTTCGCTCAGCTGGTCTGTCTGCCTGGCCCTGAAGGAGGTCATACCCTCCCAGGGTGCTGTTCTGTACAGGCGGTTTTGCTGTTAATTAATTGGTGTGGGGTCTGTTAAGTATAGGGCCATATTGCAGTGTAAATAAAGTCGTGTTTTTGAACGATGTGCAAGAATCCATCACAAATGTCTCTTTGTTTAGTCTGCAACATGTGTAGTCGAGACTAAAAACTGAAAAACAAACAAACAAAAACCATGCATATTGTCTTGTTCTTTTGTCGTTGAATGTGTCATAAACACCTTGATGTTCATAATACAAAAAACTACAAATGATAACAGCCTTGGAAGTCGTTACATAATGTAGGGTAATTTGTGTGGCTTTGCGTGATTTTGGGTCTACACTGTGCACTTTGTTTTGTGATTGGATTAAGTTTACATAGTAGGGGCTCTGTACAGCGGTGTAGCATGTGATGATTGGTTTTGATCTACATCAGTGCATGGTGTGGGATCTGTATGGCATGCATTCCATGGAATTCAGCGTATTCTTGATTTGGTAATTGGTTTACATGCTTGCATAATGCATACATTTTGTTTGTGCTCGAGGAGTTTTTCCATGCTTTTGCTTATGCTGAAAGTGTAACTTACAACTTGCTGTCAGATCTGTGTGTCTGATGCCATACTGCATTTTGTATGTTGTCAAACATTGTCAATTGACACATAGCATATAATTGTGTACCATTTTAAGCATATAATTGTGTACCATTTTAACAATCATATGTTACAGATGGAATAGTTTAGTGGTTAGAACATTTGTCTTCCAGTTGGAAGGTCTGGCGGGAAAAGGTGGATTTTTTTTAGTACCATACCATCTAGGTCAATCAGTGAATGAATTGTAGGTTTGGTAGTGCCTGAATATCATTTGTATATACGCATGCACACAACACAAAGCGTCCACGTTGAAGACCTTGTAAGCCATGTCAGTGTTGAGTGACTTTTATGAACGAGCCAATTGCCAGCATATGGCACGCACCTAAAACAGGATTTGACTGCTTCAAGTTTACAGCAGGTAAAACAAAAACACATTAAAAAAAAAAAAACCACCACCACCACAAAACAAAATAAAAATCAGACATTCACACAAAGACTTGATCATTTTTTGAGCACTTTTAGTGCATGTGGGAATTCCAGCCTATCGCCAGAGAGCAAAATGTTGTAAGGAGGCTCTTACACACACACACACACACACACACACACACACACACACACACACACACACACACACACACACACACACACACACACACAAACACACACACAACACACACACACACACACACACACACACACACACACACACACACATACTCACTCACTCACACACCACTCAATTTCTTTTCATTCATTAAATGAATCATGATATTCTTAATTGTCAGTGGTAGTTTTTGTCAACATAAAAATAACTTGACCTCCAAAATGAAATTTCATCGTCAATGCGTCTGTAGGAGTTGTAGGGATGTTTTGTTGTTGCTTGTACACTGCTTTCTGTGTAAAAAAAACAAAAAAACAAATCAAACAAACAAACAAAAAATCTTTAAAAGCTTAAGCTGTTTCCCTGTAACATTTCACCAGATAACTGGGTCGTCACATACGGCCAGCCAGGAAGTTATGAACACATATTGATGATTGGCTGGGTATGAGCCGTACACTACTTAGAATATAAACCTAGTGTGCATGATACCCCATATTGATTTCGGCATGACAGTCATGCTATAATGTCTTTTTTTGTGTGTGGATGTAAAGCTCATAACACAAGACATGCAGTTTATTTGATGTGCATGAGGAACTAACGCTCGCACGCACGCACGCATGCACGCACGCACGCACGCACGCACGCACACCACCACACACACACACACACACACACACCACACCACACACACACACACACACACACACACACACACACACTCACACTCACACCATGGCAAGAGAAGATCAAGTACGAGACTGCAAGAAAATGTTGAATCATATTCTTTATCCATTAAATGGGAATCATACTAAACATCCAGCAAGACAAAGAACTTTTAGCTGCAGAAATTACTTTTTGTCTTTTGCTTTTTGGGGGGTTGTATTCAATTTGCTTTTCAGCTCTGCGAACTTTTATGTTTGTATTTTGTATTTTAAACATTCCCCTCAGGATATTGTATGAATATGAATGTCATGGATATTACATTATTACTTCATGCACATACAATATGCATTATAACATGCGCACACATACATGGCCATGCGTACATACACCAAGTGTATGCTGTATGTACACATGCTTTTTTCCCCAGTGAAACATTTGTTCGGGAACAAATCCCCAAGGCAATCAATCCAGCCGACAGTGAAGTCCCGGGCAGAGAATATGGCGACTAGCTCAACCATTGAGCTAGCGAGGGCTCAGTAAAGCTTTGTGCTGCGCGGAAGGGGAAGAGAAGTGGGGGAGGGAGGGAGGGAGCCGGACTGCATTGAGTGAGCGTAGTGCTTCTGGGGAGAAACGGGAGGAGGAAGGTCGTTGGTTTGCCTAGAACTGGTGAGGGCCAACCAAAGGCCAGGGGGTTGAGGGGTTGCTTTGGGTTCGGATTTGGGAGCTGACGGCACAGAAATAAGGCATCGGTTTGAAGGAAAGGAGAGAGAACTGTTCGTGGAAGAGGTGGAGAGAGGGGTGTGGAGAGTTGGTCGAGGAAGGTAGGTGCGAGGACAGTGTGGAGTGGGAAAGTGATAGGCCGTGCAATGGTCAGATGAGTGATAGCGCACAATGGCAACAAGGACAGTGAACCGCAGTGATCAACCGTCAACCACCATTAGAATCAGGGAGCCGGGCAAAGGATCGCTAGGCATTTCGCCAATGTGAAGAGTAGCGTTGCTGGGCCATCGTGAGCCTCACGCTGGTCTCCTGCCATTATCACCTCCCACCTTCTTTTTCCTGAAATGTCGCGTTGCATGCACGTTGTTACGTTTGCAGCATGTACGTGAATGCCGAGTGTCTATTTTGGTGTCTGTATCGCACGTGCTTACTGTCGGGGGAAAGTAAACAGTGACAGACGTTGGGCTTGACCCTGGCAGAGATTGAAGGGGAGACGTGACCTAGTTCCTAAACGGAGCGGCCGCGAAGCTGGAATGCCAACAGTTCGTGTTGGAAATAGGAGGGAGAGAAGGAGGAGAAACGGTGTCCTGAGTGCAGTGACCTCAGTCTGATACTATGGCTGCAGTGTGAAGTGAAGGAAGCCTGGTGAGGGGGCGTGGCCACATAGACCTGTGAGGGAAGCGGGGGGAGAAGAACACTTTCAGGTCGCATGGTCATCATTAGGAAACAGAACATGAACTGCTCTTCGTCAACCCCCTCCCGTCCCCTCCCGACAACATGATAAATGTTGCATCATACAACAGTAATGGATAGATGATTGTTACATGTGACTTTCTTCCGCCTTTATTTTTTTCCTTGTGGTCGGATGGTGACTGCACAAACTTCCTGTTCAGCTTATTCAGAAAAAAGGATATATAATAGTGGTAAGAAAGGCATCAGTGTAGTAGTGATGAGTGTTTTCGGAAAGAACGTTGATGATACAAATAAAGCGAAACAAAACTTTTATTAAAAAAAGTGGAAATTTAGAAATACCCACACCTCATGTTTCTTGCCTGTAGCAAGTTTTTACTTTGTCAGTGACAGTGGTTTATATTTGTGACCTGTATGGAGATGTCGGTGACATTAGAAAATGGTTCATGTTTGTGACCTGTACAGAAAGTTAGCTATCATGTGCTCACAGAACTCTCAGTTATTAACTAACAGAAGTAAAACCTAGGCAAGCAGCAAACTAGCTTAGACAGCATAGTATGCTCACAATCGCAGGATTGAGGGCAGCAAGCAGTCACTGAATCAGTTCAGCACCTACATGTGGAAGAAGTCTTTGTCATCTTGCCCTTTTCATCTGACACTGTTTGTTCTACATCAGTTTGTGATAAACTTGTAGATTTCCTACATCAGTGTGTGATAAACCTTGTAGATTGATTTTTAAGAGCTTGTCTGTCCTGTTGACTTTCCCTTGGGACATTGGAGACGTAACCTCCTTCCCAAGTTTTCGGTTGTAGTGGAGATAAAGTATGTATTTTCTCACCGTTACTTCTTGTTTCCCCAGCAAAGTGGTTGTGATCTCATGCATTAAGATGTGTGATGAGTATGGATGGCCCAACAGAGTGGCTTAAAGGATGTTAGTGGTGTGTCGGTGCATATGCGTTGCACTTCAACAGCTTTCATGCATTTTTATACATTGACAGCTACTGTTCATACTTTCACATGGACAGAAAGGTCCCCACTGTGCACGTGCCTTGCAGTCATCACCTCCCCTGTCCTCTGGATACCTCTTCACCACTTTACTACTCAACAAGCTGTGGTAAGTTTTAGGTCAACAATACCCATGTTCTTATTCCTTTTCACTGCTTTGAAAGGTGGATGGGTTATGATAGTGATGACCTTTCTAAATCAGACTTGAACCCATGCAGCACTGGACAAAGCAGCAGAGAAGGTTGTCTTTTTCTCCTAATTTTTGTATTTGGTATTTGTTTGTTTGTGATCCTACATTCATGCTTGACAAAATCCAGTTGGCTGAAAGGTTGCGCCTGTGGTTGTATTAAATACGTGTTCTGGTTCTATTTTCATGTTTTTCTGGTTCCTGTTTACTTGAACGCGGGCAGTCGCACTTGTTTGGGACCTTTTTAGCTTTAGAGAGGGCACTTAACAGACGTATTTTGTTTTTGTTTTTTGTCGGGGGGGGGGGGGGGGGGGGGGGGGAACTCAGACAGAGTATTGTTTTTGTTTTGTTGGGGGGGGGGGGGGGGGGAACTCAGATTGACACGTGCAAATTTTTAGCGAGTCAGCAGCTTAGTCAGTTGAATTTCAGAGATAGTTTGCTGAGCAGAATTTTTTTTTTCTGTTATTGCTTCTATTTGTGGCATTTGTTTGAGATACAAGTAGCTTACAAAACCAGTGATTAGGAGCAGTCCTTACGTGTTCACAGTATTGATAATTGACTGAGAACTGTGTAAACATTTTTGTTCACCTCAGGTTGATCCCTGGTTGGCATTTAAGCATGGCTTTTGTTTTTCAGTCTTGCTGCATGGGTTCAAGTCTGATTACATTTTAAGAAAGAAATACAGGAATGCCCTCCAGTGCACCTGACGGAGAAGATAAAGAAGTGAGGAAGAGATGATAGACACCTAATACCTGCCCCCTGCCCCCTCCCCCCCCCATACCTCCTCCCCCTCCCCTTGCCGTGGATCATATTGGTGACCCAGGGAAAAAGCGGTCTCTGTGACCTCGCTCCTCAAATACTTCAGGACTGTAGGATATAAACTGTAAGTCAGTCTCTCACACACACGCACGTACGCACGCACGCACCGCGATGCGCGCGCGCCTGTACACACATACACCCACACATGCCTACACACACATGTGTGTGCAGGCGCGCATGCGTGCGTGTGCAGGCGCCTGCACACACACACATCCACACACGCCTGCACACATACACACACCTGCCTGAAACACACACACACTCTCTCTTTCTCTCTCTCTCTCTCACACACACACACACACACACACACACACACACACACACACACACACACACACACAATCTCTCTCTCTCTCACTCACACACTCAAACACACCTACACCTCTCTGTCTCTGTCACCCTCACAAATACACTTGTACACATGCGCGCACACACACCACACACACACACACACACACACACACACACACACACCACCCCACACACACACACAACACACTCACACACACTCTCTTCTCTCTCTCTCTCTTCCCCCCTTCACACACACTTACACAAAACACGCACTACACACACACACACACACACACACACACACTACACACACACACACACACAACCACACACACACACACACCACTTCAAGTTTAGGCCCTGCCATCCATCCATCATGATCTTAACTGACAGAATCATTTGATTTGTAAAGATTTTTTATTTTTGTTGAGTGATTTGATTGACGGGCACTGTAGTCATGAGGGTAAACAATGGGTTTCCAAACAGAAGGACTTGGGTTCAGTCCGTTCTGGACTCCTTGACCCAGTTGGTAAAGGGAGGTTTTTCTGATCTCCTAGCTCAACATGTGTGCTACCTGCCAGTGCTAAAACCCTCTTCATATGTATGTGCATGCAAAGTGTGAAATATAGAAGTTAAAAGATCCTGTAAAAATCTTATCAGTGCCTGGCTTGTGTAAACATGAATTGCCTAGCATGCATGTTCAGACCGTAAAATGCATAGTGGAATGTGGTCAGTGCGCCTGCAGTAAAAGCTTGATTACTTCCCATGCTGTGCTGATATGTTGGATTATGTGTGCTGCAGAGTGAGTCCAAGTCAGTTGGCAGAATAGCTCGTATACAAGAATAATAATAGTAATGATTGTAACGATATTAATAATAATGATACTACTACTAATAATGATATAATGATAATGATAATAGTTATGATAATAATAATGATAATAACTGGCAAATATATGACTTGGAGGTGAAGGGATGGGAACACTTTTGCTTGACAAAAGATTTTTGTGTGTGTGGTCATTTCTAGTTATTTAATGTAGTCAGTTTGCCTACAGTAACAGCTTGATTACTCTGCTAAAATGGCAGATGATGTGTACTACACAGTGAGTTTGGAGAATATTTCTGTACAGGAGCGCTTAATAGTGATAATAACAAAACAAGAAATACTAATGATAATAATAATAATAAATAATATGATGATGATACTACTACTAAATAATAATAATGATAATACTGTAATTATAAAAGACTTGGTGGTGAAGGGGAGGGCACAGTTTTGCTGGTTATAAGATTTTATTGTCATTTCTAGTTAGTCTTTCCTGATATGTGCTGATCTAGAGGGAAGATTAATTAACATCCTTGTTGCCTAATGATGGAGATTTGCTACATGTGCACATTTATACGGAAATTAATACAGACATTTTCCTCGTAAAATGCTGTTGATGTGGAAATTATGTCCAGCGGACTTGACATGTCCTGGTTAATTGTTAAGCGAGCCTTTTTTTTTTTTTTTTTTTGCTCGTTTGTAAAAATACCCTCTCTCAGTTTCATCACCAGCTTGAGGTTTTCCGTGTTGCGTCAGGAGTTTGTAGAACAGTCCTTCTCTCGGTTTCATCTTCAGCTTGTTGTCATTTCGGGAAAATCGCGAGGGCAGCGTGGAGAGTGTGGTATGGTGTAACCTAGCCATGGAAGGAAAAGGCCTCTAAACTGGGAAGCCAGCCAATGGAGATGCGAGCAGCTGGCTCCACCTCAACGCCCAGGCAATTTCTGAAACTGGGTCACTCGGAAATGACGTGGTCGGGAGTGGGTTGTGAATGAAAACGCATTGTTTGGAGGGGAGAGGAAGAAGGTGGGGGGGGGGGGGGGGGCTTGCTTAGAGTGAGTACGTGTGTGTGTGTGTGTGTGTGTGTGTGTGTGTGTGTGTGTGTGTGTGTGTGTGTGTGTGTACACGTTCACCAGTTGTAGAATGTGTCGCCCACTTAAACTCACTTCAAGGTTTTTGCCTGCTACACCCACACACATGAGGCCGTAGTAGCTGCTGTTGGGAGGCTCACAGTCTCGTTGGGTGCAATATTAACATGTACATGTGTCCTACCCCATCTCCCCACTCTCTCTGTCTCCCCCTTACCCTGCCTCCATGCTTACCCCTCAACTTCTTTCTGTCTTTTTCTAATTATTATCATTATCATCTCTCACATTCTTCTCTGCCAGATCTCCCCCCACCCCCCCTCCCACGCTCCAGTGTACCGTTACAGGACGCCCACCAGCGTGATTCAAGGCAATGAAATGTCAGATGACATTTGGCTGGAAAAGAGAGATATGTTGATGACGGAAGTCATGATTATAAAAGTGGTGTTACAAGCGATAAAAGGAATGATGATATCAGTGAAGACTAGAAACCTGTAGGATAATGGGAGGGGAAAAAACGACCAAAACAAACAAACAAAATCAGTTTCCTGTGTAGAAAGTGGTTAAGCCATCTTGGCTTCCCCATTTTTTCCTAGCGTCTCTAGGAACATATTATTTTGCCCCCAGGTAAACTCGTTTAGTAGCGATATAATATGAAGTCAGTGACCGACATCAGAGTTTTAAGTTTTCGTCATTATCAGCCCACATGAGAAAAACTTTTGAAAACGTTTTTCAAATCTTGGATCATCATAGTTCCCCTTTTCATTCCATGTATTGATCATGCTGCTTTGTACTCATGTTATGTATTCTTGGCTGTATCATGAAATGAAGATTATTGACCCACATATCATTTAAGATGTGTTTGCAGATTGAAGCAGTTTTGATGTCCTTACAGTTAGGTCTTGTATACAAACAACAGCACCTCTCAACACAAGACCAGAGATATACTACTTTGCTTTTTATTACATTACACACACGCTCACATTCGTGCACACATGCGCGCGCTCGCTCGCACACACGCACACGCACGCACACATGAGAGCATCTGTTGTCACCACCACCCTCTGTCTCTCTCTCTCATTGAACACACGTGTGTTCCTTAATAGTGCAAGTGCCTGAGTTAGCCTCCCACAGGAGACACGCCGCATTTAGCTACCATACCACTTTCCCTTGTACTCGTACACATGGTGTGCATTGTTAGTGGAAAAATGTGACCGGAAATCCCACAAATAGTTTCCAAGACAAGAAGCCCTTGACATTTATTCTTGGTTGGATAAATGACCACCTTGACCTTGCAGAAACATTGTGTGTGTGTGTGTGTGTGTGTGTGTGTGTGTGTGAGAGAGAGAGAGAGAGAGAGAGAGAGAGAGAGAGAGAGAGAGAGAGATTCATTTCAGTTCTAACAGACTTGTGAAGTCAGGTGCTAGCAAAATCAGAGAAGTGAGTTAATTACTGACTTGGTTGAAAAGAGAACAGGAAAAGAGAGACTAGCTGAGATATTGATTAATCGATGAGTTGTTATATTCTAGTGGTAAAGAGGACAGCTGAGTGTGATAATGTTTGATCAGTTGAGAGAGAGAGAGAGGGGGGGGGGGGGGGGAATCTCATGTGAGGAAAGGGCCATGTTAAAAACATGACACAGGCCATAGAATTTCAAAACTGAAGTCAGATAAAAACTTTTCTGTATTTTTTTTAAACTCTGACTTTTGCACCCTATCCACCAACTGCAAAAACTTAACCCTTTGACTCCCTCATCCTATCCACCAGCTTCCTGCAGAAAGCTGGTGGATAGGATCAGGGAGTCAAAGGATTAAGTTTTTGTTTTGTAAGCATGATTGACAATGAAGGATGCTGGTGGACAGGCTATGGGAGTCAAAGGGTTTGAACCATTTGCTTGCTTGAAAACTGAAAAGAAAAGATGACTTGTACAATCCTTTTTCTGATATAATGGGGAAAAAAGTCAGTTCACTAGTGAGAAGTCAGTTACAGTGCTGGACATAAAAACTGTCTACAATTGTATAGTGATAGCAGATCAAAGGTGATGAATCTGGGGCTTTCAAGAACGGTGATGTTACTAAGATGACATATAAACAGTCTGATTCTGACAGTTTATAAGTGAGGAATGAGAAAAATTTTCATGTCTACCATCACATCCGACACCAGATCATGTTTACACATACTGAGACATCATGCAAACACCCACTCCCAACTTTGCCACAGCTGTATCGACTTGATGTTTGTAGTGTGTCAGTGGATGTCCCATTTTGGCATGGCTGATTTCGACTGTTTTCTTTTTACAGAGATTAGTGTTAAGAACATGACCCTATGTTGCAAGTTGGGATGCAAACTGGATTGTGTGAAATGATTAAACTATACATTTGCCCGAAATAATTAAACGATACAATTGTTAACATATCTACAGATGATAGTATTTATTTCTGTATGATACAAGCTGTTAAAATAAATACAACGAAAACATCAAGTCATCAGAGATACTGCTGTATGCTATAACTTTGTAAACATCAGGATATACTGTGGCAGTGTGCAAGAAAATGGACATCAGGATACTCTGGAAAATCTGAGGGAGAGGTCTTTTAAGCCTCAGAACTCTGTCCACCAGCACCCTGAATTGTCAACCGTGCTAGCAAAACAAAAACTTAATCCTTTGACTTTCTGACCCTGCAGGAAGCTGTTGGAGTCAAAAGGTTAAGTTTTTGTAGTTGGACAGGGTGTGGGGATCAAAAGGTTCATGTTTTCTCGCATGCGGCAACGGATCGTATTAATTGGCTTAATGATAAGCTTGAATATGACAGATGGACAGATTGGTCAGTACCTCCAGTGTCTCGGAGAAAATATCACAGATTCCAACATAACGAACGTTGGTGAAGAGATATTAGGTTAACTTTTCGCTTTCCACCACTAAGCTCAATACCTATGGTCCACGAGCCTTCTCTGTTTCTGGTCCACTCGGAGGGGAATCACATTGTAATATATAATTGTATATAATATGCTCTCTATAATTTTCCATTGCTTTTATTCTTTCTCCCCATTTATAGCCATGCGTGCGTGCGTGTGCGTGCGTGCGTGTGCGTGCGTGCGTATGTGTCTGTTTCAGCGCTTATATTTTGATTTTATCAAGATTTTGCGCTATATGAATATTGTAATTATTATTATTATTATAACTTAAAACAAGTGCATGGTACAGGGCATAAGGAAGCTAACGGTTTGGGCAGAAAGCTGGGCTGCGTCTGCAGACAGTGAGTGAATGTATGCGGTGGGAGGGGGAGGGAGTATTCCAATTGACGTGGTGGGTTATTGATCTGGTGGTTGTGAAGGGAGAGAACCTAGGACAGGCAGGCAGGCAGGCATTGACCCGTCCTTGACTTGTACTGTACCACACCTCTCTCCCTCTCCCTCCACACCTACCTTCCTCCAGACCTCTTTGCTCAGTCTGGGAAAGTTCTCCCCACCCATCCCGTTTCCCTCTCCAAGAGGCCTTGTGCCACATTGTGATATGCTCTAGAAGTGGGCGCCCCCTTCCCATCCATCGTACCAACCCTGAACTGTTTTGAGTCAGTGGCAAAGATAGAGGAAAGAAAATGCTAAGAGGTCACCGTTTGACCTACTTAGTAGTGTGTAGTTGGTGCGCGTGTTTGGGTCATGTTCAGTTAACTTGCAGTGTATTGTTAGTCAGTATCATTCGAGTTCACCTGTCGAGTAGTAGTAATAAACTGAAGATGGCGGTGTGTGTGTGTGTGTGTGTGTGTGTGTGTGTGTGTGTGTGTGTGTGTGTGTGTGTGTGTGTGTGTGTGTGTGTGTGTAAACTCTGAGGCCTACTGCTGTTACTGTTCCTGTTAACCCTTTCACTCATTCGCCAATCCTCTAGCGTCTTGCAGGAAGCCGTTGGTAAGGGTGAGAGAGTGAAAGAGCTAGCGCTTTCTCCGTCCGTCTCTCTCTCTCACACACACACACACACACACACACACACACACACACACAACAGAGAGGAGAGAGAGAGAGAGAGAGAGAGAGAGAGAGGTGTGTGTGTGTGTTTTCAGGACCTATTGCGTTCACAATACTGTTAGTTATCTATCGATTCAGAGTAATGTACAACTTGATCCGTATGGCGTCTGTTGACAGGCTAAACTGCTGAATAGGCACATCAATCAGCTGACCGTTATGACCTCATCGTGACCTAATGACCTTGAAATTGAAAAAAAAAAACACCATCAATAACAGCAGCCCATGAGCAAAAGAGAGACTAGCTGAGAGATGAGCAAAAGAGAGACTAGCTGAGAGATTGATTAATCTGATTGTTATATTCTGTTGGTAAAGATAAAAAGATTCAGTTTCGTTAAGACATTTTATTGACATGATTAAGAGTGTTCCAGCTTGACTTTGTTTTTGGAACAATGTTTGGGCAGTATAATTTACACAGCTCTGTCCATCCCCGAGGCTGGTTCTGCAACCCTCACTTGACTGTACCTGATCTCAGTGCAAAAGTTCTGCTCCTCCTTCCCGTCCTCCCGGTCCAAACTAAACTGCCAATGAATGATAGTGGAATAGATTTTGTTTATGAAGCTGAGTACTAATGATCATTGAACAGGATGGTTTTTTTTTTTTTTTCAAAAACAAAATTGACTGATATGGACGAGTAGATTTTTTTTCTTAAACAGGATTGAGTTATTTGTGCCCTTTGAGTTTGTTCATTTTGTTTTCATGGTATTCATGCATTTACTGTTGGTATTATGGCCCCCCCCCCCCCCCCCCGAGATAATAGACTGTGAATTATCAGTTGGTGGTAGAGGTCAAATATATAGCAGTTAATGAATTAATGAAGAATGAATTATTAGTCGGTGATATATCTCGTATAATGTATAGAAATAAATATTTTTTGGCAGTGAATATGTTAAGTTCAGTTTCATCCAGTCCACGGCCATATTAATGCTTCCATCATTCAAGGTGTTTCAGCTTAGTGTCTCATTTCAAGACTTCACCAGTGCATTGAGTTTTTTGCAGGCTCAGGGAGTCGGCTAAATATCTAATACTAATAGCTGGCAGTTTTGGTCGGAGTACATGTGGAACTATTGGAGTGCAATAAATCCCTTCAGGAAACAGTTTTAATGTTATTTTTGGTGTATGTAAAACAGAACAATCCTGTCATTGTCAGCTTTGCGATCCCGGTAACATGATGCGTTGAGATGTGATAATCTGAAAGGAAATTATGATGATGACATGGGGAAGAAAAAAGTTGGACAGAGCTTGCGTTAGGTGACGTGTTAACGAGCATGCAGCCAGCCATGTGGTAGCATCGATCGTGTCCTGATGGAAAGACAGGTTGTAAATCTTCAAGGTTGGGAAAGACATGCAGCAGACTTGTGCAGTCAACGTGTATGTGTGGGTCGGTAGGTAGATCTTGTATCAATAGTGCAAATGTCTTCAGCGTAAACGCACAGCAGGTTGTGCGTTGCTCGCTTTGTAGGTGTATGTATGTATACATGAGACAGGAAGCGGGATGTTTTACCATTCGACTCCCGCACCCTTTCCACCGACTGCAAAAACTTAATCCTTTAACTCTCACCCTATCCATTAGCTTTTTGCAGGAAGTGGCGAGGGAGTCAGAGTTGGTTTTGCTTTGCCAGTATGATTGACAAAGCAGGATGCTGGTGGACAGGGTGCTGGAGTCAAAAGTTTAATATTAACCCTTTCTCTATTGCAACCTATTCGCTTTCTGCAGAAGGTTGGTGGATAGAGTGAAGGAGTGAGATTTTGCAGGAAATGAGGACAGTGTAAGGGAGTGAGAAGTCAACAGGAAGATGGTGGATAGGGTGAGGGAATGAGAAGGGTAGTAAGATGGTGGACAGGATGAGGGAGTGAAAAAGTAAGCAGGAAGATGGTGGGTAGGGTGATAGAATGGGAAGGTTAACAGGAAGATGGTGGGTAGGATGAGGGAACGAGAAATAGTGTATTATTTAACTTTTTCATTAACAAGTAATAAGTTCAACCTGACATGGTGATCACTCACATTTACATTGGGCTGTTTGAGGCACAAACGTGTTATATTCCTGTTGCCCTTCGGTTTCATAACACGAGCCCCTTGATCCAGTGAGAGCGCCCTTTATGACATCATTTTTGGCATAAGCACATATAGGGGGGTGGGGGGGGGGGGTGGTGAGCTGATCGGATGCACCCGGAGAGAGAAGAGTTTGCTGGAGGCTAATGAGTAGACTGAGGGAGTGAGAAGATAAGTAGCAGGCCGGTGGATAGGCCGAGAGATTGAGAGGGTTAGTGAGTTGCTGGTGGATAGGGTGAGGGAAAGAAGGTTAGCAAGAATCTGGAGGACGGGATGAGGGAGTGAGAGAAGGGTTAAAGTAGGGAATGTAAGCAAGTCACGAGCTGACGGCTTCAGCGTTTGTCTACGTGATGTCTAGCATCGTGGCGCCGGCAACCCGACTGGATTGCTTCTCACGAACTGAAGCAAGTAGTCAGGGGCACACACACACACACACACACACACACGCGGAGAACGCAAAAATCATTAAAACACAAGACAGGGAAAGGGAGAGGTTAAGGAGAGGAAGTAGAGAGAGAGAGAGAGGAAGGGCATGAAGGAAAGTTGTGGAAAAGAATGGAGAGAAATGGCAGGAGGTCTGGGAGTGACAGATTTCTGCTTCAGAGGGAGGGAGAAGGGGGACGACGAATGGAGGTGGAAGTGCGGAGAGGGAGGGAGGGAGGAGTTTGCACATTGTTAGTTCATCGTCTCTTTTTACACTGGTGTGTTGGAGGCAGAACAAAAAGCGATCGATACGAGCTCCAACGAACGATAATGCCATTGTGTGTTTGTGTGTGTACGCGTGCGTGCGTGTGTGCAAATGATCTATGTTACCGCCATCAGCTCTCAGGCTATTCCTTTGTATTGCTAATACAACGTGCTGTTTTGCCATGCTCCCCGTCTTGTCTGTCGTTGAATAATAGGCCACCCAGTTCCCTCCTTGATCAATACTCCTCTCCATGTTCTCTTTCTTTTAAATTATCTCTCTCCACCCTCTCCTTTCTGCTCCATATTTTGATCGACAAATCGTTTTTTCAGTCAGCTTGACGAGTAAATCAGTTCTGTTTAACTAGAAGTTGGTCGGTTGAGTGAGTGGATGGGAACGGTCAGGTATGTGAACACGCGCTTGAAGACATTGACTGAGAAGTTGCTTAAGAAACAAACACATAAATTATGATTACATGAAATAAATAGCATCAAGAAATTGATTGCAAAGGATTGGTCTGAAGTGTGTGTGTGTGTGTGTGTGTGTGTGTGTGTGTGTGTGTGTGTGTGTGTGTGTGTGTGTGTGTGTGTGTGTGTGTGTGTGCGCGCGCGCCCGCGCACCCGCACCCATTACAAGGTGCTTACTGATTGACTATCGCATATATATACTCGGAAGTTGAGTGTGTACCATGCGATATGTGAAAATGGTATGATTTTTAGAAATTAAAGTATTTACTGCAGATATTGAATGATATATGACACGGTGAGTATGAAGAGCATGGGAGTATGAAGAGAATGAATGTGATGCTTTAAAGTCTATTTTCAATTCAGGATTTAACTGCTAAGAATAAGTTCATGCATTGTAATATGTATAACTTGAAAATTTAACTGCAGAAAATAATGTGACTTCTACAATAACTAGTACTACGAGTAAGGACTGAGAGAAAGACATGTGACATTGTACAGGTTAACCCTTTGACTGATTCAGCCTACCCCACCAGCTTCCAGGTATGCACTGTAAAAAATAAATACGTGTATGACTCGTGTTGTAAGAAAGACCAACCAACCATCCAACCAACCAACCAAACAAACAAAACTATCTGTGAATTATGTCTATGTCATGCATGTAGATGTTTTGTTCAAATTGAAGACGTGACAATACAGAATACATGAATGGATGTTGTGATGAGTAGTAACTGTGTAGAAATGACAGCTGAAAGAATATGATTGGACATTGATTTTGATGATAACATGAAAATTGATTTTGATGATAACATGTAAAACCATGTCCTGCGTGGTAGAGAATGTGATGTCATTTGTGTACATTGTGACTTGAATGTTATAGAGAATGGACGTAGTATTAAAAAGACATGCACGATCGCACTGAACAGATTTTTTTGTGCTGTTGCAAATTGTGTACACCAGACACTTAATGTATTAAATACAGAGACACGATTATAAAGAACAAAATCACTTGGAATGATACGACTGTAGCGTAACAGACAGGTTTTATGCGATGCTCTGACGCCGTAAAGCTTGTACATCTAATAATGATGGGGGGGGGGGGGGGGGGGGGTAGAAGGATGTTGAAACGACACGTCTAAGTCATGACCCGTGGTCGTGACAGTCGCCCAGCCTGATTAAGGCAGATGCTGCGGGGAGAAAATAA
>JAPXFY010000021.1:58841146-58848646 GCA_030674185.1 Monoplex corrugatus
CGTCACTGAATATTATTTGTTGTGATTTCCACCCCAGTCCCCTGTTGGGCCGTTAGGTTCTCAGACTCTTCTGTCTCATCCATCCATCCAGTGCCCCTCCCCCACACACCACACACCTTTTTCTCATCTCTGCTGACGGTTTTTGGCCTTGTCCCCCCCCCCCCTCCCTCCCTCTCCCTCCTCCCGTATGTCTGTGAGAAAACGGTTTGTTTTTGATCCCAGCTGATCGTGCACGCAGTGACAGACAAAGGGTGGGTGGAGACGGGGCTGCGTGCGTGTATGTGTGTGCGTGCGTGCGTGCGTATGCGCGCGCTAGCGGGCGCGTATTTGTATTTGTCTCTGTTTCACGTTCTCACTTATCATTCCTTAGCTCCACCATCTCTTTCTGTCTCTGTCTGTCTCTGGCTCGATCGCACTCGCGCATGCGCGTGCGTGCGCAAATACACACACGCGTGCGCGCGCAGTCTCTTGTCCTTCCGTGAGAAAAGGGTTTGTTTTGATGCCAGTTGATCTCATGTGCTTGGGGAGGGGGAGAGAGAGAAGAGAGAGAGAGATAGGAATAGTAGTAGTAGTGATGAGGGAGGAATGGGGTGAGTGGGGAATTCATGTGTGTATGAGTGTGTGCGCGCGCGTATGCGTGTGTGCGCGCTTGCTTGCCTTCGTCTTCATTTTTTTTTTGGTCTAGTCTACATCCTTTTTCTTTCTTTCCTTTCCTTTCCTGACTTCCCTTTGTCTTTCTCTCTTTCTCTCTCCCTCTCTCATGCTGTCTTCTTCTCCCACCCCCTGTCTCCGTTCTTCTTTTTCGTCTAGCAGCAAAAAGACTATGCCTGGAAACTCGGGCACTCTGCTGGCAGGCCTCAGCCAAGTGAAAAATGGCCCATGTTTTTCGTTTTAAAGCAATGATGGGCGAGCGTTTTAGTGCTTGTCGTCGGAGAAGGAAGGCTGCCAGAGAATTATTTTGTTTGTGTGTGTGTGTGTGTGTATGTGTTTGTAAGTGATAGGCTGAGAAAGTCTTCCACCGAAACCCCCACCCCCCAACCTCTCAAAACCTGCCGTTACTCTTGGTCTTTTGTCCTTGGCGTTCTCATGGGAACGAACTTCGGTTTTGAGTTTGAAGATTTCTTCCTCCTCTTCGTCCCTCTGTGTGTGTGTGTGTGTGTGTGTGTGTGTGTGTGTGTGTGTGTGTGTGTGTGTGTGGTGTGTGTGTGTGTGTGTGCGTGCGTGTGTGTTTCTCGTTCACGTACACACAATACGAGTCTCTCTCTCTCTCTCTCTCTCTCTCTCTCTCTCTCCTCTCTTCTACTCTATCTATCTATCTATCTAATCTGTGTGTGTGTGTGAGAGAGAGAGAGAGAGAGAGAGAGAGAACGAGTGGTTAGGTCGAGAGAGGAAGTAGCTCGAGATGGGTGTTGAAATATCACCACCGGCCATGTGAATATGTAACTGTTTCAGTGTTTGTGGTCTTGTCAAGACCTGTTGTCTGCTTCATGTGATATTTTAAGTGTTCTGAAAAAAACAAAACAACAACACGGGGGAGGGGAGGGTGGAAGAGAAAAACAATGTTTTGTGACCTTGACGCTGTATCCAGTGTAGCATTTATCTAGAGAGGGGAGGGGTGAGGTGCTACATAGCAACGATGCACGTTGTGTTTGACATGAAGAGCAGATGGCCTTCCACGTCGTATTCCATAGCAATGTAACCGAAGATGAATCTGCTTTCCATTCGTGTGACAGAATGAGTGAAGAGTTGTAAAAATCGTTTTCGAGGCCTCATCACCAGTCCAGTGCGTTGTGTGTGCTGAAGGCTTCTACGTTTCTACTATATTTATTCATAGTTACGTATTTGTGCGTTATGCATTCACAGGTTTAAGGCTTGTCCTCTCTCTGTATATGTATGTGTGTATGACAGCTTGAACAAATTCGGAAACCGAATCTACAGAGGTTTGTCCATGATCGCCACTTCATGAAACTGAAAGTGGAAATGCAAATGGATGGCCGTAAATTCCTGTAGTACTTGTATCCTGAAACTTTCGGAACGCAACACAAAAGAATCGAAAGTGATCGCTTTTCATCCCACCTGACGGTCGCGTGCATTCAGAAAAATTGCGTGGATTCGTCTCAAAAAAGAAACATGACACAGAATTAATTTATTGAATAAACACGCAGACAGGCTAGCAGATAAGCACTTTGTAAAAGCAAAAAACAAAAACAAAAACAAAACACACACACACTACACACACACACACACACACACACGCACGCACGCACGCACGCACGCACGCACGCACGCACACAAGTGAGAAAACAAGAAGTCCAAGGACTCGCATTAACAATTCCAAAGCCTCTGGCAGTGACCAACCACAACAATCACTAACCAGCTTTATCTGGTCTAGCCAGTCAACAACACCCTGTCTATACCCCCCCCCCACCTCTCTGTGTGTGTGTGTCACACACACACACACACACACACACACACACACACACACACACACACACACACACACACACACACACACACACACACACACACACACACACTCACTCTGACATAAAAAAGGGACCGTCAAGGTCGTAGACTTTCTGAACCGTGACAGTAATAAGGACTAACGAAAGGGAAGTTACATGCAGGCCATAAAATTTGTGCTAATGAAAGGGGATGTTGCATTCAGGACAGACGATTTGTGAACTGTTACAATAGATCCCACGGTAATTTAGAGACCTGCGCCAGTAGCCCCGGTCACAAGAATTAGACAAGCTCTGTACCTTTGAATACAAGCTCGTTAAAACTTTGAAAATATTATGAAATACGTCGTAAGCTGTTACAGAAATTCTAACTGACACACATTTCATGTCATGATTTATCAGTTATAATCTGATCAGCATTCCAGTTAAGTCATGCTGAGGTTGGGACGGTGGAAAGGCTAGAAGTCTTGTAGGGTATAAATATAAATTAACCCTTTGACTACCACACCCTATCCACCAGTTGCAAAAACTTAACTCGTTGAGTCCCTCACCCTATCCACCAGCTTTCTGCAGGAAGCTGGTGGATAGGGTGAGGGACTCAACGGATTGTTTTTGTGGTGGCCTTGTTTGGTTTGATTGTCGGGTAATTCTACCTTAACCCTTTCACTCTCACCAAATCCTTGTTTAGTTTAATTGTCAGTTAATCTGCCGTAACCCTTTCACTCTCACCGAATCCACCATCCTTCCTGCTGGTAGATAGAGTGAGATTGAAAGGGGTTGTAGAGAGGGTAAGAATAAAAGGGTTAAAAAAAAATTTAAGACTACGTCGTACTGCTGATCATTTAGTTTGTTACTGTAATCACTAGAGGTCAGCGTCTCACGTTCTTCAGCTATAATGAGAGGGTAAAATTATTGTAATAATAAGAATTTGAAGCACGTAAATTATGAAAAATATGATTGCTTTGGGAGTGTCTTTGTAAAGGATGGCCTTGAAAACTTTTATCTAATTAGGGAACTGCTGTAACTCATAATGACGTGGGTTGGGGGGTGGGTGCGACCTACCACAACAGCCCGTATTATTGAGGAAAATGTTTGTTTTCCCTGAAGGAATATTCAGTGTTTATGACAGTATAATGAGAAAAAGTCAGGAGATGACATCAATGCATTCTTTTCTATTACTCTCTTTGTTTCTGCCTTGTTCCTTTGCTGTCTGTTATTTCTTCCTTTTCAGTTTCTGCCTTGCTGGTCCATTCACCTGTAAGTCTTCGATAAAGTCTTGCATACTTTTTCTCTTAGGATTGATAATTAGGTACATGTTTAAATTAAGTGCATTTTTGGCTCTCAGGAAATGAGATATTCAGAAGCAATTTTAGGCAGTTTAGGCCTGTTTTTATGTATGATTTAGTGTCCGTAGTTATGCTTAAATTTGTATTGTTTTTTTTTTAGATCCTCTGTGCGATGAATTGAACGAAGTGGTCGACGCCAGGGGAATCTGCTTAGATTATGTGCGCAAATGCATTGATATGTGTACTTAATTTTCTCCTCCTGTACTGTTCAAGTATTGTGTAGGTTTTGAAACGGTTATATCCCTGATATGGTTCTACGCAGTCGGCTGGGCTTCAAACAACAATAACAGTAACAAAGCCAGACTTGAATTAGTTAAAGCAGGAAGCTCAACCTCTCTGCACAGCTACGCCAACCGGTAATACAGACGTAATAATTGCCCTTGTGGTGGAAACCCGACATCACAAAACTGTCATAAGAAAGAGGGAGAGAGCGCTTCGTGTTTCTCTGACAGGAAGTGCACTTTTCACGACTGCACACTTTCCGGTAGCTGTGTCTTCATTAACTTCACACGACTCTCTCACTCCTCACGGGCGTGAACCCACGATTTGTGCTGCTTGTCTGCACTTTTCAGGGGCGTGGTGGTGTTGTGTTATATGATGCCCTCTTGTCTCTTTTATTTAAAAAGAAAAAGAAGAAGGGAAAATAAGAATAAAATAAAATACTGTCTGTCTTATTGAAAATCCAAAGAGTAATATGAACTCTCGGTCACTACCCTTCCAGTTGCTGAGGTCTTGCCAGGACTGCGTAGGTCTGGGTGTAGTTGAATTACTTGACGATCCCGATCCCGACAGACAGCTGAAGGTCTGGATTGAGGTGAGACAGTACACATTAATCAAAGGTCGTCACCCTAGATGAACAAGAGCTTGGCATTTGTCCAAGAGGGATTCGTGGCATCCAGATAGTTCCGTATGCGCTCCATCCAAATCTTCCAGCAGTGGTCTGACATATTTCTTGAGCCTGTGCAAAACCGTCTGCTCTTTCAAGATCGAATGTTTTGAAGGAAGGGGGAAAAAAAAAAAGGGGGGGGGGGTGATATGGGACCTGTGAAATATTGTTTCCACTAGAGTGATTTTAGCGTTAAAGTGTGCAGTGAACATAAGTTTTTATGAAAACGTTGGGATTGAAAAGACATCAGATTCAAGCCGCCCCCCACCCCCACCCCCCACCCCCCGTGGGGATGCCAAGGGCTCTTTCAGTATGAATAGTATCCCACCTGGGAATTCTGTGCTAGAAATTTCCTCTTTTCTGTCACTCTCTTTGTGTCTGCCTTATTCCTTTGCTGTCTGTCATTTTTTCCTATCTTTTTCTGTCTTGCTGGTCCATTGACCTCCATGTGTTCGATAGTCTTACGTATTTTCTCCGAGGATTGGTAATTGGGTACATGTGTTAAACGCGTTTTTGGCAAAAGGGAAATGAGATATGTGAAAGCAATTTTAGGTAGTTTAGGCCCGTTTTTTTATGTATATGTTTTAGTGTTCTTATTTATGTTTAAATTTGTATTCAGGTTTGTTTTTTAAATCCCCATTGTGCACGAATGCATTGATTGTGTACTTAATTTTCTTTTCTTTTTTCCTGTTGAAGTATTGTATATGTTGTAGCCCTGATATGGCTGTGTGCAGTCGGCTGGGCTTTAAACAACAATAACAAGATCCAAGTCCACGGCCAGAATTAGCTGAGCGTGATTTTGATGTACAAACTTCTGGATCAGCATATTTATTTCCACCACACGGCTGTGCTCCCCCCCCCCCCTCCTCTTCCCAACCCTCTTCCTTTCAGTGTACCGGTTTCGGGATAGGGTATGGGAATGAAAGGGTTAAATTGACAACACGATTTCTACTGACAGCTGAAGGTCTGGGTAAGGGGTGAGACAGTGCGCGATTAAGAGCCCAAGGTCGCCACCACCTATCGACTTGACGCCATCTGTTTCGTATCTTCCTTGTTGGGCTTGGCTTGTTTTTTGTTTTGTTTCGTTTTCTTTTCATGTTTATGTCTGTAATCAGATGTCACTGTGTGTTTTCGGGCTGATCAACATTAACGCGTGAATGTAAAGGACCGAGCTTTTTTCTTTTAAATTGACTTTTCTTGTACTGAGGTGGTGTTGTGGTCTGTTAGTCTGTGACAGAATGTTGTTGTACTTCAACGTGTGAATGTTAACGGGTCAGGGGATCCCAGTGTTTCTTTCCATTTGTTTTTCGTCCCTGAAGAATTGTTGGCTACTGGCCAGAATGTTGGTGCAGATGACACAGTGTATTTTCCGCCTAGCTTCGTTCGACCAACAACGTAAATGACTTGGGCGACTTGCTGTTCTCCATCTTCTTTCTACCTTCTGTCTTCACCACCTTCACCGTCCAGAGACATAAATAAAGAGACAGGCAACTTGCACGATTTTACTTTTTTTTTTTTCATTTTCATTTTTCATTTGATCGAGGCCAAGAATTTGTGCCTGTGAAATACATCCCAGAGCCACAGTCTGCCTGTGATGTACATCCCAGAGCTATAAATTAGTTTTATGCAGTCCTGAGCCTTCTGCAGCACATGTGTGCTGGACTGTGGGCTGCAGCAAGACATACCTAGACATGCACACATGATAGTCAAGTAGTTATGTCTGTTGGTCTTCTAGAGGCTGTTGTCTTCTACTCCAAAGGGCTGAATGGTATTGGTAGCTCCTAGTAAGTAAAGGCTCCATTTTTTTCTGATTTCCTGGGACAAAATGTGCAAGATTTGCTAGAACCCGAACCTTTTTTTGTGCATATTATGTATGTGCAGAACATTGAATGTCTCTGTCCTTTGAAGACCATGTTCACTCAGTGTACGATGGTGTAAGAAGCTTGCAGTGTGCAGGTCATTGAAAACGAAGTATGGCTAGCTACATGACAGTGATAAAAGTAATAGTTCAAATTGGCCCTTAAACTTGGCAAAAGACACAAAAGCCCATAGCATGTATACGAGAGTGCACATGGGAGTGCGGACCACGAACATAGAAGGCCTAGTCAGCCTGCCTCGAAGCAAGTGCCGATCTCTCTCTTCATGTTTCTAATCGCCACCACCATCACCACTAGCACCGAGATCGATGCTGGGCTGCGTCACGAACTCGGTCAGGGCAGGGGCTTGGTTGCTTGCTTGGCATCGGATAGGCAGATTCTCGCTTTGGCTTGGTTGGTCTGGGTGGAAATCTAGGTTAGGGACCCGAGTCCTGTCTGGGTCAATCATTGTGTTGCTGTGTATTTTCTGGGTCAGGTATCTGTTGTTGATGATGATAGTGATGACATAAGCAGCAGCTGTTGAGAATAATGCCATGATCAATAATCTCGTAAAGAACTGTCAGCGCCAATATTCGGCTGAAACCTGTCCGACGTACGGAAAGGTCACTGTGCAACGAGCTGGGAATTTTTTTCTTAAGAGAATCAACGCACTCGGGACAGTTCTGTATGTGCTGTACCCAAATCTGCAAGCAGTTATATGACAAGACTCCTTGAGCCTGGGCAAAACCCTCAGCGCTGGCAAGGTCTTGAAAGTGGGAGGAGGAGAGGGAAGGGAAGGGGCAGGACTCGTGAAACAGCCGACATAATCAGAATGATTGGGATGAGTAGTCACGAAACCAGTTTTTATATTGCAGGCAGATTGGAATGAGCAATAACAAGACCAGTTTTGATGTTGCCAGCAGGGATTGCAACTGAGACATCAATCTGAA
>JAPXFY010000021.1:58853646-59076146 GCA_030674185.1 Monoplex corrugatus
TAAACACTGATCCGTGATCCCCTTGTGCTAGGCAGATAGGCACTTTAACATGTTTTTGTTTCAGTATTATGTTATACACAGTGATTTCACATCCACGCAATAAGGTGATAGGCACTGTAAAATGTCCTGGCATCCTATAAGTTCAATTTTTCTTTTTCTTTGCTCTTTTTATTTATTTGTGTATTTATTCATTTATTTTTGATGTTTTAAACACTGTTTATGTCTTCAACATGAAGGGAATTGGCACTTTAAAATGTTCTTGCATGCTGCTGTCACGTCACCACGATGATGGCCTTAGAGAACTCTTGATTTATCGTGGTGATAACCTTTATCATCCACACGTACATATTGCGTCAGAAGACGCCAGCAAGATTCTTCGTCTGGTGGAGAAGAGTAGTTTTATTTTTTACCCACGGTTTTATCCTCCTCTCCATCAGAAAGGCGAAGGAGGACCCTGGTGGGGGCTTTGTGAAGCATTCCGAGTCGTAAACTACATCTTCAGACGGCGTGCTAAGATTTTCAGGACACTAGGCATTGACGTTTTACGACTTGCTGGATAGACACTTTTCTGTTATGTCCCACCCGAGACCACGTTTCACAGATACATGTTACGCAATCAGTGTCCGGCTATTTCATAAATGATCTCTCTCCCTCTCTTTCCTTTCCCTTTTCCTCTCTCTTTCCCCATGCTCTCTTTTTCCCCCTCTCCCTCCCCACCCTCCTCTTAAGATTTTTCTCTCTCCCACTGCCCCCTCCTGTCTATCCTTTTTATTGTTTTTGTTTTGTTTTTTAAATGATCACTTTCCCCTTGCCTCTTTCCCGTCGCACTGTTCCATTTTCTTCGTCTCGGTCAGGCTGTCTCCTTCGTCTCCTAGCATAATTAACTAGTGTGAGATTGATCGATCATTTCAGTGGGAGAAAGACTGCCAGACGTGTGACGTCGTGTCGGCCAGAAAATCGACACTATAAATGCAGTGTGGGTGAATCGTCGTGGATGATTCCAGAGCGTGAGACCTTTAATTAATGTGAACCGGTTAGCTTTGGGCCAGCGGCGTTTTGCCCGTTGTGAAAGGTCGAATGAACCATTTAAACAATCGTTATTGTTTATGCCCTGCCTGTAAAATGTCAGACTACCGAAACGCATGGTAATAAAGGAAATTGTTGTTCTATAGTGATTTCATTGTTATTTGTTGATGCGAAGTATCCTTTCTGTGAAATATCCATTTTGTTAGTTATATGCGTTTTTTGGTAGTCACTTAGAGTTTTTGATGTCTTGGGAGTGCTGTGTGTGTGTGTGCGCGCGTGTGAGGGAGAGGAGGTGAGATGTTTGTTTGGTTGGAGTGTTATGAAAAAAAATAATATGAAACGTGCATGTATTGAGAAATCTGTTGCTGGGAGCCTGTGGAGGTTACACAATTAACTGTATAATGAAGCAGAATGAAAATGGTATCACATGTAACTTGGAATTTCTCAACTCGTGAATTCCTTTAAAAAAAATATTAAAAAAATAAATAAAGGCATAATGTCCAGATTTTTCTTAATTGTTCAACACACATACAAGCATACACATATATACACAAGCACATAAACACATACACAAGCCCATGCGCACACGTACACACACACACACGCGCGCGCACACACACACACCACACACACACACACACCACACACACACACACACACCACTCACACACACACACACTTTTATCGCCATAAATCGTACATGAATCTTCCCACTCTATAGATAACGTCACATTTTTAATACTCTACCCTTTCCCCCAAAGGCAGGTGTGTGCAAAGACGGATCAGTGTGTAGATGTACGTCCAGAGTGAAATGAACAACTGTCGTTATCTTGACGTGCACATCTAACCTCCACCAACTTGGGAAGGAAGAACTCCAGTATTTGAAGTATGTATGATAACACAAACAAATAGATAAATAAACATAATTTAACCCATTCAATCAAATAAATAGATAAATAAACAAATAATTTAACCCATTCAATCTTAATCCCTCACAGTATCTCACATGGCCACACTCCACGTGGATACATTAAATAACCTTTTCACTTTCCCCCAACTCACCTGTTTACGTACAACATTACGTAATGTACACAGCTAATCTTTTACCTATGATATAGACTGGCGTGTATATACAGCTGTTACCCTTCCTTGCTCTTAACCTGTCATTGAGGCCACACTATCACATAGACACATTAACCCTTTCACTGTCCGATTCTGTCACCTTTAAAGTAGGAAGCTGTTGAATAGGACAGGAGAGGAAAAGATTATATGCCTAAAATGAAGAAAGTGAACCCTGTATATGCCTAAAATGAAGGAAGCTGGAACTAGATAGGGTTCAGTTTTCTAGGTAGTGTGAGAGAAGGTAGAGGTTACAGTACAAACCAATGTTTTGGGAGGGAGGTTGTGGAGACCAGTCTTTCGGCGCTTTAGGGGAGGAGGTTGTGGACGGAAGCATGCCAGTTTGTCACAGGCCCAGTTTGTCACAGGCCCAGTTTGTCACTCTATCTTCGGCCTGCACCAAGAGGTCTGGCAGGGTCTGGGTCATGTCCGTCCACTCTTTGATGTTGTCGAACCAGCTCTTTCTTTGTCGTCCTCGCTTGCGCCCACCCTCGACTGTGCCCTGCATGATGGAAGTTATCACTGACACTCTCAAAAACAGTAAATGAATGATTGATTGATTGTATGAATAGAATTTTATTTTTCAATTGTTTTTAACCAAAGAACATTCATTGTTGAAATTTTTACAGAGTAATTTGCTTTGATTTGCATACAAAAAGGAAGAATTTTGAACAACACAAGCTGAACTGACATTTTAGAGGGACTATCTGTACACCACCAATTCGAACCCGTTTCGAACCCCCCAAGCCTACACTTGGTGCAGGCCGAAGATAGGGTAGGGTAGCATGGAGGTAGCAAATAGTCTACCCACTGTGACAAACTGGGCCTGTGACAAACTGGGCCTGTGACAAACTGGGCAGCCCCCGTTGTGGACACCAGGATTTTTCACAGCCAGCAGGATGAAGACTGTTCTTCTCTTGTTCCTCGCTATATTATTTTCTCCAACACTGAACAGTGTCAGATAGACACCCATTCTGAAGGTCACACGTACAGTTTTTTTCTCCCGAGCTAGATCTAGACCTGATGGTCAGATTCGAAGTCCGTGAAGGACTTCGTCTATGCCACAGCCAAACTTCAGAGCGTGCAAAAGCTGGTATAAGCATACAGTATAATCGTTTCATTCTCTCCATCCATTCCACTATCAGTATAATCGTTTCCTTCTCTCCATCCATTCCACTATCTCCCTGCAGTTCTCCTCTCAACACGCATGAGATCTTTCACTCTTATCATCATCCCATCTGCCAGCTTCCCCCAGGAGGCTGGATGGTTGAGAGAGGGAATAGAAATGGTTTATGTGTCCATGGGTAGGAAGCTTGCGAGAGAGAGATGGAACGGGTGGTTGTTAAATGTGTACACGGGTAGCGCGAGCCATGTGCGAGTCGTGATCATTGGCACGTTGTGTGGGTGTAGTAGTAGTAAGCGTTGTGAAAGAATCAAAACGCACAAACATGTTTGTTTTTGACCTTCGTGTGGTGTTGTTGTTGTCGTTTAAATGCTCGACTCAGGGTGGTGGTGTGGTAGGGGTGGCCGGATGGGGTTGTTTGCGAATTGAACATGTGAAATCGCAGTTTTTGTCGTGAAGCTGGCCATGTTATGGGGGCGGGATTTTGTTTGTCTGTCTTTGTTGCTTGGACAGGTTTTTTTTTGTTGTTTTTTTAATTGTGATAGGTGTTTATGAGGTGTGTTGGTCCTTTGGCTGTTGTTTTCCTCTGTGCGATTTCTATTTGCTGTTGAGTGCCGTATTCATGCGCACGGTGGAAGCACACCTGTCCGTCAGATTTGCACAGTTTACGATAACTTTTTTGTTTTGTTTTGTTTGTTTTGGGGCGTGTTTTTCTTTTTTTTTTTTCTTTTTTTTTTTTCAAGTTGGTTGTTTTGGAGTTAAATGGATGAAAGGAAATCAGAATGAATTTTTGAAATAATAAGATACAAGCGTTGCGCATGCGCGCGCGCACTCGCACACATACACACTCGTACAGATACATACACACACACACACTCACACGCACGTGCGCACGCACACACGTACACACACACACGCGCGCGCGCGCAACACACACACACACTTACACACACACACACAACACACACAACACACACACAACACACCACACACACACCACCTGCATGAAAGTAAGGACAACTTTGTGTCACGACTTTCCAAGGAGACGACATCTGTTTAGAGAATTTATATGTGACTTGACATCATGAGCGCATAACCGACAATCATCATAACACAGAAAAGCAAGGCGACACCTGCCAATAGTTAGAGAACCGTCATGACGGTACTTGGGGAGGGGGGGGGGGGGAGAGAAAGGAGTGGTTTTCGTGTGTCCCCACATTTGTGCATACGAACAAGAAACGAACACAAGGAACAGGATATCGGTCATGACCATATGGCCTCGCCCAATTCCCGTTTTTTAAGGAGTAGTGTGTGGAAAAAGAGATTAAAAGTATTGTATTTTTTGGTGTGTGTGTGTAGCACGCGTGCTTGTGTATGTTTTGGTGTGTCTGTGTGCATATTGACGACTGTACGCGTTTTCATATACGCACGCATGCTGATATGCTTGTCTGAAATACGTTGCGAAAAGACATGAATTGAAGGACTAAAGACGCTTTCCTTCACTCTTTCCCCCCCCCCTCTCTCCCCTCTCTCCCCCCTCTCCTCCCTCCTGCCTTTCCCTTTTCTCTCTCCCCTCCCTCTCTTTCTCCCCTCCCCTTTGAATTGAATTCATCAGATGGAACGATGGATTTATATTGACTACATTTCGTATGCGTATTCTCTCTCTCTCTTTCTCTGTCTCTCTCTCCCCCCTCACTCTCTCCCCCACCCCTTCTCTTTACCTGCCCAGGCTCTTCTTCCCATCCCTCTCTTTTCTCCCCTCTCCACCCCTCTTCCTCTGTTTCTCTCTTTTCTTCTCTCTCTCTCTCTCTCTCACACACACACACACACACACACACACACACACACACACACACACACAACACACACACAAACACTACATTGTGGCAAAAGGTGGTTTGGTTCGTATACGCACGCTTACACACAAGACAAAAAAACGTGAAAGAAAATAACCTCTCTCTCTCTCTCTCTCTCTCTCTCTCTCTCTCTCTCTCTCTCTCTCCTCTCACACACCTCCACACACACACACACACACACACAGAGCAGTAATCACTGGTGCATGCACATCCGCACTCATACACATAATGACACTTTTTTTTTATGGTCATAAAAGTCTTGACACACACAACGACTTTTCAGGCCAGCAACCTTTAGCAGCTCCTCTTTATCTCGCTCCGGTAAAAGGGTCTCCCATCCATAATATTGCAAAGGAGACCTGGACAAAGAAATGTGCATTCACTGGAAAGGGATGGGGTTGGAAGGTGGAGATACGTTCACGGTACGAGCGTACACACACACACACACACACACACACACACACAACACACACACACACACACACACACACAGGGAACAACACACACACACACACAGGGAAAACACACACACCGCGCGCACACACACACACTCAGCACACACTACACACACATGCACACACTACATGCACACACTACACACACACGCACACACTCATGCACACTACACACACACACATGCACAGACTACACACACACACACACACACACACACACACACACACACACCCACGCACCACGCACGGAACACACACACACGCACGCACGGAGGAGAGAGAGATAACATTGATGATAATACTTGTGGAAATGCCGCGGCTGTATTACTTATCAACATTGTTAAAAAGACCGAGAGCAATTTGCAGAGATGGACGAGCCAAACAAAAAGAATGGAAAAAAAAAAAAAAAAAAAAAGATGGAAGGAACAACGAAAAAAGTCAGATTCACGCAAGCTAGCTTACACGCTTTCTTACACGAAAATCGAACGCAAAACTGGAAAAGAGACAGAACTCAGAAATTGTAGGTCTTTGACCCCCGTAGTCAACACATGTAAACCGTGTGTGAACATGGAGACACTGACAGGTGCAAGTAGCCAAGTGGGTAGGGTGTCAGACTTCCAATCGGAAGATTTGGGGTTCCAGTCTGGTGAGTAAAGGACAGAGATTTGTCCAGTCTTCTAGGTCAAATGTGTGCTGATGTGTTGGTGCCTAAACCCACTTCATGTGCGTACACAAGCATGCGGAACATCAAGTGTAAAAACATCTGAGATCCGTAAGTTGTTTTAGTGTCTGTTGGCTTATGGAAACTTGTCTACACGAATCTTGGACCAAAAATTGAATGCTAAGAAAAGTAACCATGATTAGGGGGAAGAAACATAAGGTATGGTTACATACTGGTACATGCTTCGATAATTTAGTGAGCTTTAGTTTAGTGAGCATCCATTTATATAGGCACTTGGATATTATGAATGCATGCAAGTAAGCTTTAGTTTAGTGATTATCCATGTTTCTAAGTAGGCATTTAGAGATTATGAATACGTGTTCATCTCTTCGGGAATTAAATTAATCGCGACTGCGAGCAACCTGTGGGACGTGTATTCTTCAAGAACACGCACGCTCGTAACACACACACACACACACACACACACACACACACACACACACACACACACACACACACACACACACACACATGAGAGAGAAAGAGATTGAGACAGACGAACAGACAGACAAATCAATTATTGATGCGTTACTGTCTCCACGGACAGGCCATGTGTTGTGGAATGCAATGCTTTCACCAGGTTGGTTGATGGGCTGACCCCTGAGTGTGTGGGCGACTGGGGTGGGTCAGCGGGGACCACTAGGCCTACGGCGAAGTCAGGATAACTTCAGTGGGAAAGTTCCGGTGTCAGGTGTTGGACTTTCCCCACCTTTATCTTTTCCTGCCCCCCCACCCCTACCCACCCGTTACTCCTACTCATCTGGATTTGCCCCCTTACCCCATCTCACCATGGTTTGGAAACGTTCCACTTGAGCCATGCTTTTCTTCCCTCACAACACCCCCACACACCCTGTTTCATTTATGTATTTCTAGTATTTGCAGTATACAACAGCGAGTACTATCTATGATTTTATCCCGTGGCTATAATTGACCCCTCCGGTATAAATGACGCCCTCACCCCCACCCCTGGGGATAATTGAACCTCCCTCCCCCATTCATTTTAGTTGGTGATAAAAAGATAATGCCAGAAAAAGTCGAATTACGTGAGAGTTAGAAGTGAACTTGTGTTCTGTCTGGTCAGTTTAAAAACAATTTTACGGAATGAAACAGATCATTTCTCCGTGTTTTGAAATCAGTGATAATTAATATTGAAAGGAGATTAATAACAAACCCAGGCGCGCGCACACACGCACACACACGCACGCACACACACACACACACACACACACACACACACACACACACACACACACTGGCGTACCCCCCCCCCCACCTCCAGCCCCACCTACCCTCTCAGAAAATCGTGCATGTCAATGAGTGCAGCCTTGAGAGTTCCGTGTTTTTAAAACAGCTTCAGATTTGAACGTTTGCCGTTAACCAAACAGAAAGAAAAAGAAAGAACCAAATCCCGACACCACCAAGCGCAAAGCCCTCTGCGGTTGTTCCTTCGAATTGGCTGCACCCTCCATTTGCACCTGGCAGTCCCTCTGCCCTTTGCTGCTTCTCCCCCCCCCCTCTCTCTTTCTCTCTCTCTGTCTCACACACACTCTCTCTCTCTCTAAATCACTCTCTCACTGTCACACACGCACGCACACACACCCAAGCACACAAGATCTCACCAAACTAAAGCCATTGTGCACACGCACGCACGCACCACACCACACACACACACACACACACACACACACACACACACACACACACACACACACACACACACTCCACCACCACTACCACTATCACCATTATCACCATCTTTACACGCTCTTTGTCACCAGCTGTCTCTTGCGCGTGTCCCAACTCTCCTTTCCATGACTTCCCATCTTTCTCTCTCTCTCTGTGCCCCTCTTCTTCTTTGACCTTGTTTGTGTGCATGCAAAGATGGTTTAATCTTGACATTGGCGCGTGAGGGGCAGCCAGTAGGCAGGCGCCTGAAAATAATGTAATTTTTGACAACCTTAAATTATATGTGTGCCCGAAAGCATTGCCTCTTCGTGCGTGTGTGTGTGTACGTGTGTGTGTGTGTGTGTGTGTGTGGTGTGTGTGTGGTGTATGTGTGTGAGACGGAACATGGGATTGCTATTGATGCCATGAAAATAGTACTTTTTGACGAAACATAGGTGTCTGATATAGCTCAGTTTCTTGGGGTTTGTTTTTCCTCAGAAAATAATCCACTTGTAAACAATGCTTTTTTTTTCTTTTTCTTTTTTTTTTTTTTTTACGAAATGTAGCTGTTGGAAATGATACAGTTTTGTCGAAGCCTGGGATCGTCATTGGTGCCTTTTTTTATTTTTTTATTTTTTTTAACGGACCATTTTAATTGTGAGCCAAATGACTTTGTACTGGTAAAGCTGGTCCTACCATATAACCTTGATGTTTGTAGAGGAATGAGATGGTGGTGACCCCCAGCCTTTCTCGGGGCTTACATCCTTACATTGAAAGGATGGTGCCCATCTCTTTGCCCTCACTGTTTTACCTTCCCCAACAGTGAGGGAGGGGGGAGTAGCGTTTGGAAAACGAATTGGCAGCTGTATCTGTTGATACACAAGAAAAGAAATTCCCAGCGTAATTCCATTGTGTTTCAGAGAGAGAGAATGCGCCTATGTTACCGAGTTGAGGAAGAGTGTGGAATGAGCTGGGAGTGAGGAGAAATCTCTGGAAATACTACGTATTACAGGAACTGTATTTCTTGCAGGTCATCACGTGTTGTCTAGAACGTTCCACTATCGTTCGTGGTTTTCGTGAATCATTCATTGCATTAGCTGAAATTCTCTCTCTGATTCTGTCTGTCTGTCCCTCTCTCTCTCTCTCTCTCTCTCTCTCTCTCTCTCTCTCTCTCTCTCTCTCCTCTCTCTCTCTCACTCTCCACACACACACACTCACACACACACACACACACACACACACACACACACACACACACACACACACACACACACACACACAACAGGTTACTCTTTGCAAGCACGTTGGGACAAAACAGGCCAGAAATAGCCGAAACATTTATCCCAATAGAAGAAACTTGGATTGACAGGTGCAGTACCTCTCTGTTGTTATTGTTTGACAACAACCACCATTCTGTAAAGATCTGAGAAGTAAAAACTCGTACCGTATCAGCACACTATTGTCAATAGGACAAGAGATGGCATTCCTGCTGTGGTCCGGCGTGTGGGAAGAAAACTGGGATTGAGTTTTGAACCACTCTTGTTGAACCAGAAAACGGGCTTACAAACGTACACAAAGGCACACACAGGCAGTGTATATACACTACACACACACACACACACACACACACACACACACACACACACACACACACACACACACACACACACACACACACACACATTCACATTCACACACACATACACACACACACACATTCACACACACACACACATTCACACTCACACACACACACACATTCACACACACACACACATATTCACACACACATTCACACCACACACACACACACATTCACACACACATACACACCACACACACATTCACACACACACACATTCACACTCACACACACATTCACACACACACACACACACACATTCACACACACACATTCACACTCACACACACACACACACACACACACACACACACACGTGCGCGTGTACATGTAATTGATTCCAAATCCGTTATGCTAAACTCATCTGACGTACTCAAGGAAGGTAATTTGCAAAGTATTGTACAATTATTGCAGAATAATGGGGAAAATGAAAGATGAAAGATTATTAGTCGTACTCTGATGACAACGATGGTGGTGGTGATGATGATGATGGTGATGATAACTTGAAAAATGGTATCATCAACTGTTGAAATCACTGACTGTTGTGTGAACTTGTTACAACAACCAGTCAGTGTCTTACAGGCCTGTTTAGGGTTCTTGTGGCAGATAATGTGTTTCGAGTTCAATTCTATACAAGTGCACAAAACATCACGACTGTACTCACTTGCTTACTCGAGGTCTAGGTGAAAAGTCATGCGTGTGCTTGTATACATGTATGCCAAAGGGAAAAAGATAACAACTGCATTGTGTTGTATATGCCCAAGGCCACAGGAAAAGATCCCGGCTTCACTGTTAAATCGTGCAGCAGGAATCATGCTTTTGTTCAGTATAGTCATGATTTTCCTGGGAAGGATTAGACACGCACGATGCAGGATGTTGGCGTGTTGATATTATTGATGCAGTCGTTATCGTGATACGCCAGCCTATGATCGGTTTTTTACCCCTTGAGCAACCAACGCGTATCATTTTACATATGCGGAATAATCTTCATGTTCAGGCGATGGATTGAATATATACAGAAAAAAAAAAATTCGATTGAAACAACATCATCATGATTGGCCTGCTTAGATTTGCTTCCATCGACATTATTGTAATCGACACGTTTCATTTGGTACGCAAAACAAACTTCGTGCTTGGGTAAAAATGAATTTATAGATTTGTGTAGAAACCGTCAAGAAAAATACATAAGGTGAACGATGCATAAACTATCGTGACTGATGGGTCTGCTTACATTTTTCCTCCCATCATGGAAACTGTACCACACTTCGTTCGTAGAATAAGTTCATGCTCAGGTAGTAGGTTACACCTTAGACATAAAGATTGTAAGGATTAAAACGTAAAGTAAAGACACGTTGCCAAATCGTAGAATATGTCTGTGGTCACGTAATGGATTGAACACGAAGTTAGAGGCAGAATGAAGTATGAAAGCAAATGAATAATGGAGAAGAACAAAACAGCAATCACGTAGTTCTCTGAATGGCGTGAATGGCGACCTACTTTATTATACACAGGTGTACTTCTCTCCTCTCCCCACCCCCACTGATGCGTAAAATAAATTGGGATTGGAAGGAAGACCGCCATCCCCCCCCCCCCACCCCCCGACAATCCCCTGAATGAAGGTGAAGCTGAGTGGAAAATTCTATGTTCTTTCTGGGGTTGGTCACTAGTTTTCACCTGCTTCTTTTAGCCTCGTGTTGTAGGGGGACACACCTGACTTGGGGATGCACCACTGAATGAACCGAGAGGCTGGGGAAGACTGGTTGAAAAAGGTAGTGCCGTTTTGTTAGAGAACGGGAAGCTTTGGTCTTCGTTCTGGTGTTACTACTTTGTGCTGTTCACTATGTCAATGTTGTGAATTTTGTAACGATTTTTTATCTAGGTCATATGTTTCGGGTTTTGTGATGATTTTATCTAGGTCATGTGTTGTTGGTTTTGCGATAATTTTTATCTAGGTCACTACCTGGTGTACTGGGCTTCACTGGATGACAGGAAACACTGGCTACTGGGGGAGAAAGTACGATTTTACTTTCGGATGAACGGGTTGTGGTGAACCACACACACACACACACACACACACACACACACACACACACACACTATTTTCGTTAAAAACTCTCTACCATTACTGTCTGTATAGAAAACAATTTTTGTGTTTTCTCAGTGAGAACTTTACAGGTGTCTGGAGCCTCTCTGGCTGCTTATATTACTTGACTGGTGAATGAATGCTGTACCAGATGATTTCTGGGCACATTTTGAGGGAGTGCGTATGGAATTGCCCATCTGTGATGAATCTGTCTTGAACAAACTCAGACTCCAAGCTGAACACTGCATGGTGAGAAAAAAAATTACAGTTTCTTCCTAGTTCTTATCATGTTTTCCAGCCAGTCACTATTTGAAAGGGTATTTGATTAGAATTCAAAGTGATTGCTTCTTTACCAGTGTAGCGTGTCAGTTCTCTGTTTTCATGGTGATGGTGGGGTTGGTATGTGTTTGCTTTGTGTCTGTCTGCTTTTTGTCTCTCATGCTTTTGTGAGGTGCTTGGGGCTGTTGCGAGATGAGGCACTATACAAGTAGTCGTTAGTGTTTGAAATAATAGTATTGTCTGTATGGCAATGGACTACTCGAGTTTTTTTTTGTGTGTGTGTGGTATGTGTGTGTGTGTGTGTGTGTGTGTGTTGTGTGTGTGTGTGTGTGTGTGTGTGTGTGGTGTCCACAGACATGACAAATAAGATAGTGATGGTGTCTTTCAGAAACTTTAAGCCTTGGCCATAGCTTTGGTATTTGTTCATGTCTTGTTCTTGAGTTCCTTTTCAGATTAGTAGGTTTTGTGGTATCTGAGACAGTGTTTTAGTTATGGGTTTGTGCTCGCTGTGGTTACTTACCATACACTTGATAAAATACGTTAAGTGATATAGTGGTTTTCAATTAAGCCTTGAGTCATAGTTGGTATTTTTCCAGTCTTGTTCAATGGTTTTTTCAATCTTAGTAGTGTTTTTCTGACAGTCTTTGATAGGGTTTCTCACTCTACTGCTTACCCTTGGTAAAATCTAGTTTCTAAGTATTGTGTAATATGGAAAGCCTTAGATGTGCTGTTTTCTTCACAAGTCCTTGAGTCATGCGTAGCTGTATTTTACACAAGTCTTTGTGTCATAGTCTGTTTTCTTCACAAGTCCTTGAGTCATAGTGCTGTTTTCTTCACAAGTCTTTGTGTCATAGTGCTGTTTTCTTCACAAGTCCTTGAGTCATAGTGCTGTTTTCTTCACAAGTCTTTGTGTCATAGTGCTGTTTTCTTCACAAGTCCTTGTCATAGTGCTGTTTTCTTCACAAGTCCTTGAGTCATAGTGCTGTTTTCTTCACAAGTCTTTGTGTCATAGTGCTGTTTTCTTCACAAGTCCTTGAGTCATAGTGCTGTTTTCTTCACAAGTCTTTGTGTCATAGTGCTGTTTTCTTCACAAGTCCTTGATAATGCTGTTTTCTTCACAAGTCTTGGTCATATGCTGTTTTCTTCACAAGTCTTTGTGTCATAGTGCTGTTTTCTTCACAAGTCTTTGTGTCATAGTGCTGTTTTCTTCACAAGTCTTTGTGTCATAATGCTGTTTTCTTCACAAGTCTTTGTGTCATAGTGCTGTTTTCTTCACAAGTCTTTGTGTCATAGTGCTGTTTTCTTCACAAGTCTCTTGTGTCATAGTGCTGTTTTCTTCACAAGTCTTTGTGTCATAGTGCTGTTTTCTTCACAAGTCTTTGTGTCATAGTGCTGTTTTCTTCACAAGTCTTTGTGTCATAATGCTGTTTTCTTCACAAGTCTTTGTGTCATATGCTGTTTTCTTCACAAGTCCTTGTGTCATAGTGCTGTTTTCTTCACAAGTCTTTGTGTCATAATGCTGTTTTCTTCACAAGTCTTTGTGTCATAGTGCTGTTTTCTTCACAAGTCCTTGAGTCATAATGCTGTTTTCTTCACAAGTCCTTGAGTCATAGTGCTGTTTTCTTCACAAGTCTTTGTGTCATAATGCTGTTTTCTTCACAAGTCTTTGTGTCATAGTGCTGTTTTCTTCACAAGTCTCTGTGTTGTTTTTACCCTTGGGCACTGAACTCTTGAGCTTTACCGTCTGTGGGAATCTTGGTCTTGTTTTCCTTGAGGAAGTCTAACATTTCTTGATCATATCTGGGTCATCGAACTTGTAGACTTGACTGGATCTTTTCTCACCAGATTCCTGCTGCCGTTGATGTGCTAGATGGAGGCGGGGATTAAACGGCAAGTCCCTGGTGAGAAGGCGTAGTTCCTTGAAGGCACAGATACAAAGTCTGTATTGATGTACAGGTTATCGTCTTACGGGTTTGCCTGTAACACTTGAGCGTACAGTGTGTGTGTGTGTGTGTGTGTGTGTTGTGTAGTTGTTGTCAACTTTGCCAGTGCGTGACATTTTTAACTATAATTTCAGTAATGGAATAACGGGGTGACACTCCACTCTCCCTCTCCTCTCTCCCTCCCTCCCTCCCTCCTTCCCGCATTTTCTCCTCCCCCCTGCAGTTTTTCACCCTTCTGTCTTTAAAACAGGCACATACACATACTCTTTCGTTTGTTCGCGCTTCTTGCTCTCCCTTTCGCTAATCAACCCCCCCCTCTCTCTCTCTCTCTCTCTCAATAATGTCTTGTCTGTGTGACCCACCCAACCCCACCCTTCTCTTTCTCTCTCCCACACTCTTGCGTTCAGTGGTTTAGTTGCATGATATTTTATTTTAGGTTCCCCATCCCCAAATAACAACGTTGTGATTCATTTTTGAATTATGAAAATACAATTAAAACGTATTTTTAAGCAAATATTAAACTTGCTGAACTAAGGGGTTATTGTAGATGTAAGCAAATGTTAGTCAATTGAAAATTGTCAGCGGGCTTTATGTCATGTTTCTGTGTGTTTTGCTTTAAAATATTCTCATTCACAGATAGATGACCATGAAAGATTTTGTTTCTTAAGAAATGCGTGGGATTGCGAAGAGTGTCATTATTTTTAATTGTGTTGGTAATCATCAGCGGAAATGAGACACATGCGTGCGCGCACGCACTCTCCCTCTTTTCTCTGTCTCTCTCTGTCTCTCTGTCTCTCTCTCTCTCCCCTCTCTCTCTCTCTCTCTCCATCCCTCCCTCCCCTGCATGCTTTTTTTTCTGCGTGGTGACCACATTTCTGTTTCTGGCCCCCAGCTGATGCGCAACCTGACCATCTCCAGTCTCAGGTGTCGCCAGGATTATTCTGGTCTTGTTTATTGGTTTTGTCTTTCACCTGGGTTAGTCAACACACCCACTGGCGATTTACACTGACAAAATAGAACGGTACCAGAACGGTTCCCAAGGGGACCGAGCTGTTTATGTTCAGGATTACCTGGCTGATTACCTGGTTCCAGATCTGAAACGGTTTCGGAATGTTTCACAGAGTATGAATTGCTGTAATCTCATACATATATGCATGCCTCTCCTCCCTCTCTCTCTCTCTCTCTCTCTCTCTCTCTCTCTCTCTCTCTCTCTCTCTCTCTCTCTCTCTCTCTCTCTCTCTCTCTCACACACACACACATACACACACACACACACACACACACACACACACACACACACACACACACACACACACACACACACACACACACCCCCCCCACCCCCAGAGTTTTTCATAGCGTGTCACCAGGGAACATTTGGGTGTCTCTCCTCCCCTCCCCGTGTTTTTGCCTCCTCTAGTTTTTGCTGGAGTTATTCCATCTCACGTATTTTCTGGAAAAAATCAATCTGTTCACACTTACTATATAACGGTGAGTATAAAATGATGATGCATTCTCCATATAAGGTAGCTGCTCAAAAACAAGCCCCAGTTTGATGCTTATTTGTCCAAAATAGTTATAAAAATACAAAAAGTCCGTTCTTGATGCTCATTTGACCTAAGTAGTTATGAAAATACCTTGCATAATGAAAGTAGATACTGTAGTGTGCAGTAGTCTTTCAAATTCGGCATGTTCAGTTATTGACATGAGAGTGCATTTATGCCATAGCTCTCTGCTGAAATAAAATGGTAATGGGGCTATATTTCATTACTTGTCGTTGGTATCCTCTTCCTCCGTCATATGTTGTACAGCTTCATGTCATCAACTGCTTCCTGTCTTTAACATAAGATGAAGATGGCGGGCTCTGTATCAGATCATATGTATAAAAAATTTAAAATTTAAAAAAAAACAAACAAAAAAAAACAATCGTTAAGGTGTTTTTGCAGTGGTCTGTATCGAATGACTACCAAAGTTGCCGGAAGCGGTGAAGACGTCACAGCTTTTTTGTTTGGATTTCTGAGCAGTTTATGTAGACCGATTTCTGCCCAACTTTGGTGAACTTCACAGTCTGAGATTGACAAGTTCTTTTCGATTTGACAACCATTTCTCGTCAGATCGACTATATTTAATCAAAACTTAAGACCCGTCAAACATTGACAGAAGTCAGTCCCTATGTAGTACTTTTTTCAGGGACACAAGTATGTGAATCGTGTCTAAGACTGGGGCAAAAGGTCACTAAATTGCTGGACCTTCAAGTTCCCTCCTTTCCCTCCTCTTGGTCAGTTTTTGTCGAGTTCAGTTTACTTCAGTTCATTTGTTGTCATATTAACTAATTCTGTTTCGACTTTTGGTAGAGTGTGTAGGAGTTTGCTGTTCATTTATTTGTTATGTAACGCACAATTTTTGTTTTCTTATTTTCCTTCAAGCTTTTTTGTTTGTTTGTTTGTTTTTACTCGTCTCCTTCAGCCTCTTGTTGATCCCCCCCCCCCCCTTCCCCGCCCTTTGTGATGGCACCTGACGACAGAGAGTCACAGTATGATGTCACAGTGTTGATCCTTTTTCTTTTTCTCTCCGTCTCCCTCCCCCGGTCTGTCCTTTTCCAGACCCAGTTATCCGCCTCTCCGTTTCCAATTACTGCCGTCTTTGACGTAAGCGAGCGAGAGAGAGAGACAGAGACAGAGAATTGGGGAGGGGAGGGGAGGGCTATGGCGACAGTGCTGAGATTGGGTGTAGATAAACTGGGATAGAGCTACTTCAAGCGGTGACGTTGAATGCTGCTCTTTTATTTGGCCGTTCGTTCTTTCATCTCTGTTGTTGGGTTGTGGCGTAGGCTGCCGTCTTCCGTGGAAAAAGAGAGATGATGTTGATTAATTCGTATCAGAGCGTGGCGTGCGGAGCTGCGTGTGCGTATGTGAGTGTGCGCGCGTCAGGTAGCCAGCCAGCGAGGCTGTCTCTGAAGAAAAAAATGTGTAGGCTTAACAAGAAATTGCCAGCTGATGTATGATCAGTCTGCCTAACATTCCATTGAAAAAGAAAAAAATGTCCAGTGCCATAATATTCATTACCATCAGCACACCCCACCAAAGCACTGATCAAGGACAAAAGCAGTCATACAGTGTAGCTTTGAAGGGCCCTACTATCATCCTCACCTGACCAACCACACACTCCCCACTTTCTACTCTTTGCACTCGGGTCACCTCTCGGAGTGACATCAAAGGGCGAATTCCGACTTTGGCGGCACTAGATCAATACTCTTGCACCTAAATCAGAAGGGCAAGCCCCCCCCCCCCCCCCCAACTCCCCGTATCTCTACTCAGCCACAGTCATGTGACCCTGGGTGGGTGTGCGTTTGTTGGCCTTCATGCTTGGCTGACCCTGTCATTCTGGGGGGTGGTTGTACTCACCCGCCGGATCGATCAAGGACAGTGGAAAGCCCGTTGTCGGGTCTATTGATCAGTTTTAAACATGTGACGATTTGGCACTTTTCTCGGTCTGTCAAGTTCTGTGTTGGTCTCTTTGTGAAGTCTCCGAAAACAAACAGAGGATTTACTCAAGCCAGTACTTGATGACTGGGGCTATATCTATATATAAGATATTCTGCAAAGTACAGTAGCTACAACTGAAGAAGCCAGCCACATAGGAGCAAAGAGTAAGTATACTGAAGTTGTTTCTTGCACTAAGGGCGTGATTACAGTATTCCGCAAGGCACTGTAACTGAGATCTAAGGAAGTCGTGTCTCAGGAAAGGACAGTATGTTGATTTAGGCATATAAGTCAGCTCGGGTAGTCACCTTATGGTTTGTGTCGATTCATTTCTTCTTTCGTGTTCCTGCATTGTTACGCCTGTATCCGTTGTTCGTCAGTCTAGTAGTGATTGGGTCGAAGGATGTCGTCAGCAGCCCCGCTTTGTTGTTCCAAATCTGTTCTTGCCTGTTAATTTCTTCCTTTGACTCCTGCAGCCTATCCACCAACTGCAAAAACCTAACTCTTTGACTCCCTCACTGTATCCGCCAGTCCTGATTGGGTGAGGGAGTCTAAGAGTTAAGTTTTTGTTTTGCTAGCATTGTTGGCCAGGATGCTGGTGGACAAGGTGCAGGAATCAAAGGGTTGAATTAAATGATAGCCCTTCTCGTCATCGTCAGGAACGAGTGGCGTTGCAGCCTGTCAATGCGAGTGGGGAATTGAGTTTTGGACAACTCATCTGGAGAACAGACGGACACGTCCAACACTGACCTGCCTGCACTTGTTCTGTCTGACCAGGACACAGTGCCAGCAGCAGAGTGAAGACGTGGCTAACCCACCAGGGGACGGTAGCAGTAGTGAGGCGAACGTTCCGTTCGTGTCATTCTGCACTTGGGTGATGATAGTTTAGCAGTTGTGAGTTCACATTTCTAACCCATTCACCCCGTCACCATAGCCACCAGCTTCCCCCTGCTGGTGGACAGTGCGCGGATGTGGAAGGGTTAATGAGATATGCAGATTGTTTGGGGGATGAGACAGTGTGGTGGTAATAGACTGTTAGAAGGTAATTCCACAAAATGTGTTCTGTTATAGAAAAGATGGAATTTGACCAGTGTTTACTATGATGATTGGTAATCAGAAGTTGACGGATTTAGAGAAAGACGGGAAAAAATGGAAAACCTTCAAAGCGCATTATTAGTCAAGGATTACAGCAATGCGTCCCATTCGACTTGTCTAACAGCTAGTCCTCGCTACTCAACACATATAAATAGTTTTTGAAAATGAACTGTAACACATACCGTACGAAAGAAGTTATAAAAATGAATTGTAATGAAATGATTACTTTTATACGTTAATTCATTTTAATAAAATTACTTTTATTTGTCAGTTTATTGAGCGTTTCACAAAAGCATGAGAAACAGAGGGAGGCATGTAAAGCAAATAGTCTTCACGAAATACTGTCAACCCATAACAACCGAAAATTATTAACCTGTCAGCCCTTATCAGTAACAAAAAAAAACAAAAAACAAAAACCCCAAACAAACAAACAAAAAAAAACAAACAAAAAACCTACACAGCAATAGAAATATAGCAATAATAGGAGTAGTAACAGCAGTATGTATTTTTGTGAAGAAAAAATTACATAGGTTGAAAGGAAATAAAGAAAACGAAGAAACAAAGAGGGCAGTACAGACAGGAGGAAGGTGAGAAGATGGAAATAGATGAACTATATATATAACACATGATTTAGTCAACGAAATTATGAAAATAAATTCTGTTAAAATATTGACTTACATATGTCAGTCTGTCAGGTGTATTAAAAAGCGTGAGAGATAAATGTAAAGCAAATGCGTGGCAACCCCTAACAACAGTTACAGCAATAGTAACAAGAACAATATTACTGTGATAATGATTGTAATAAAAGTAGCAGTAGTAGTAGCATTTTTGAAAAATCATAATGAAAATAGTAGTTGTATGTGTGTGTGTGTGTATATATATATGTGTGCGTGCGTGTGTTTGTGTGTGTGTGTGTGTGTGTGTGTGTGTAATAGATATAAACAAACAAGGAGGGAGAGGGGTGGAGTTGTCATCGCAACTCAAACACTAAGAGGAAAACAGATGAATCATGACACATGTTATGTCAAAGAAGTTATTGAATTTACATATACTACCAAATTTATGCAAATTGCCTACTACAGCCCTCAGGAATTTTACAGTTTGCAGGTGTTTGGTATTGAGCTGTTGAGACCTAGTCGAGTGAACTCTTTCATGCGATCTTATACCTGTGTATAGTGTTGACTGAATGGCAGCATTGTCGTTCCAGTCTGCTGGTGATAAATAGAAGACTGGTCTTATGACTTTAGGACCGACTTCAAGTAGAGTGGAACCTAATCTTTGTCATCACCATGTCTATGACCGACTTCAAGTAGAGTGGAACCTAATCTTTGTCATCACCATGTCTATGACCGACTTCAAGTAGAGTGGAACCTAATCTTTGTCATCACCATGTCTATGACCGACTTCAAGTAGAGTGGAACCTAATCTTTGTCATCACCATGTCTATGACCGACTTGAAGTAGAGTGGAACCTAATCTTTGTCATCACCATGTCTATGACCGACTTCAAGTAGAGTGGAACCTAACCTTTATCATCACCATGTCTATAGAATCCTGCAAGTGAAGTAGAAATCTGTGAAATGACAATTTAATTGTGTCACTGTTTCACTCTGCCTACTATCCTATTGCAGGTAAAGTGTAGCTGAGAAAGGATGCATGCACTGTAACACATTCATGTACTCACTCTATCTACCAGCTTCTTGCCAGATGCTGGTGGACAGAATGCGTGCATTAAAGATATACATTGTATACCTGCATTGCATACATGAAATATTTATTGTATATATGCTCTTCGCACATTGATATGCATTGCATGCCTGCAATGTACTAAATACATGTAGATTATATGTATATATGATATATGCATGCACATACATTTATCTCTGTGTGCTTATTTAATGCAAAGTGTGCACTGTCACAGGTGTAGACAAGTGTACAGGACGCACACAGATTTGTGTAATGTTATAATCTACATATACATTTCTTGTTCTGGTTAGTGATCACATGTGCACTCACTGTCTCCATCTCTCACTAGTGCTGTCTTTGTTGTGTGTTCATGTGACTCATAGTTGCTGAATTTACAAGTAGTTTGTGTCTGGGACTATATTTAGGACATAGAAACACAGCAAGACACAGTTTAGTGTGTGTTTTGTCACTATTTTTAGTACGTATTGTGTCAGCGCGCGCGTGTATGTGTCTGCACGTGTACCTGTGACAGAGAGAGAGAGGGAGGGACTTCACAAAGCAACATGAACACTAGATAAAAACTGGTAAGGAGGGAAGTGGGAGGAGGTGGGGAGAGAAGAGTAACGGGAAGGGAGGTAAGTGTGTGGAGGAGGATGTTGTTGGCTGTGCGGTTGTGACACGAGAACTTTTTTCTTTGTTCCCGAGGGTCACCTGTGTGTGTGTGTGTGTGTGTGTGTGTGAACTGAGGACATTTGTCATAAGAAACCAAAATAGTGTTACCGGATATAGATTGGTTCAACAACAGTTAATATCGGCAGTTACTGATTACAGTATCATCGTCAGTGAGAATTTTGTATTTGAGTAATTAAAAAATCGTATAAATCTTCACACATTCAGGCAACCATAGACGTATTCTGCCACATATTTAGAGGGGGGGGGCTCTTTCAGTATAAATAGTATCCCCACCTTCGGGAAAGTCTGCTAGAAGTTTCCTCTCCTGTCACACTCTTTGTTTCTGCCTTGCTCCTTTGCTTTCTGTCCTTTCTTCCTATCATTTTCTGCTTTGCTGTTCCGTTCACCTGTATGTGTTCAGTAGTCTTTCTCTTAGGATTGATTATTAAGTGCATTTTTAGCTCTAAGGAAATATGATATGCAGAAGCAATTTCAGGTAATTTGGGCCTGTGTTTATGTTTTAGTGTCCTTATTTATGTTTACATCAGTATTCAGGGATTTTTTTTAATCCCTTGGAGATAAATTGGACAGAGTGATCAACACCAGGGAATTATCCTTAGATTATGTGCTGAATGCATTAATAATATGTGTGCTTAATTTTCTTTTCCAATTTTTCCCCTCCAGTGAGAAGGTATGGATAATTTTTTAGATGGTTATACTTATAGCGCTGATACGGCTCTACACAGTGGGCAGGGCTTTAAGCAACGTAACAGTTACTAGTAGGTTGAGCATACTGGAAAAACACGAAAATAGAATCGGAATGCATATTTTAATACAACCTGACAAGTGTTCTATTTTCAGGTTTGTCTGGTTCCTGTTTATTTCAACGAGGGTGGTCGCGCTTGGTTGGGATGAGCATACTGGATTTAGAGTGCTCAGTTGATGAATGTTAATATATTTTTCGTGAATCTGTTTGATCCAGTTTCAGTCTTGTTTCTCTCTGTATCTAGTACAAAATGGAGTTCACCTTCAATCACACCACACTTTTTTCAGTTTGTTAAGGTCACATACAACGACTCGATGTCTGCATGAGTGCTTTTGTTTTGCTAGACTCATCATCATGTGCCTTGCCGCATGGCGTTGGCAGCCATGGCCCTTCTTCACACGAATCTGTCCCCTGTCGCTAAAAGTACATCTTCAACCCTCTCTATCTTCAGCCACCCTGCAAGTCCATCCGATGTTTTCTCCCAGGGTCTGTCGGGTATTCTCTTTCCCTCCAGCTTTCCTGTTGTGACCAGGTGTTCTAGTTCCCCTTTCCTCATAATATATCCTGTAAAATATTGCTTGCCTTTCCTAATCTTCTTCATTAATGATCTTCTTGTTGGACTGTTCCTAAATGATGTATCAGATAAGGTTCCAAACGGTAGTTGGTAGAGAGAGTACATTTTCAGGTCGTGAGAGTACATTTTCAGGTTGTATCATCGCTTTATTTTACGTACGTCAAGGCAGTCTGACATACCGTCTTGTCCTCGTCGATTTACGGTCGTGGCATTCACGTGTGTGTGTGTGTGTGTGTGTGTGTTGTGTGTGTGTGTGTGTGTGTGTGTGTGTGTGTGTGTGTGTGGAGAGAGAGAGAGAGAGAGTGAGAGAGAAAGAGACTCGTACTGTGTGTACGTGAACGAGAAAGACCGTGTGTGTGTGTGTGTGTGTGTGTGTGGTGTGTGTGTGTGTGTGTGTTACAACAGCTGCCGTCATCGTTATGTGTTGGGCGGCACGTACCAGTTATTTACCTCCCCGCCGGGGAGAGATTGGGGGGGGGGGGGGATAAGATGCTGGTGTTGTTGGGTTGAAAATGAAAGATGTCAGCTCATATTTGCTTATAGCCAGAGCCGACCTCTAGAGCCACTATATCAGGGCTAAGGAAAGGGACTGAGTAATGACAACAGGAGACGTCAAAACGCAGGCCTACTCCATTTTTTCCCCCTATATTTTGTTATTTTATTTTTTTAGCGTTCTTGATGTTTTTTTCCCGGGTGCTTGTAAGCACGTTGTTTTGGCCATACCAAGCATGTAGTCTGTTGCTACAACAATCTGCATACTCTAAGGACACATACATGTTGGGTTATTTCATGTCACTATAAATCACCAAACACTGACATGACTAATAGGTCTGCACACGTTTTGACCTGGAAAACAGAAAGAAAAAATCTATAACCGTTGCTCACCAGGCGAAGGTAACCAGACAGGATCAAACTGATCGGATGACCAACATTGTACCCACTTTATTGTCACGCCCATGTTTATTCCAGTCTGAAAGTGTCCATGATGTTTTTATGTCAGATTCCCAAGCCATGGACAAACATCTTTTGTGTAATTTAAACCAAAGTGACTGCCAGCTTCAAACAAATAGAAACCAGAAACACACAAACATAGAACATATCTGCGAATTGGATACAAGCTTGTCCTGTTTTTCATATTCAATTTGCATTCTTTTAGTATTTTTATCCTTTGCGTAGTTGTCACATGAAAAATGCCCAGTTTTAACAAAGAAAAATACCTCAGAAGAGGAATTGCAGACTGAATCAGCCTACATAACGTGCAGATTGAAAGAGGCAGGTACACTAACACACCAACAGAGGATCAGAAATGTACAGTTCATGGTGTGACTGAAGATGAACTTCATTCCCTATAAACTGTCAGAATAGAGATATATGTATGTACATATACTTAATAGACACAAGGATGATAACTATCAGTATAGATGCATCCATACAAAGACGCAAGAATGACAGAAAAATAAAATCAAGAAAAATATACACCTTGGCAGTACAAATCAAATTTCTTCCATTGATAGAATTCACTCCTAAGTGACAGTCACTGAACATGATTTGTGTGCGAGTGTGTGTGTGTGTGTGTGTGTGTGTGTGTGTGTGTGTGTGTGTGTGTGTGTGTGTGTGTGTGTGTGTGTGGCGCGCGCGCGCACATATTGCCAGCATTTGAGGGATTGACAAGAATTCTTTAGCCGTTTTTGTTGATGTATTCTTGTTATTGATATGGAATATGAAATCTTCAGCTGTTGATCACAATTCAATCAGTACATCCATTTTCTCCCTGTCACAAGTTGTGTTTGGCTTCTGATGACAAATGGAGTCCTGGTGTGGGCAAGGCAGTTTTGAATTCCACTGAAGCATCTGATTGCTTCAGCAAATCTGCCAACTTCCAACTGCTTCCCAAAAACTGAAGAAGCTAGTAGAACTTGTGGATTGGCTTGAGGTGTTCTAAAAAGCTGGAGGGTTGGTTTCGGGAATGAAAAGATGAAGCTGCACACAAGCATGTACATGGCAGTACATGTCCGCGCATTTATACATACACATGAAAAGGTGCTTTTGTCATATTGGCACACACACACACACGTTGAGAGAGAGAGAGAGAGAGTACAAGATGCTGATAGCATCTTGAACCTTTTCACATACACATGAAAAGGTGCTTTTTGTCATATTGGCACACTCACATCAAGAGAGAAGTATGGTACAAGATGCTATCAGGAAAAGTTCTGCATATTTCTGATTTAATTTGTTTATGGTGTAACCTAAAAGCGTACATTATGTGCACAGAAACAGAACTGCACTGTTTTACTAGTGTTCCGTGCTTTTTTTTTTTTAAACACACATACAAAACGTTGGGGTCAGAAGACACTTGAATAACTATAAATAACTTTTTTTTTTTTAATAGTGTAGTCCCAGTATACACATGTAGTGGGCTTGTGCAGAAGCAGAGTTGCGTCATTTACTGAGGTTTTTGTCTCACACACTCACACACAATAACACACACACACACACGCACGCACGCACGCACGCACGCACGCACGCACGCACGCACGCACGCACCACCACCACTCACCACCACTCACACACACACTCACACTCACACACACACACACACACTCACACACACACACACACACACACACACACACACACACAACACACACACACCACACACAAGAGTCAAGAGACCCAAGATGCTGTTACGAGCGACTACATAAATAACATTTTGAACGTAATTCAAGTGTACATAGAGATGTGCGTAAAAGCGGACAGCTGCGCTATTTGCTGGTGGTCCCCATAAGATGTACTAAGGTTTCACACTTTTCTCTTCTTGGCTGCCACTGTTGACAAAGGAATAGATGACCTTTTGTGTGGCATTTTTTTCACCTGCCAGGGAGTGTGAAGAAGAAGGATGTTGGTTCTTTTTATCAACACTTTGTTTTTGGACTCTCAAGAGTAGTGTAGGCTGGTTGTTTTGTGTTGTTTTGTTTTTGTTTTTGTTTTTCAGATTGTCGCCATGATTGTTTTGTTCTGTTTCTGCAGTGCTTTGTGTGTGTGTGTGTGTGTGTGTTCCTCCTTGAAAGTCGCAGTTACCACATTTCCATTGGCTGTTTGCCTGAACAGTTTATACTGATGTTGTATTATGCCAGTTGATATGTGTGTAATAAAATCTGGCAAGAGTACACAACATACATTTGAACGTTGTGCATTATGTTGTCTCGTAGGTGTAAATGTTGGTGGGTGCACATGTGTGGTGGGGTGATTAGGGAAGGAGACACAGTACAGTTATTGTGTATTGTAGATTGAACTACCTGTTGGAGAAGGGGGGAGGGGAGCTTCGGAGTGACAGAAAGGAAGTAGATGGACATAGGTAAAAAAAACTTGATAAGCATGTTTATTGTTGTTGGTTTTGTCTGTGTGTGCATGTGCGTGTGTGTGTTTCTGGAGAGCAGAAAATGGTACATCAAGCAGTTGAAGTTTGTATCCTGATTTCATGGGGGGGGGGGGGTGAAAAAAAAAATCCAACTTGATTGCATTGACTGTGAAACTTGAATTCCATTGATTTCATGAAAACCACCAAAACCGAGATAAACATAAATCGTTGTTATTTCAAGTTCTGTGGTGAGTATAGTACATTTCTTTTTCATGGTAACAAAACAAACCATCCACATGACTCTTTCAGACTGCTAATTTCTCTGTTTTTTTGTGTGTGTTTTTTCAGAACTCTCACAATAAACCAAAACCATTAAGAAAATAGCAGGGCACACCTGCATGCGCTTACATGCATGGCTACATACATGAGCACACACACAAGAGCACATGTGCGCGTGCACACACACACCCTCACACACATGCGTGTGGGCGCGCGCGCGCGCACACACATACACACACACACACACACACACCACACACACACACACACACACACACACATACACACACATACACACACACACACACACGCACACGCACACGCACACACACACACACTCAGGAGCGAGAGAGAGAGGCTTGCCTCACTCAGTTGACTGCAGTTCTCTATACCTGATTTAAACTTTCAACCAAAACTACTACCACAACAGTTTCTGTTGCTGCTGTTACTTTCTACCAAAACTACTGCAATTTCTGTTGCTGCTGCTACTATTACTACTAAAAGACTGCTACAGAATTTTTTTTAAAAACAAAAAAAACGAGCATGAAAGCTTTTTTCTACATTATACACACACTTTGCAAACTGAAATGAATAAAAGGATTCGTGTTATTAATGTTGTTACAACTCGGCAAAACTTTGAGGGCATTCAATCCGAGAGATCATTGCCCTGGTTTCATTGTTAATTTTGTCTGTAAACACACAGAAATAGAAAGCTGTTTTGGTCCTTTCACCTGAGGCCCATGTATCAGTGTTTTGTTTTAAAATGTCTGAAACTGTTGAGGCAAAGACTCATCTGAAACACTGTATTCTTTAGAGTTATGTTTTCTAGTTTTTATTTCTTATTTCGTCTGTTGAGTATCAGGCTAATGTTGCAAAATGTGTTTGAAATGGTCAGGGTGAAGACACGTCTGAGAATGAGACAGACACCTTACCTTTGTTGTTTTTGTTGTTTGGTGTTGTTTTGTTGGTTTTGTCTCCTAAATGTATATATATGGTGATGCTCCTAGTTGTTGTTTTTTGTTGGTTTTGTTGTTGTTGTTGTCATTTGTTGGCTTGTTTTTTGTTTTTGCCCCTTAAAGTTTGTTTTCCGAAATGTTGGGTATCAGTGCATTTTTTGAAAACATTTGATTTGAAAAAGTTGGAGCTTTAGAAGGTCTATTGTCGTAGCTTGTTTGGTGTGATTTCATTTTAATTGGTGGAGGGGGAATATTGTTTGTTTTGTCTTCCCTGTCCCCTCTCCCCCATCTCACTCCCCCCTCTCTTCCGTTCCTCTCCCGACTCTCCTCCCATTCGTCCCCTGTAACTTTTGATGATGGAAAGTATGAGGTAATAGTAGGCCTATTCTTTCTCCTGTTCTGCTAGCTTTCCTTGTTTTGGTAATAAAACCCTTGATCAACCACTCACCCGTCCCTCCCATCTTCTCTCCCCCGCCGCTACCCCCTACCCCCTCCCTCCCCTCCCTCCCCCTGCCCCGATCCCCTATTGTTTCTTTTCTCCGGTGGTTGTCAGTCTGAGACCTTGACAGCTCAAGGCTGCCGTTTGATTTCCCTTTCCCCTTTTCTTGTTCTTACTGCCTTTGTTTTGTTTTGTTTCTTTGTTGTTGTTGTTTGTTTCGTGTGTGTTGTTTTGTTTTGTCTAGGTTCATCTGTATTTCCAAGTCCAGATTGTCATCTTTTTTTTTTAACCCCCCCCCCCCCCCCCCCTTCCCATTCTCGCTCTTCAAGCACACAGCAATAAGAAAGTGGAACTAGACGGCTGGTTCTCTGTCTCTCCGTGTCTCTGTCTTTCTCTGTCTCTCTCTCTCTCTCTCTCTGTCTGTGTCTCTCTCTCTCTCTCTCTCTCTCTCTCTCTCTCTCTCTCTCTCTCTCTCTCTCTGTGTGTGTGTGTGTGTGTGTGTGTGTGTGTGTGTGTAAAACAGGACTTGCTGGGAATCATTTCTCAGTTTCTTGATGATAGAATTTTAGTAAACTTGGACAAAGCAACAGAAAAGTGGAACTATCTCTCCTTCTCTCTCCCTCCCTCCTTCCCTCCTCTCTCTCCCTCCCCTCCCTTCCCTCCTCTCTCTCTCTCTCTCTCTCTCTCTCTCTGTAAAACAGGACTTGGTGGGAATCATTTCTCAGTTTCTTGATAGAATTTAGTCAGCAGGTCCAGGCCAACATATTTTTTTGAAAATGCTTTCCTGTTATCATCTTGGTTCTGACTTATGGATGTAAATGCCCACAGGACTTGTTGACAATGATTTCTCGGTTATTTGTTGATGGAACTTTGCAAATTTGGACTGCAGATCCAATCCAACGTTAATATTTGTTAAATGTTGTCTTGTTATCGTCTTGATTCTAAGTTCTGAATGTGAATGCTGGCAGAGTCGGATTTTTGTTTTTAATATTACACTTCGACATGCTCTGCTGCTGCATGACAGTCAAAGTGGCACCATGATACATGTGTTGAACTATTGCTTTCTCGCACACACATGCACAACTACACACTCAAAAGCGCGCGCACACACATACACACACACACACTCTCACACATACACTCTCACACACACACTCACACACCGTCTAATATCACTTACAGTGAAAAGACGTTAAATCAAAGAACAAACGAACGAACACTCACTCTCACACACACACACACACACACGCATGCACGCACGCACACGCGCACACACACACACACACACACACACACACACACACACACACACACACACACACACACACACACACACACACACCAGAGTGTGTGTGTGCGGCATAATCATGTATAAATACATTGCTTGTTGGTTTTTGGTTGAGTATGTGTGTGCATGTGTGCAAATGTACTCTTACTCTGTTGCACACACAAGACAAGGCAAGAATGAAACCTAAGCAAATTTTTCTCGGGAACGACATTTCTTCATCTGAAAACACAAGTGTTGAAAGTGTAATAGTTGAAAGGAGTCATATTACAGATGCAGAGAGGGGGTGGGGATTGAGATTCTCACACTGATGATAAATAAGAAACCAGGTAAATAAGGAACCAGGTCTCGGGAGTTGACTGAGTGTGTATGCGTGCAACCCTTTGGCAATCACATTTGTGAAGCAATTATCTTTTGTAGAGAAAGAGTTGCGAAAGATCCATTGTGTAGGTATGGCGTTATTTTTGATGTTGAGGATTAAATGACAAACACTTTCGTAATCGCATCATTTCATTGGTTGTGACAGAAGTAACATTTCCGTGCACGTCATATGCTTCTGTGAAATGTTTGTTTATTTTTGTTTCGGTGTGTGTGTGTGTGTGTGTGTGTTCTAGATAAGGCTGTTGCGTATGTTTCACATATATACAGTTGTTTCTTCTTTGATCATAAATACTGCTAATATTACATAAATATAGATGACATGTCATAGAAAATATATTTCATCTCATGTGATCGGTCTTTTATATTATTTCGATGTTACGTTGTAGAAAATAGACTGATTTCATTCATATCTGTTTGGCTCATTGTGCTGGTTCTTGTATTGCCAGTCAGAAAATATCAAGAATGCAGCGTTGTGCTGTAATTACATTTTGAGTAATTCGAGAAGAAACATTGCAGTCATATAAAGCTGTCCTTCATATAACATCTTTGCTGAGCTGGCGGCTTTGGACGCCAAGAAGGTTATACTGGTGAAAAGAACCAGCCAATCAGCTTTCGTGTTATTTTGGTCGCGGATTTATACTTTACCAGGTACCAGGAAGTGTTACTTGTTCCACTCTTTCTTCATTTTACTCATCCACTTTTTTGGTTTGTTTGGATGGTTGGTTGGTTTTGTGTGTGTGTGTGTGGGGGGTTTTTTGTGTTTTTTTTTTTTATTGTTCCATTCTTACTCCATTCTACTCATCTACTTTTTTTTTTTCTTCTTCATTGTTTCTTCATTTTACTCATCCACTTCTGTTTTTTGTTTTTTGCTCGTTCCATTCTTACCCCATTCTACTCATCCATTTCTTGGGGGGGGGGGGGGGGGGTTGTTTTTTGTTTGTTTATTTGTTTGTTTGATTTTGCGCATTCCATTCTTGCTCCATTCTACTCATTCACTTCTGTTTTTAGGATAGGTTAGATTGACAGGAATAAACGAATGATAAGTAAATAAATTCAAATAGGGAGGGCAGTGTATGGGTGGAGAGTTATGGCTGATGTAGAGATAGAGCTTCCGCCGGCCATTGTGACCTAAGAAAACTTGGTGTGTGCATTCTCCAGTCCACTCAGCTGTGATTGGGGAACTGACCCTGTTCATCAAGATTGAGGAAGTTAACAGAGTCAGTTAACTTCCCCAACCTCGATGAACAGGGTCAGTTCCCCATTCACAGCTGGATGGACTGAAAGAGGATAGGGAGATTATCATTGTTGTGCTTTTTAATGTATCAGCTGGCTCGATTCAGCACAGCCCACAAAGTTAGGCGACAGGTTTTACGCCAGCCCTGAACGTAATTGTGATAAAATGAAAGAGTAAACAAAAACAGTAATAACTTGCCATGCAGCAGTATCACCTGTGAGGCATAATTATCTGGCCTAAGTGGACCTTGCTGAGGTTGGGATACGTTGTGGGAGGGTGAGGGGGTAGAGATCTTCAAATGAAGTACCAGTTCTATCTACCTCTGTCCGTGTGTGTGTGTGTGTGTGAGTCCAAGGGTCACCAAAATTCAGGGAGATGATAATCACAGACAGGATCGCCTGGAGCAACCCCAGTGTTGCCGACAACAAACATTGAATCAGTACTACTCCTGCACCCAATCCACCAAATTAAAAAACTTAACCCTGTGACTGCCTCGCCCTATCCACCAGCTGTTTGTTGGTGGACAGGGTGAGGGAGTGAAAGGGTTAGGTTCTTGCTCTGCTAACATGGTTAACAGTGCAGGATGCTGGTTGTCAGGGTGCAGGAGTCAAAGGGTTAATTGTAACTGGCAGGGCGGGGGTAAGGGTGGCGGCAGGGGTAATGGCGAGATAACCCAGAGCTTTTAATGAACTGATAGATTTTTATAACGTAAAAAAAGAAAAAAATCCCCTGTGTAACTTATACGTGTGGTAACCCCCACCCCCACACCTCACTGTTAGTTTTTGGGTTTTTTTTTTTAACGAATGTAGTTAACGTGCTTATGAACTACATTTTCTTTCGTCTGAGCGAGCGTAGAATTGGAATAATGTCCAAAGAATTGACGATGATAGAAGGCTATACTTAGACAGGTCTGGATCAAGATGTCAAATGAATGTTTTTATAACGGTGTAAGTTTAATGCAGATGGATTGACATTAAAGATCCAGGAGGTTTATAACAGTATGTGGGTTTAGAAAGATGCCCTACTTAGTTTTGTGGGTTTAAAAAGATGTCCTAGTTAGTTTTATGTGTTTAAAGGGGCAGCAGGACTATATAAGGCGGGAAGTAGATCGGAAGTCACTTGAATTCAAACGTTTGCCGAAGCAACACCGGCTGTCTGCTCTGAGTTAATTACAGATTTCGGACGCTGTCGGAGAGCTACCTGGCTCATATTTGTCACACAGTACAATCTCAATCCCTGCTTTTAAACTGTTGTTATATTTTTTATCGAAAAATGTGCGTATATGCATTTATTAGGAAATTAAAATCTGAATTGGACGAACTTAGAGGCGGGGCTACAAAACATGACGAGACATCTGACAGGCGCGCCATCCAAAAATAGAAAAGCACGTGGAAAGAAAACAACGAAGGCATGTTGTCGCAACACACACACACACACACACACCACACACCGCACGCACGCACGCACGCACGCACGCACGCACACACACACACACACACACACACACACACACACACACACACACACACACACACACACCTGAAAGGCCTACAATATAGACGTCCAGAGAATTAAATCAGCTTAATTAAAATTGTGTAGTGTATGAAAAGAAATCAAGCACATGCAATAGATCTATTTGCACACACAAGCTGTGCGCACATACACCGTACTCATACACACACAGACACACACACACACACACACACACACACATCGGAGCACAATACGAACACAACACTGACCTGTAGTCACCACCACTTATATCCCATGTACTGCTTACCAGGTGGGTTATGGTACAAGTCTTACAAGCGACAGCACACAGTCTGGCATTATCTCACGAAGGACTGTCACCACACATTCATCTACACCATCACGCCCCATAGTCACCCATTTCTTTCGAAAATATTGTGGATGTCTCCACGCATTCCTAGAATTTAGTATGTTCCAAAATTTTTCTATATATCTGTTTCCTAAGTCCAGAATTCCTAACTTGTGCTGACTGTCCATTACCCAGCCACTTCTGACAGTTTGCAGTAACACACGGCTCACAAAAACAAAACTAGCATCTGCCCTGACTAACTGCATGCTGTAAACTAACACTAGATCTATCACTTACATTGACACTAGCACCAGATGAGGAACACACTACATCTGTCGCCGGTGTAAATCTATAACTTGCTGAGGACAGTGTAGCCACTGAAGTAGGTGTACAAGATGCTGTGGTATCTACACAGGAGATGTTGGTAACACACACAGAACTACTCTCACTAACACTGTCAGCTCCACTGATTGTAACTTGTGATAGCACTTCACATTTCCACTCCCAACCACAGCTTTCAAACAATTGTCTTACAGCCTCCTTCTTTTCTTCGTTTATATCCAGCAATAATAAATTAAAATTCATTATTTCGTCAAAGACAAACCCTCTCAAACTAGACGTGTGCGTTTTCAGTAGAACCCAGAAAGAATGAGCGCGCAAATTTGCTTACAGACAATGATAGGTCTGACCACAGATTTCTGGCGCTATTTCTTTCACACCGTGAGAGAGGCCAAGCAAGGAATAGCAGTCATGCAGTTTCCATTAGCACCATCCTTTCCTTCTCATCATTTGTTCTCATTCTTAGCAAGGTTCAAGTAACTTACTTAGATCTACCGGCCCCAGTTACCGCGTGCCAGCCGTTTTAGGGATGAAGGGATGAGGTTATCAATCTGTAATTTAGATCTGCGCACGAAGTCAGGGGCTCTCAACAGTAATAATGCAGCGTGTGTGTATGACAAACTGTCGAGAAATACAAAGGCTTCTGATCAAGTGTTCATACTATTTGATAAATAGTCTTGAACACAAACTGATGTCCCCCTGTCCAAACTTTGGTTATGCTCCAGGCAGGAGACAACCAGGACTGCGGAGATAGTGTGGGGGTGTACTGATTCCTATTGAAGGGGGACCAAGCTATAATTTCTCTAAAACTACATCATGTTTTTCCTGTAAGAAAAGTCAACGGAAAGCATAAGTGGACTACCTTCACCCCCTTTAAATGAACTTACAAAACCCATTTCCTCATACACGTCATGTGTTACGTAGGAAAACGTTCGAGTTCTGGGGAGCTGTGTGGACGGAATTTGCTTCAATTTCTTCTCAGTTACTAAGAAGCAAGTGTCTGTTTTGTTCGTCACTGTTAGCGTGTTTGTTTACTACCCTCAGCCACGTGCTTGTCTTTATTTAGTTTAGCCCCGCCCATGCTTACTGCGCATGCGTCCCGATCCATTGGATCGGATGTTACCCCTTTAAACGGATGTCCTACTTAGTCTGCCTTCCTAGCTGTGCTTAATAGATCTAGTATGTGCACTGACCCCAGGTACAGATCTAACGTAGAGCAGACGTGTTAGGAATAGATCTACTTCCTCCTCCCCTTCCCCACCATCCAGTTCTTCTACTTAACCTGTTGACCATGTTAGGTGGTAAAGTACACAGTAACAAATAACACCATTCTTGTTACTCGGGTATCAGTTATTTCAACAAAAAGAGGATGGGTGCCATTTGTACGTTAGATGTAGTCCTCGCGTATTTTTTCAGGCGGCGAATTTCGGGTGATTTAAAAAGCAAGCAAGCAAGCAAAATAAAACAAACAAATAATGGTAGTTTTCACTGAGAAAATATGTTCAATAGTCGGTTGCCACTTTGGACTTGCGAATCGTGTTTTGTCTGGCCCAGAACTGGAAGAAGTGACGGGGAGGGAGAGAAGGGGGGGGGGGGGGCACACGGGTCATCCTCGCTAAAGATGCATTCATCACCAAAATTAATCGTCACCGAAAAAATGTCATAACCATTTAAAACATTTTAGACAATGTTATGGAACTTGGATAATTTCGCACATAAAGATACCCGTGCATGTGTGATTCTGTATTCGCATTCATACGAGATCTAAAAGAAATGGCAGAGAATGCATTTCAAAGCGTGTAACCAATCGGATGAAGACACGTAAGGGGAATTCCCGTGAACTTTCTGCAGTTGGCATTGTGAGCAGCTTCCGCTCGACAGGGAATGGTAATATTATTACATCTAATACTACAAGAATGCTGAACATCTTCCACACGCTTTCACTACATGGTTATCAGAGTGGTGTGGTGAAGACCTAGACGTCTTGAAAACAACACAAGCAGATTGGACAAGAGATTTTTGGACAGTAGATCTGTTTAGTTTAGTTTACTTTTGGACAGCATTTAAATATAGATCTGTACAGACAGCATTCTACATGGATATTGCTTCATTTGTCTTTGAGACGAGAGAGATCACACCTGTTACGTTTGCTGGGTTTGCTAACCAAACTGTTTTCCTGATCAGGCCAACGTAGCGTTCTGCTAGCTAGTGTTTTACCGTTTTCGTTGATCCGGAAGTATTGTCATAGAAACGTATCGTTCAAGGGAAATAATTACAAGATCTACCAACAGAAAGTGTATGTTTTCTGTTTATATTACTCGTATGTATCGATCGGTTAATCTGTACACCTCCCTCCCTTAAGTTTAGGGCTTAGCCCCTCAGAGGAGGTGACCATAATGACATTTTAAGGCGTCTTTTAATATTTTTACATGAAAGTCCTCGTATACACTGTGTGTGGTAGATTTTTGAGTCAATGAACAAACAGCATGATGATGATCAATGAACAGGTTTGGAGAAACTCAACATCTGAAGCAGTTCAAGTGTGTCCTTCTAATGCTGATTTGACCTAGAGTTTGCTGATTTTGCTAGAAGCTGATTGTTCATATTTTATTTAGAATATTTAAACAAATGATACAGCAATGAAAATATATAAAATCCGATACTTATGTTTTTTACCCATCAGTATCAGTTCAGTTTCTCACAGCTCTCTCTCTCTCTCTCTCTCTCTCTCTCTCTCTCTCTCTCTCTCTCTCTCTCTCTCTCTCTTCTCTCTCTCAAAAATGAGTGTTTATTTGTCATACTATAAGGCAAGTTTGTAAAGTAGTCAAGGAAATGACGTATCAGCTTCATGTATTCATCACCAGCACTATTACTAACAGTGGAGTGTTGGATTGTGTGTGTGTTCCAGGTCAGTTAAACTATTCTATCAGCTGCTGTACCAGAACAGGGCTTTCAAGCGTGCCAACGAAGTGCATCTCAGACTGGGCTTGATGTTCAAAGTCTTGAAAAACTACAAGGGAAGTTTAAAGGTGAGGAAATATATCCGTTCACACTCTCTCTTTTCTCTCCTCTCTCTCTCTCTCTCTCTCTTTCTCTCTCTCTCTCTCTTCTCTCTCTCTCTCTCTCTCTTTCACGCATGCAAGCATGCACTCACACACACACACTCTCCCCCCCTCTCTCTCACATACACTCCTCCTCTCCTCTCTCTCTCTCTCTCTCTCTCTCTCTCTCTCTCTTCTCTCTCTACTAACATACCTTGCTATATTGCCATCACTGGATGTGTGGTGTCTATTGTTCCGATGTGCAATGTAATTATGCCTGTTATTTTATCCCAGTGTTATATTCACGATACATATTGTGTTGGAAATCTTACAAAAGCAGATATTTCCACAGTTGCCTTTTTTTTTTTTTTCTTTAATGGATTACTTTCTGTAAAGGAGAAAAGCCTGAAGATTTTTTTTAAATATTTGGCTATTTTGATGACAGGTGTAATGACAAAGATATAGGACACCTGTAGTAACAAAAGGTAGTTAGAGCATCAAATATCACTGGGAAGCCCCCATGGGGATGCCGGGGGCTCTTTCAGTATAAATAGTATCCCCACCTTCTGAAAATTCTGTGCTAGAAATTTCATCTTTTCTGTCACTCCTTTGTTTCTGCCTTGTTCCTTTGCTTTCTGTCATTTCTACCTATCATTTTCTGCCTTGCTGGTCCATTCACCTGAATGTCTTCGATAATGTCTTACATACTTTTTCTTAGGATTGATAATTGGGTACATGTATTAAGTGTATTTTTGGGTCTAGGGAGGTGAGATAAGTGGAAGCAATTTTTGTTTTGAAGATCTTGACTTTAAAATGTGCAATTCGTACTTGTACAATTGGTAATAATCTGGGCTTTCTATCTCTTTGTTAACTTTTTTGAGTTTGGACTTTACATGTGTGCAAGTTGCCTTGAGTAGATTTATCATTGTAAAATTACATTATTCATTTTTGGTATTTTTCTGTTGCAGCACTTTAAACTGTGTCTTGAAGATTCAAGCGAGTGTTCTCTAACTTCTTCTGAAAGTAAGTGCTTTATTTTTGTGATATAAAATTACATTGTCACCATTTCCAATTGCGTGTGATTAGTACCAGAAAAAAAAAGGTACCAGCAAAAATGGATAGAGACAAGCCCATGTTTTTTTTTTCCCTCCTTTCTTTTTTGATATTCACTGCACAGACTGGAAACCTAGATCTGTGAAGACTACTGTTTGTCCTAAAAGAGCTTATCAGCTTGTTTTTATTTCTGATTAAAGTTAGTTATGAACAGGTTTTGGCAACAGTAGCGTAAGCTTCTGTGTAAGTGTATTTCAGTCATTTTTATATTTGTTTTCATTTTTGGATGCATATGATTTTATGGGTATTTCTTTTTTTTTAATTTAGTTTGTGCATTTGTGTGTGTGTGTTGTTGTTTTTTTGTTGTTGTTTTTTTAACGTATCAATCTGTGTTACACTTACAGAGTTTTGGTCTGTTTCAGTCAGTATCATATTCTTGATGTACCCCATGTGATATGTTTGTCCTCTCTCTCTCTCTCTCTCTCTCTCTCTCTCTCTCTCTCTCTCTCTCTCTCTCTCTCTCTCTCTCTCTCTCTCCCTTCCTGTCCCTCTCCCTGTCCCATAGTCAGTCACCTCTTCCCCTCCATTCATGCTCAGATACAGAGTTTAGCGTAGAGGTCAACTTGCCAACTGGCTGTTGTTGACAAACGAAAAAAAGAAAGAGGGGACAGATGTGTCTTTTGTCCTCGCCAGCTTTGTTCTTGGCTCTCGTGCCACCAACCTGCCGTGGCCGTCACAAGGCCACGCTTTTTCTGGCCTGCCCTACCCTGCCCTGCCCTGCCCTGCCCTGTAAAGAACACTGCTCCATTACAACGTGATGGCCTATTACAGTTTGATGACCGAGGGCAGAATAAGATTAGAAGTCCCTGGTCAAAATGATTTATTGTTATTATTCATTTGTCATTTTGTTTTGCTGAGGGAAGAATAAGATGAAAAGTCACTACTCATATTTCGTTTTGCCTAAAGCAGAATTGAGATAAGAAGATGGTATTCATTGTCACTGTGTGTTGTTGAGGGTTGAATAAGAAGAAAAATCACTTTATAAGTATGCTGAGTGCAAAATAAGTTGGGAGTGCCTGTTGTCATGTGAATGTTTCCTTATGGTTAAAAAAAAAAGTGTGAGAAGTGTTGTTACTGTGTTTTGCAAATAATCAACAGGATTTCAAGGTTCAAAAAGTGAGTGTTGCTTGACACAGTTCATTGTTGATGCAGTATGTTTATTTTTATTTTTATGTTTCTGTGTGTGTGTGTGTGTGTGTGTGTGTGTGTGTGTGTGTGTGTGTGTGTGTGTGTGTGTGTGTGTGTGTGTGTGTGTGTGTGTGTGAGAGAGAGAGTCGTTTTTGAACTGTCAGGCCAGGCAGATGTATTCAAACGTGTCATGACATTTATGGGTATGTGGGTGGGTGTGTACATATTATGTGTGTGTGTGTGTGTGTGTGTATGTGTGTGTGTGTGTCAAATTGTGCATTTGGTTGTTCACGGCTGCAGATATTTAGTTAAGATGTGGGATATAAACTGTGGTACATTCATCTCATTAGTTTCATGTAAATTGTTTTATTGAAACCTCTATTTACTGTAATATCATGATTATGTTTTTGGTTGATTCGTTTTCTTATTGCTGATTGTTGTAAATCAGAAGTCCCCCACCCTTGTAACCATTTATATTTAACTGTGTCAGGAAGCTGGTAGTTAGGGTAAAGAAGTCAAAAAGTTAATGAGGGATGTCCTGCATGCTCTCATCCATAAAGTGTTGTCTTGCTTGCCAACACTTTTATACTCGTGCATCAAAAATACATTTATCAGTGGAAGAAGTGTGGTAACCTTAGGTTAACCTTTGGGGATTCGGTAGGTTTCCTGTTTTGACAAGCTTTCAGCTTGAGTCACAGATGCACTGATCCACCCTTTACGACATTGTGCTTATGTTGATGAAGATGAAAATCTGTGTACTAGGTTCCTGATTCATCTGCATAGACTTACTATTCTAAGGGGTTTACAGAGTATGATGAGGTTAAAAAATACATGCAGACACTTTTGGTCTGTATTTATTAAGGTAAAGCCATTCCTGCTTCACCCAACCTGTCACTGTTGATATCATAAATTACTCTTCCACCATTATGTACCTTTATTTTCTAACTATTCATCATGTGTTATTAAGTTTATGACCATAGGTTTATCACTGTACAAGTATCAATATTTACACGCTGTTAGTATGTATCCATTTGTTTGTGTTCACACACACACACACACACACACACAACACACACAACACAACACAACACAACACAACACAACACAACACAACACAACACACAACACAACACAAAACAACACAACACACACACAACACACACACACACACACACACACACACACACACACACACACACACACAGATATGTACATGTGATATATCGGTGTTGTATGTATTACACACTTGAGTTGTGTAAATGTGTAGTTCACAAAAAGTCCAAATTAGTTTTAAGAGACTAGCACTAAGCATGTAAAAATGCTTTTGTTATCATTACTTCTGACTATTGCATTGACAAGACGACCCCCCCCCCCCCCCCCTTACTAGTATATGTGTGTTTTGAGACGGTTATAACCCTGATATGGCTCTAGCAGTCAGTGGGGCTTTAAACAAAACTAACAATAACCCATCTTCCTGTCCAGTGCGTAACTGCTCAGTCCGTCTTTCTTCCTTAACCCTTTGATTCCCATGCCCTGTCCACCAACATCCTGCATTGTCAACCATGCCAGCAAAGCAAAAACTGGACCCTTTGACTCCCTCACCCTATCCACCAGCTTCCTGCAGGAGTTTTTGCAGTTGGTGGATAGGGTGCGGGAGTCAAAGTGTTAGAGCTGTATTGGTAGAGTATACATGACACTGTCAAACGTATGTGAAGTGCACCCTCTTAAAAAATGAAAATGGGAAGAAATTCTGGTTTGACTGCTTTTTGTTTTCTTGTTTTGGTTTTGGTTGGTTACATGTGCGTGTGTATTTTTTATGGTTATATTAAATGTAGCAAAGCATTAAATTTCCTGCTGTGCCCATAAATTAGGTTTTTGTCTGCGTGCACTTCATGGCTTGTGCTGCTGGGAACTGATTTATCATGGCTTTTGACAAAGGTGAAAGTGACATTGTCGGAGTTGGTTACATGTCAGATGTTGTCCTGTTTCACCTTTTTCCCCTCTTCCCTTTTTTTTGTTGATGTTGTTGAGGTCGGCTAAGTGCATGGCAAGTGATTACGATATGAAGCGGGGTAGTTGAACAACATTCCAGTGTAGTGAGTCCATGTACTCAGTGTGTGAGAGTGTGTGTGTATGTATATGTGTGTGTGTGTGTGTATGTGGTGTGTGTGTGACCCATGTGTGTATGACTGTGCCATGAGTGGCAGCAATGTGTGTGTGTGTCATTGTTAAACTGCACGACGAATGACTGTTTGATTAAATAGAAAACACACCGGCAGATTTTCGGCACCAGTGCCTGTTTTTCGATCGTACAAAATGACCGTTAAAGGAAACAAATTCAGTTTGGGAAAAAAAAAATGAATGGCAGCGGAGTCTTTTGCCCGCTGCTGCTGGGAGACCCATCTCTTTCTTTCTCTCTCCCATCCTTCCACTCTCTCTCTCCCTTACTGTTTACGTGCACGCACACATACACTGATACAGGCTTGTCTGCACACACACACACGCACACACACACACACACACACGCACGCACGCACGCACGCACGCACGCACACAACACACACACACACACACACACACACACACACACACACACACACACACACACACACAACACACACACACTCAGAGAGAGGCATACTCATTTTATTGCTGTAAAGCCAAAATAGTGGAGAGTGAAAAGACAGGGGGCCGGGAGGGTGTGGAGAGAGAGCTACAACACCAAAGTTGGAAAACAGCCAGGTGAATGGATGCAGCAGACAGCACGGTCCACAGACAAAGAACTGGCACGCGACAAGGGGGAAAAAGACTGACACAGACAGCAGGTGTTAACAGCTACCGGTGGTAGGAGGGGGAGGGCACGAAACAGTTAGGAGGGATAGATGGTTTGGGGGGGGGGGGGGGGGGGGTGGTGTTCATCGTGAAAATCCTGTTGTTTGAACCCGAAGCCATTGGGCTCATATTGGCCCTTTCATTTCCTCACCCTATCCACCATCTGAAAATCGTAACCATTCCGCTCTCACACCGTTGGATAGGGTATTAACCCTTTGACTCCTGCACCCTGTCCATCAGCAGCCTGCATTGTCAACCATGCTAGGAAAGCAAAAACTTAACCCTCTGACTCCCTCACCTGCAGGAAGCTGGTGGATAGGGTGAGGGAGTCAAAAGGATTGTTTTTGCAGTTGATGGATAGGGTGCAGAAATCAAAGGGTTAATCCTTTCTCTCTCATCCTTGGATAAAGTGAGGAAGTGAAAAGGTCAAGATTTTGCCTTGAATGGTGAGGGAGTGAAAGGTTAAGCTTTTGCGTTGATGTTCTGGCTGATAATGCCGAAGCTGATGGACAGGGTGAGGAAGTCAAAGGGTTAGGGGATAAGAGGCAACAAGATAGGATGGGAGGAGCATGGGGTGGCTGTATCCAGGTGTTGATAATATAATTGTTGGTGCTGTGTGTGTTGACTGGGTCATTTTGCCCTCCCTTCCTTTCTAGGCTGCAGTTGCTGTCTTCACCTGCTTGGTGGGTCTAGTATTTGTTGACGAAAAAAGAAAGAGGGGGGGGGGGGGGGGGGGAGAGGCTTCAGCTGTCTCTCTTATAACTGCCCCTATCTCTCTACCACCACCACCACCCTATACTCATATCCCTCATGTTTATCACAGAATGATTTAATTCAGTTACTCTTTAAATTGTCATAAGTATTTTCTTGTCCATTTGGGTGTTATTTTGTGCATGTGTATGCACATGCTTATTCATGTAAGCAGGTCTGTGGCCTGCCATTGAAAGTCTGTAACATGCACAGACACAGATTTCCAATGCAGATTAGTGTTCACGGATTTCTGGTAGCGTGGAAGGGGTTGTTAAACGCTGTGATGTATTGATGTAAACAGTGTGTGTTTGTGAAAGTGAACATCATTAAACATGGAAAAAAAAGCTGCATATGAAATGAAAACTTTTCCGGTTTGTTTCAGGACAAATACACATTGCTCATTTATATGAGGTTCAGGTATGTATTTTTTTTTCCAATCCTCATTCTGATTCATGTGGTGGTTATGATGTACTTGACAGGTTTTTGGCCAGCTGAGTGCTATTTTGATTTAGACAAAGTTTTCTTATTGGAACCAGTCATGTCTAAGTGGTTTGCACAGTGGACCCATGACTGAGATATTGGAGGTGCGAACCCCAATTAATTTATATTATTGTGGGGGTCTTTTTGGCGATGGTGATGATTGTTTTGTTTCGTATATTATTGTAGGGTTGTTTTTTTTCTTCTTCCCTGGCTTTAACCATTTGTACTATAGTTTATGGTAAAATTTAGAAGAATGGGACCACAGTTTAGCCTCATCCACTTCATGAGTGCGTCATTGAGGGTATTGGTCAACTTTTGTGACCAACATCACAGGTGTCATCATCTCAGACCAGATTGATGCCAGGATATGTTATGAGAGGAAACCTAGAGCTAGAGTACAGTCCTGTCTTGCAAGCTTGATTTAGAATGGAACTTCATAGTGTCGTCGGTGTCATCCCCATTCCCTACAGCCCTGTCGTATACCTCCATCTAAAATGGAACTCTGTAGTGTCATCAGTGTCATCCCCCATTCCCTACAGCCCTGTCGTATAGCCTCCATCTAAAAAGGAACTCTGTAGTGTCATCAGTGTCATCCCCCATTCCCTACAGCCCTGTCGTTTAGCCTCCATCCAAAATGGAGTTCCATAGTGCCGTCAGTGTCATTCCCCATTCCCTACAGCCCTGTTGTATAGCCTCCATCCAAAATGGAGTTCCTTATCATCATCATCAGTATCATCCCCCATTCCCCAAAACCCTGTCGTATAGCCTCCATCCAAAATGGAACTCCATAGTGTTGTCAGTATTATCCCCCATTCCCTACAGCCCTGTCGTATAGCCTCTATCCAGAATGGAAGTCCGTATCATCACCATCTGTATCATCCCCCATTCCTTCCAGTCATCTTACAATTTCAGTCAAATATGGAACTTGGCAGTAACGTCAGTGTCACCCCCCATTCCCCACAGTCTTTTGTACAGCCCGGATCCAATGTGGAACTTGGCAGTACCAGCAGTGTCATCCCCCATTCCCTGATCCAAAGTGGAACTTGGCAGTACCAGCAGTGTCATCTCCATACCCTACAGCCTTTCTTACCACACTGATCCAGTATGGAACTTGGCAGTACCATTGATGTCTTCCGCCATACCTACAGCCTTTCTTACCACACTGATCCAGTATGGAACTTGGCAGTACCATCAATGTCATCCCCCATTCCCTACAGCCTTTCTTACCACACTGATCCAGTATGGAACTTGGCAGTACCATCATGTCATCCCCCATTCCCTACAGCCTTTCTTACCACACTGATCCAGTTTGGAACTTGGCAGTACCATCAATGTCATCCCCATTCCCTACAGCCTTTCTTACCACACTGATCCAGTATGGAACTTGGCAGTACCATCAATGTCATCCCCCATTCCCTACAGCCTTTCTTACCACACTGATCCAGTTTGGAACTTGGCAGTACCATCAATGTCATCCCCCATTCCCTACAGCCTTTCTTGCCACACTGATCCAGTATGGAACTTGGCAGTACCATTGATGTCATCCCCCATTCCCTACAGCCTTTCTTACCACACTGATCCAGTTTGGAACTTGGCAGTACCATTGATGTCATCCCCCATTCCCTACAGCCTTTCTTACCACACTGATCCAGTTTGGAACTTGGCAGTACCATCAATGTCATCCCCCATTCCCTACAGCCTTTCTTACCACACTGATCAGTATGGAACTTGGCAGTACCATCAATGTCATCCCCCATTCCCTACAGCCTTTCTTACCACACTGATCCAGTTTGGAACTTGGCAGTACTATCAATGTCATCCCCCATTCCCTACAGCCTTTCTTACCACACTGATCCAGTATGGAACTTGGCAGTACCATTGATGTCATCCCCATTCCCTACAGCCTTTCTTACCACACTGATCCAGTTTGGAACTTGGCAGTACCATTGATGTCATCCCCCATTCCCTACAGCCTTTCTTACCACACTGATCCAGTTTGGAACTTGGCAGTACCATCAATGTCATCCCCCATTCCCAACAGCCTTTCTTACCACACTGATCCAGTTTGGAACTTGGCAGTACCATTGATGTCATCCCCCATTCCCAACAGCCTTTCTTACTGCCCTGGTCCAAAGTGGAACTTGGCAGTACCATTGATGTCATCCTCCATTCCCTACAGCCTTTCTTACTGCCCTGATCCAGTATGGAACTCGGCAGTACCATCTGTATCATCCCCCATGCCCTTGTATCATGGCATTGGCAATACCATCATAGAAATTAAAGGTTCCACACAATATTACATGTACATAGTTGAGAAGCCATGGATTACTTTTAATCCCTACAGCTATGAAAACTCGACAGCTGACGAGTCTGAAGTCATGTGGACGTAATCTTGTTTTTAGTGTTTGAGCAAATGGAGGCAGGTTCACATAGTCTCAGAATGCATGTATACATGTTGTGCTGGTGAGTTGGTTTAATGCGCTGGCAACGAACACAATCTTGATGCACAATCTGCATACTTCAGTTTCTTTGGATTGGGAAGAAAGACACAAGATTTACAAGAATTTCTCGAGCAGACAAATACAGATGACTGTATCAGTAGTGCAGAAAAAAGACGACAATGGAAAAATAGAAAGAAACAAGAGCTAGAAAAGAGGACATTTCTAGCATGGAATTTCCAGAAGGTAGGGGTGCTGATCACACTGAAAGATTCCTGCCATAGGACAGAATGGAAATTAAATGGACAGCAGAAACGCTGCAAAATATACATTGTACACACAGTCATAGTTTCCCAGACAGTGGATCATGTCTCCTGTCCAGTCAAATAAATGTTCATGAATTATTCCTGTATGTATCATATGGGGTCAAGAGATAATCCTGTTACGTCAACATTCAGCTAGGTCTTGTTCACTTGCGTTGTTTGTCAACTCATACACACATGCACATGTTTCCGCATAAATTGTCAACTCATACACACATGCATATGTTTCCGCATAAATTCGTGTCTGATTGATAATTCAGGTCATTCACCCTATAAAATGTCAATGCAATCTTACTGCATGGAAGTTGTTTCCTAACTTTTCTTTCTTTTATTGTTGTTTAAAGCCCAGCCGACTGCACAGAGCCATATCAGGGCTATAATCGCTTCAAAACACACAAAACTTCAACAGGAAAAAAAGAAAATTAAGTACACATATCAATGCATTTGCGCACACAATCTAATGACATGCCCCCGGCATAGGACCATTCCGCCGATTTATCGCACAGGGGAGATTTAAAAAACACACCTGAATACAAATATAAGTATACATAAGAACACCACAACATATATAAAAACAAGCATAAATTACCTAAAATTGCTTCCGCATATCTCACCTCCTTAGAGCCAAAAATGCACGTAATACATGTACCCAATTATCAATCCGAAGAAAAAGTACGTAAGACTTTATCAAAAAAATACAGGTGAATGGACCATTAAGGCAGAAAATAAGTAGAAATGACAGAAAGCAAGGCAACAAGGCAGAAACAAAAGAGTGACAGAAAAGAAGAAATTTCTAGCACAGAATTTCCAGAAGGTGGGGATACTATTTATACTGAAAGAGCCCCGGCAACCCAACAGGGGAGGTTTCGTAACTTTGCCATGAAAATTTAGTTGTTGTTGTTGTTTAAATGTCTCCCTTACAAATTCCAAAATGTTGGATTATGTACATAGGCTTGCAAACTTGTCATAAGATCCTTAATAAGTGTGAGAGTAGTTTCTTTGTTCCATTTCATATACCAAAGGGGATGGATGCCGTTTTTTCCCTATAGCTGCTCGTGTCTTCTTCATTAGCTGCTGTGTCACTACCCCAAAACTGCTCTTTTCAGCACTTCACTACACCTCTAAACCCACAAAAACTCAGCTCAGCAATAGAACAGGCCATGAAGGACCACAAGATTTTTTCACAGTGCTGTGATGAGGAGAATAGGGATGATGAGAGATGCACTTTATGATTACCAACGTAATATATCCTGGTATCAATCAAGCCTGACAGATACGGACATTTGCAGTGGTGGGCAGGAAATTTCAGCAACACGCTGAATGGTGCATCCGTAAAGTGGATGAGATGTGACTGTACAGTTCCTGCTTCCCAAGAAGCCCAAAATACGATTTTGGGAAAGAGCCTGTCGGGGATGAAGAACGTCGTTTTTTTTTTATCCATGACCTCCCAGTCAGAAGTCCATCACGTTAACTACTTTCCCACTGTGACTGGTATGTTGAGTCATATTAGTGTGCGTGTTCATGTTGTGTGGAAAACAGCAGCTGTTGTAAAAAGATCGTTTCCATATTTTGTCAATGTATAACTTTTTTCCCATTCCAAGCAGCGTTTTCTTTGACGTGTCTATGCGCAGTGTTTGGCCACACTGTGCAGGTTTTGTGTTACTGTACAGTATGCATACTCAGTCTTCAGTGGGTGTACATGCTAGCTATTTCCATAAATTGTTGAACACTGGCATTGCTTACAAGATCTTTAATATATGTATTTTATGTGCTGTGTGTATAAACACATGAAGGAGGTTCACATACTAGTTGATCTGTGCAAATTTTACATTAACCCACACGGGATCAGATTCAAACCTGATTGGCAGTCCAAGGTCTTAAAAATGTGGCTATTGTACCCATCGAAGAATGATGTCATTCTTTACCCTTAACTCTTTGAATGCCAACCATGCTAGCAAAGCAGAAAGTTAACCCTTTGATTCCCTCACTCTATCCACCAGCTTCCTGCAGGAACCTGGTGAACAGGGTGAGGGTGTCAAAGGGTTAACTTTTTGCAGTTGGTGGATAGGGTACAGGAGTCATAGGGCTACAATCGATTGTTGGTTGTTTTTTTCAAGGCTGTAATTCCACCAATAATTCGTGAGCATTCAGCTTTGTGAGGCCTTCTTCATTTGCCATTGGGCCTCAGGATTTAAACCTTGTCACAGAAGACAATGTGATGAGGGTTCATGAGGAACCAGAAAGCTTGTGGCTGAGCCAACAATTATAACCTAGGTGGTGAGAAAATGCATTCAGCAGATGTTTTGTGTGGTGATCCAGGGCAGGGCAAAGGCAGCTAAAGAATCATACGAGAAGTTCCTGTTGCTGGAGACTCTTCAGGCCACGCTGAAGGGAACTGCACTTCGTCATCTTGGTGAGTGTGGCATTGTTCTGCCTTTCCTGCAACTCTTGTAATGGTAGGGATATTTCTTCCTTCCAAAACATTTGATTATTGCTTCAAGACAAGTTGAAGGATCAGTGCAGTGTGGGGGTGGTGGATGGGTCAGGACAGTTGATAAACTCCCAGTTGTTTACTAGTTTGAAAGATGAGTCAAACTAAAGGCGGGTGCTTTTTTTGCTGCTGTACCTTCCCGAACTCTGAACAGGGTCAGGCACCCATTCTGAGCGGGGTAAAACAAAGATTGCCCCATAATTGTGAGGTCTTTAAGTTGGTACAGACCTGAGCATCGCCAGTATCATGACGATGGTGTGCTCATCTCTTCTCCATTGTTGCCTTGCTTTACCCAACCCTGAGCAGTGAACAGTGTCATATGCATGTGTATGTATGTGTGCGCGCGCGCACACACACACACACACACACACACACACACACACACACACACACACACCACACACACACACACAACACACACACCACACACACACACACGTGTGTCAGGTCCACATGTGAGGTGGACTGGTAACTGGCTGCACAAATAAAATTTTCTCCAGCCAGGCTCAAACCCTTCAGATTGGCTGGTAGGAGTTCTACCTGTATGCTACCAGACATCAGTTAGAGGGGTGTTTGTAAGTAAGCACGCTTAACCCACAATGCATGGCTTAACCCTTGTCCTTTCCTACATCTGTCTTTCTCCAACCCCATTCTGTAACTTCCGTGACACACTTGTTTACCTGATGATGACCCCATGACACACTTTTCATGGCAGGGTGGGGGGAGTGGAGGGAAGTTACTAGCAGTGGAGATTTCATAGCATACTTGTCGTGTGTCCACCAGAGTGGAGATGATGTTGCAGACAACAGATGAAATCCTTAAAAACGACTTAAGTGTTGTGATATATGTGTCTGTGCAAGCAGTCAACGAAGGTTGTGGTTAGTGATTCTGTTATATATAGGTCAGGCACTTTGCAGGTCTTAAAAGGTAACAGAAACTGCTCACCTCTCATTTGTCTATCTCTTTGTATGTGTGTGTGTAAGTGCCTCTCCTGTCTTGCATGCACATAGACAACACACACACACACACACACACACACACACACACACACACACACACACACACACCACACACACACACACACACACACACACACACACTTACATTACCTTTTCTCCCTTCCCATCCTCTTTTCTCCTTTTCTCTGTTGTCTTTTTAACCTACTAGCTCCCTTCTCCATTCCATTTTCAGATTATCTCCTATGTAATATATATGAATGATATTTTCACACTTCATTCTTTCACATTCACTTACCAGATTGTGAACTACTGTGTAACAGACGGTACAGATTATTTTTTACAATGCTGAAAATACTGCTTTGTCAGTTATTATTCATAGTCTCTATGTTTCTATTTTGTAGTGTTTCAGTGGGGCCTGATTTTTGGGCAATTTTGAGTTGAGTGCTTACATTGGGTGACAAGAATCATTGAATGTTTTGAGTACTAATGGCCTTTTGATCACTGCATTTCTGGCTGTTTTGAGTGCAGGAGGGTAAAAGTTTTTGGTTGCTCTTTGATATCGGTGGAATAAGAAAGATGTGACTTCCATTATTGTGTTAATTAGTAATGCTTACATGAAGAGGCTAAAACAGACAGAGCATACATGTCGAAATAAGATCAGAGAAATATGTCTCTCTCACACATCTTTCAGTGTCTCAACATTTTAAGGAAAATGAAAAAAAAAATTAAGGAAAGAAACGTGTGTTTGTATGGTGGATTTGTGTCTTGCAATTGCTTGCATGCTCATTTGGACGAGGACATGTTTGGAGTGGACGTGTGGGAACACTCGCTTTCCTATATGGGTTCCTGTTTGTATACCACTTGTATACAGAATGGAACTACCTCAAATACTTTTTGTTCCTTTGTTTGTAATCTGTTATTCAAGATGATTCAGAGTTTCCTCATTAGCAGGATCTCTTCATTTTGAGGAAATTGGGGTCAGAAGTGGGTGGAATTTCCACCTGAGGAGTCAGTGGCTTGAAAACTACTAGCCCTTTCATTCTCACGCCTTAACTACCAATATCTGTCAGTGTCCTGCAGAAGTGATACAAGGATTATGGACACCATTTTTATCTCATTATGTTACTGTATGGGGTTATTTCTATTTTTAAAGGAAAAGGTCTTTCCCAGAATAGAAATTAAAGCAAAAGCTTGATTTTTTTAATATCTTTTCTTCCCTCTCCAATTTTCTTTGTCTGTAAGTATTACTATTAGTATGTATAATGCTATGAGCTTTTGTGCTGTTTCATTGTTGTGAGCGTTTCCACTTAGTTTTTGTTTGTTTCTTTCTGTCTTTGGTTGGTTGTTGCTTGTTTGGTTTCAAACAGTTTTTTTTCTTTCTTGGGTGCATGTATGCACATTGTTTGGCCTGCACTGTGCAGAATTTTGTCACTATGTAGTCTGCATAGTGCATACTTTGTAGGTGTGCCTGCTGGGTATTTCCATGGGTATATCCATGTTTCCATAAGCCATCAAACACTGATTTGGTTTACATAATCTTTAATGTGCACATTTGATGTTCGTTGTGCAATACACACATAAAGGGATTCAGTCATTTGCAGATCTGCATGGATGTTGACCTAAGAGATCAGAAATATCTCCACCCTTTACACCGCCACCGTACTCACCAGGTTGTACCCATGCAGGAGCGAAACCAGACCTTGTAGTTGAAAATACCCAGGTCTTCCAGTTTGAAAGTCTGAGGTGGTAACCATACTTGCTATTACTCCCGTCACTTTGTGCTATGTGTGTGCGCACACAAGTCCATATCATGTGCAGAACCTCTCATTTAAAATGAATCTAAATCTGCCCACATTTAAGAAATTTAGATAGTGTTTGCAGCCCTGCTTTGAAATTTTTGTGGACATAAGTATCACTCATGCATGCATGCACACTTACACGCATGTGCATGCACACACATACACACACATGTGCGCACGCACTACTGTATGTATGTCAGTGTCACACAACACACAACCAGAGGAATTGAAAAATAATAAAAGAACAAAATGAAGTCTGGAATATTACCAAGAATATTAGCTTGGTTCATAACGATTTCAGACATAGTTTGTAAAACTGTACAGCTTCAATTACTTCTAAAAGAGGGTCTTTAGGGTATTGATCAAGTGTGTGTGTAGGGGGGGGGTGTTTTTTGTTCTTGTTTTCTGGGGGGGGGGGGGGGGGGGTATTTTTGTTTTGTTTTTCCAATGTGTGGAAGAGAAAGTGCTGCTTGAGGCATCAAGAGTTGATGTGTAACATCAAGATATAAAATTTGTTTGAAATCTCATTTGTAACTGGAAAGACATTAACGCAGTATTGAAATCCACATGAGCTACTTAAAAGCTTATTCATTTTTCCTGCTCTTTGCATTTTCCTCAAGAACCAAGTGGCATAGTCATAGCCTTAATGATTGATTTTGAAAGCATGTGTGCGGTGCATTTATAAATGATCAAAGCAATTTGGGTTTCCTTGAGCATTAGTTTGATTGTAGTTGTCGGCAAAACTGACTTTTATCCAGTGCCACAGAACCAAATCCATGGTCCTGTTCTTACAGCATTCGGGTTTGATAGCTTAAAGAACGGCAGTCGACGTCCTCTGGGACTGAAGAAATGCTTGGCTGTACATGTATTGTGATTTGACAGCAGTGAGCTACCACCATTTTTTATCCCAAAGAGACTTTTCGTGGCTCTCTGACAGACTCACACAGTATGCTTGATGGAAGATGATGATAGAAAATATGGAAAGGCTTTCATGCACTTAACACATTAAGGGTATTTTAATCTGTTCTTCGCTCTTCAAACGGGGTTACGAGGGGTGAGTTTTATGCATCATTCAGAAATCAAGGAATATTTTGAGAGTTTTGGTGTCTACAAGGGTTTTCCATCATTCGAATATAGATGAATTTTTGCCAGATGGGTAAGTCACTGTTGCTGTGTGACTCAAGAAAAATTTAAGAAGGCAATGTAAGCATGAAACAGTGGGCTGCTGCCTAGTCTGTCCATTAGTATCTGTCCAAAAGACAGAAAATTATGAGTCATTTGTCACAAAATGAGGTGATAAAAAGTGTGTGTGCCTGTGTACCTGTATGTGTGTGATAGCTTTGTGTTTGTGAGGTAGCTCGTTTGCAAATGTAGACGTACATGAAAGAAAACTTTCACATTTGGAGTAGTTTGTATCGCAAATAGAAAGGTGTTTCTTTGTTGGTGGTGGTGGTGGTGGTGGTTGGGTTTTTTGTTTCTTTGTTTTTGGTGTTTTGTTTTGTTTTGATTTTTTGGTTAGGTGAAATGAAAACGTGACTACTATCCTGTCATTTTATCGCCTCGAAAAGGAAGAGATACTATGGCCTCACTATCTGTTGCCGTTTGCTTTGTATGTTTGTGTGTGTGTGATGAGTTTGGATTGGATTGGGTCCTTGATTTCTGTTGTTATGGTGGTGGTAGTTTTCCTCAGTGATTAGTTCCAAATGCCTTTATGTAATCTGACCAGGAATAATTGATCACATACAAATCTGTGTGATCAGACAGCTCTTGCAATCAAAACACAGTCAAAACAATTAAAGAGACAAATAAAAAAAAAATTTTGGTGTTGTTGTTGGTGTTGTTGTTGTTTTGTATGTGGTGGTGGTTTTAAATGAAAAGCTGGAAGGAAGAGTTATAATTGTTCACGTCATTATTATAGTTTTCAACAAAAATCAAGTTAAAAATAAAAAAAGAATTCAATCTGACAAAACAACATTTAGGCACAAACAAATGGGGAAAAACATCAACCCCCACCCTTTAATTTGAACGAAAAATGTCTGTAATTTCAGCAGTTCTGGAATTAAAACTGGTCGCTGCACGTACGTAAGTCTGCACAGGAAGAACGTCATCTGCGTTTCATTATTGATTTTCATCGCGCAGCGGCCTTCGCAGGATCAATGGACCCGGCGGTGTTTGCTGGTCCACATATCACTGGAACAAACATGCTTATGGTAGCACCACCGCCTGAATACTGAGGCTAGATGATAATAATATTATTATTGGTATAATGCGTCTCTCACTCATATCACAGTGTTAATATGAAGAACACATTAAGTCAGTAACATTGGACTAAGAATAATGCTTTTGCCTTTGCTGTTGTATGTTTCACGTGTAATTAGACTAAGAATTGTATTTTCGAATATTTACAAACCTTATTTTTGGAATAAATGTTTTTGGGAGTCGTGTCCAACTGGGTTTTTTGTTTTTGTTGTTGTTGTTGTTGTTTTTTGACACTAACATTGAATTAAGATCGGAAGTTGAAGTAGACATTCTTTACACCATACCGCAGATTCCTAGGCATTTGTTAAGCAGCCCAGTCCCTTGTCCCAGTATATTGAAAAGAACAGAGGTGAGCATAGAAATGAGGATTTCGTATTTGCTGCTTGAAATGTAGAGTTGGTGATAACCAAAAGAATCACATTGTGATGTTGTTGGAAATCTGTTTTCATAATTTTAAGTCCAGAGTTGGAAGTCTTTTTCATAATTTTCAGTCCTAAATTGTCATTAGAGTTATGTCTGTTATCGTCCAACCTCTTTCTCTCTCTCTCTCTCTCTCTCTCTCTCTCTCTCTCTCTCTCTCTCTCTCTCTCTCTCTCTCTCTCTCTCTCTCTCTCTCTCTCTCTCTCTCTCCTTTCTGTCTGTCTTTCTGTCTCTCTCTCTCTCTCTGTTTTCTCTCACTCTCATTCACATACACATGCGTGCAGGCACGCACACACACACACACACACACACACACACACACACACACACACACACACACACACACACACACACACACACACACATCACACACACACGCATCACTCACACACAAACACGCACCACACACACACACAGCACACACACACACTCACTCACTCACTCACTCGTGCACACCACAGGCTGGTCAGATTGACTTCTTCCTTGTGTTTTGCAGGAGACTGAAAAACCAGGGTCAATGATCGGTCATTGTGATCTAGGGGCAATGTCTCTTCATACCAGGGCACTTTTAGAATTTCAATGATTTTGTGATTTGTAGTCTGGTGACAGTTCCTAGAAATGCTCGTATGGATGTTGATGTTGACTGACAGGATTTTACACTGCTGGTGTGATTTACAAAGGAATGGATGGGATGGGGAATCGGTAGTATCTGCCACACACAAGCTGTCCTTAGGTTTGATTCAGTTCAGTTTAGTACTACTCTACAGCTTCAGATTTGGAAACCAGAATATGCATATACTGAGCTGATGCTAGACGTGCAGCATTCTCACGACTACTTGAAACATAAATGTGTCAGAACATGGTGGATTGTAGGTAATCAGTTTGTTGTTAATGAAGTGAAGTTTATTTGAGATGGAATTGTTATTGTTTTTATTGGTTGTAGTTTTATTATTGTTGTTGTTGTTGTTTAAACCCAGCCAACTGTGCAGAGCCATATCAGGGCTACAACCGTAGTTTAAACCCAGCCAACTGTGCAGAGCCATATCAGGGCTACAACCGTAGTTTAAACCCAGCCAACTGTGCAGAGCCATATCAGGGCTACAACCATTGTAAAATGTACACAATGCTTTGATGATCCTGAAAAAAATACTGGTAAAGAAAATTGGTTACACATAACAGTACATTCGCACACAAAATTCAAGGACATGCCGCTGGTGATGACCACTTCATCCACCCTGTCATGGGGGGGGGGGGGGGGGGGTTGAAAAAAAAAAAAGAGTATAAATCTAAACATAGCTAAGAACACCAAAGTGACCTAAATGACTCAAAATTTGCTTCTGCACTTCACACTTCTTGAGGACCAGTCAACACATGTACTCAGTTGTCAATCCTTATGGAAAGTAGCTTGTGTAATACACCGTAAAACACACAAGGCATAAAGCGACAGAGATGACAGAAAGCAAAGGAGCAAGGCAGAAACAAAGAGTGTGACAGGAAAGAGGAAATGTCTGTCACAGAGTTTAATGAAGATGGGGTACAGTTAAATTGAAAGAGTCCCCCAGTATCCCCCACAGGGAACTGAGATGAAACGACAGGGGACAGAATTGAGTGATACTGTGTACTCGTCAGATGTTGTCGTGTGCTTGTTTATGTATTAGTTTTTCTAGATCATAGTGGTAAGAGTTGACATGTATTAGCTTCATGTGTGCTTGCCTCAGTCAGTATTGCTTTCGTGAAGTGGCTAGGATTCATTCGAGGTGAAGCACTGTTTAAGTGGTTATTAGTGTAATTGTCTTTTTTCCATTAACTTCACACACACATACACACACACACACACACACCACTCACTCACTCACTCACTTTGTCTTTAATGAAAATGTCTTTCTCTCTCTCTCTCTCTCTCACATACACACACACACACACACACACACACACACACACACACACACACACACACAGAGGCATACAGAGACAGAGTTTGTGGAAGGAATCTTGGTTTACTCTGAAACTGCAGACACAAACACGTATATCACAGAACCTTATGCCTGGACTTGCGTAGAAGTAGCAAGGAAAAGAGGGGGGTGGAAGGGAGGGGGTAAGAGAAGAATCAATAGTCTCAGCACTCAAAACTGACCAGTTTTTTGTTTGTTGTTGTTTTTTACCGAACTGGCCAGATATACGCAAGGACATGTCAGGTGTTGGCCTGGTTTAAGCCAGCAGACTGGCGACACAAAACGAACGCAATATCTGTTTCCCCCCAGCTTGCGGTGCGACACTGAACCTACGCAATCAGGCAAGGAGCCAATGAGAGGCGAGGGGCGGTGCACATGCCTGTAGTTGTGCGAGACGTGGGCAGGCTAGCGGGAATATAAATAAAGGCATCCTGTGCAGTCTGGCTGTAGTTTGTCGCTGCACTCTTTGTGTGTGTGTGTGTTTTTCTTTGACCCCCACTGTTCATGTGTTACTAGCTCACAGTGCTTGTATGGAAGAGTTTACCTTCAGTTTTCACTCTTTTGGATAAAAATTCCATTTTCAATTAGCCTAAACGAAAAAATTCATTTCCAACTGAATCTCGTAGAGTTCTTTTTCGTTGGTATTCAGTGAGTGTTGTGTATTTCATACAACTTCATTCATCTACTCAATGTCTGACATTTCAGCACATTTCTGAATTAGTCTTTTGTTTAACTTTTGTTTGTGGAAAATGTGTCCCCTACCTTCATCATGAAGTCGTTTGATTTGTTGGCAGCCAATTCAAAGGCTTGTTGCCAGGGACACATTTAGAGAAGAGAGATTTCAAATAGGACTACAATATAGAAAAAAAAAAGGACATTGTTTAGTTTTCTACGTAGTCCTTCATTGAAAATGACTGCCTCAGTGTTGGAGTGCCGTGTGCTGGAGAATGGGATTAAACTGGGGATTCGTTGTCGTAATCGCCGCCGCCTGTCCAGCCATGAAGATAAAGAAAATGGTATTTATCTCTCTCTTTTTTCTCATCATATGATTTTTTTTCTGTTGTGGGTTTGTCTTTGACATTTTAGTACTCTTTCTCTCTCTGCTGGATGAAAAATAGTATAAAGTGCTTATTATTTAAAATACCCTTGAAAGTAAATTGGTATTATCTCTTCTCTCTGTCTGTCTGTCTTTGTCTCTGTCTGTGTCTGCGTCTCTGTCTCTCTCTCTCTCTCTCACTCTCTCTCTCTCTCTTATACACTCATTTTTGCCTTGTTTTGAACTCCAGTCCTGGCCCAGTAGGAACTCTGTTCCTTCTTTGTCAGCCTTTCATCTTTGTCCCACCCTTCTGCTCTGATACCTCTCCCTCTCTCTCGCAAACACACACACACACACACACACACACACACACACACACACACACACACACACACACACAACACACACACACACACACACACACACACACACACACAACACACACACTGTCCTTTCTCTGTCTGTCTCTCTCTCTCTCTCTCCCTCTCCCTCCCTCTCTCTCTTTCTCTCTCTCATTCTCTCACTTTCCCCGAACATGTCTCTTTGTGTGGAGAAGTAGAAAATGGAGATGGTGATGAATGACGCAACACCGTTCCCCCCCCCCCCCCCCCTGACGTGACTTCCCAGCCCTGTTGCTTCGCAGAGCATTTAATCACATGCCCTTAGGCACACGTATCAGTGTGTCTTGTCAGCATGGCATCATATCCACAGTTTATTTGTATTGGTTGTCAGTTCACTTGCATCCTGATTGTGTGTGTGTGTATGTGTGTGTTTGTGTGTGTGTGTGTGTGTGTTTTGTTGGGCTTGGCAACATACCCTCACAGTGTTATTTTTGTTCTCTACAGGGACCTTCATCCTGGTAGCTTTGTGCGTGCGAGTGTGTTAGAATACGTTTTGCAATACAAAAAAGTACAGAGCTGCTATTTTTTTAAAAAAAGGATTTGGGAAGTCCCTCCTGTCGCTTTCGTGGTGAGCCATGATTTGCTGTTCAGATATGCTCCCCCCCCCCCCCCCCCCCCCCCACTTTAGTGTTGGGCTGATCATAGACGTAGGAGAAATATTTTGACCCCAGTTTCAATGGCACCGAATTTGTTAAAAGTAGTTTCGCTGAAACAGGACATAAAGTCTTGTCAATAATATCACGACCTAAAAGTATTGTCAATAAAAAATATTGTCAATATAGAATAAGAATCCGGATGCTATCTTCTACAACTTTCACTTCTACCCAATACATTTTTGCTAGCTCTTCAACACTCACCCCTTTTTTATGTTTGTTGTGATGTGTGTACTGAAATTCTTTTCCCAGGTTTTCTGTTCGCCAGGGTCAGCGATGTGTTTGGGTGTGTGTCTTTGAGATGGTTGCAGACCTCATATGGCTGTGAACGATCAGTTGGGCTTTAAACACTAATAGAATGATAATGATTAGGAACTTGTTATTTAGCTCTTGACCTGCCAAGTGTTTTTGGTTTAGAATCTGAATAATATCTAAATTTGACTAAGCACAGCGAAGCCAGTATGAAATTTATGTATATGACTTATATGTTTTTATAAATCTGTTGCCAGTCAATTTTTGGATTACTTCCAGATTGATAGATCTGCTGTCTATGATGAAGCGCTGTCGCGCGCAGCGCGCCGCGCGCACACACACACACACACACACACACACACACACACACACACACACACACACACACACACACACACACACACACACACACACACACATGTATGTTAAAGAATGGACAGTCGTCACAAAGCATTAACTTGATTAAGAGTGGATTGTGTCATTGTTCCACATGTAGTTTTCTGAGATCAATAGATGTTCTGGGTCACTGGGTCTGTATGGGTTGTTACTGTCTTCAGCTATAAATTCATTCACTGGCTATGAACAAACCCTTGACCTTTCTTCATCTGACACTTTCAGTCTCTGCATATACTTGGAACAAAGGTCTGATTTTCTCAACTGTTTATACCTAAAGAGGTCATGAACTGAGATTAGTACTGTTTTGGGGAGTCTTTAGAACAATTGGAAATTGAAAGTGGAAGCTATTTCAACTGTTTTCACATGGCTATCTCAACACATTCAGGTGACCTGTTCAGCCTAGCAAGATGTACAGTTTAACAAGCACTTGCTAGTGGCAGACACAAGACTGAATAATAAAGCCGTATATTATGCTGATGTTGCAGTGTGCCTAGATTACATGCTTTGAATGCTGCTCAGACTGACACTTTTTGACCCAGCCTGTGGTACAGACAAATGAGATCATTGCACTGACGGACCTTAGCTATTCCAGTTATTCCGGATATGATGTTATGTCTATATACACGTACACACACACAACACACACACACACACACACACACACACACACATGTATTTATATATATGTATAATAGAGAGAGAGGGAAGCTTGTCTTGGGCCATTTTTATTGATTTTCTGTATTCCTGTCTGAGGATGGAAAAGGTAATGGAACGAAGATGGTCATGTGGAGGGTTCTGTCATATATCTCTTCCCCTTTCCTTTGCCCAAGGTCTTTTGCAAAGAATGGAAGAAATTCACTTCAAGTGATAATACATCATGTAGATGTATCATTGCAGAGAGACACTTTTTTTTACTCAGAAACTTGAATGCTGTGGATGAATCCATTTCCCTTGAAATGATGCTTTTGTCTTTTTCGTGTTCATATTCAGGTGTCATTTAGTTCTTTCTAAGTAAGTAAAACTGTAATAACAGTTCTTACTAAATAGATAAAACCTCATTAACAGCCATAGATGCCCTTTGTTGTCTTCATATTTTTGAGGAATGGAAACACATGTTTAAGAAATGCAGAAATAAGTTAAGAGGCACATGTGAGAAATACAACCTGCATTGTATTGTTTGTAAGGTACACTTGGCCTAGGCTAAACAGTTGTGTGTCAGCAAACATATCCTGAAGAAGAACATGGCCCTTTCTGTTGCTTGAACAGCACTACGTTTTATGCTGAGCTTTTTCCATGGTTCTAAGGACTGCTTATTGAGTTTTTAGGTCCTTGAAAAGAGAGGAGAGCTCCTTGGTAAAGGGAAGGAACCGTTCACATAGTAAGGCCTCTCATTGACATGTTCACATGCTTTTGACGTCAACAGCGGGGGTGGGGTGAGGGTGTTGGGTGTGATGCAGGTGGACAGGTAAATGCCAGTGGTGCCACTACTGGCTGGCTTTTACGTTGGCTGCCACAGAGACAGAAATGAAGCATTGATTGGATCCAGGTGCTCACGTCAAACCTTGAGCATTGACGATACAGATAGGCTGTACAGGAATTGCCTAATATGGAAGACTGGTCACACATAATTCCTTTCAGCTGACGCTCGTTTTCTTTTTTATTCTGTCGGCATTTTTTGTTGGTTTTTTTTTTCTTTGGTAATGCAGTTAACAAAGAAGGCTCATCAGCTGTGAAGAACCGAACAAGGTTTAAGCTAAAGTGATGGATGTCATACTTATAATTATATCGTTGAGTAATTGAAATACTGTTTCATTTATCATCACATTTATTTCCTTCTGAAGTAGGGTACATCACTCAGTCTTGGTCAGCTGCGGAAAAACTATAAGGAAGTGACTATAGAATTTTCCTCCATCAGTGGTCCTAGTTCCATCCCCACCCCAAAAAGTCCAATTTTGTTCCATTTCGTCATGTGCTAGTTAATCATGTTGTTTTACCTGTTTACGAATCTGCTCACCCATCCCCATGGGTGGTAGGCCCACACCTGTTGACCCCCCCCCCCCCCCCCCCTGTGTGTCTGTTCTATATACTGATCCCAGTTCTCCCATCCCCATGGGTGGTTGACCCCCCCCCCCCCCCCCCCCCCCCCCGGCTGTGTGTGTTCTATATACTGATCCCAGTTCTCCCATCCCCATGGGTGGTTGGACCCCCCCCCCCCCCCCCCACTGTGTGTCTGTTCTATATACTGATCCCAGTTCTGTTTGAGGTCATAAAATGTGACAAAACAGACCTGTTCAGTCATGGGTGGTAGTGAAAAATATCAGAATGCAGGACAGGTCTTTGTGAATTGCGTCAGACTCCTGGCGGGCAAATAGACGTCCTGCTCGTATGATCACCCGGCCCATACGTCATGAATGAAGTTGTTCTATGGAAAGATTAATGCTTTGCAATGTACACAAGGTGCTCCCTCCCGTCACCCTGAGTTGCTAGTGACGTGATTGACAAACCATTGAGTCAGTCTGCCAACAGGTATGGTGCTGTTTCATCATGACCATGCCACAAAGTCTTACTTGACTGTTTTATCACGGGATCACAAAGGTTATCGCTTTCCCCCTACTCCACTTCCCCCCCCCCTTCTCTCTCTCTCTCTCTCACACACACACACACTCTCTCTCTTTCTCTCTCTCTCTCTCTCTTAATTTATTATTTGTGTAATATGATTTATTAAGCATAATGATATGACTAACAACACTAAGGTACATAAAAATTAGAATGTTGTATTTTTTTGTTAATGTATCAAGAGTCAAATCCAGATATGTTACAGACAAGGTTATTCTCAGCACGACTTGGTAGATTACAATATGAGCCCAGGGTAGGAATATGTGTCAGTGTGCTGACATGCATCACGCCGCATCGATTCTCTGACCTCTTTGCAGACTGTAATCTCATTGACAGCTTGCGCCCACTGCAGGCCCCACACCGCCGCACGGTGCGCGTCGTGATGTTTATTGAGCAATGTCTCGACTTGACTCGCCCACACGCATGTACTAGCCTCTCTAGGGTGTAGGTCAGGGCAAGGTCTTGTGGCTGACTGTCCGACAATCAAAAAAAAAGAGCATTTTATACATACATGTATGTATTTGTGTATATTACTATATATATATATCTATCTATATATATTTATATAAGAGAGGATTTCGGTACCTTGTATGAGTGAAAGGGGAGACTGGATCAGGGAATGTCTGTTGTAGATTTAAGGTTGAGAGATGTTGTGGAGAGGTCAGCTTGACCTGACAGTTACCTGTGTTTCTTAGAAATGCTTTTCCATCCCACCTTGCCTTGTTGTCTTAGAGTCTTTTCCCCATCTCTCTCTCTCTCTCTCTCTCTCTCTCTCTCTGTGTCCCTCCCTCCCGCCCTCCCTTCTCTCCCCTTGCCCCTGATTCTCTGTCTCTCCCCCTCTCTTCCCTCTGTCCCTCTCCCTTTTTTTTTTTTTTTTTCGCTGTTGTGAAATGCTTCTCTCTCTCTCCCTCTTTCTCTGCTTTCTTTTTTTCATTCTCTGCTCTCCCCGTCATATTTTCTCACCTGCTTTGTGCCCTTCCCAGTTTCTCTCCTTTACCTCACCTTTCTTTGATGATATTGACATTTCTATGGTGCTGTCTTCAGCCTATCCTTAAAGAGCACATCACTTTTGAAAGGGGAACCCTGTGAAAGTGTAGACCAGTAAACATTGGGCAGGCCTGGTTTCATCATCATGGGAATACTGCATGTGTATATGTGTGTGTGTGTTTTCAGAATAAGTGTACCCAGATACAGAGTGCCTGTATTTCATGTAGGTTGCCTGGACCAGTAACAACAGTAAGACTAAGAGTGAGGGTGTGTTTTTTGAGTCACTGTACCCTGACCAAAAATGTGCTGTTTCATTGAGGGTGGTTTTACTTATAGTAAATCAGCTAAATATCTTGCAGCCTTCATGTTTTGAGAATGAATGATGTTACACCAACGGTGTAATTGTATCTCCAGTTCACTGGGTTCTTAATGACTGCCTACCATGTTCGAAGTTGGGGAAGGTATAGAATAGTAAGGGAGATTAAATGTGAGTATCACTGAAAGGAATTTGTTTTACGCGTGTTTCAGGGTGGCTGTACCACACGTCGCCACAGCTGGGAGAGAAGGTGGACCGAGAACAGCGCGCCATCCACAACTTGACAAAGTCAGTGGACCTGGACGCCAGCAATGGTCAAACGTGGTATATGCTGGGCCGCTGCTACTCAAGACTGAACAAGGTCCACGATGCCTTTGTTTCTTACCGACAGTCTATCGACAAGTCAGAAGCCAATGCTGATACTTGGTGCTCCATAGGGTAAGGGCATGAGCGTATGGTCGTGTGTCCACACATACACACTCACACATGCACACCAACACCTCCTCCTCTTCCTTTTCCTTCTCCTTCTTGTACAGTACAAAGATGTATTTCAAAATGCTCTTGTAGATTCTGCTATTACTCTGTCCACTTGTTCTCATAATGTCAAAAAAACATGCATTTTTTTGCCAGAATCGCTTATACATGCCTTGCAACAGTTTATTTGCAAGTTTGTAGAAAAGGTTATAGATACCATTGTGTGTGTGTGTGGTGGGTTTTTTTGGGGGGTTTTTTTTGGTGGCAGTTTAATAATTTTGTATGTGTGTGTCAGCTTAGAGAGGGCTGTTTCAGTTTGTCTTGTGTCTTCAGAGTGCTTTCTCAGCAGTTACCAGTCAGTGGATGCATTTAACAGTGCACATGTGTACGTTGTCTTAGGATGCTAACAGAGTGGTGTGTGTGTATGAATGGAAATGACTTTGTGAGTTAGCTAGTTAAGTCTGTAATTGGAATATATGTACATTCTCATTTTGCTGTACATATGTATTTGGATCGTGTTATAACAGCCCATCTGCATGTTTTCAGAGTGCTGTATCAGCAGCAGAACCAGCCTATGGATGCATTGCAGGCCTACATCTGTGCTGTACAGCTGGACAAATCCCATTCTGCTGCCTGGACGGACCTGGCAGTTTTGTACGAGACGTGCAACCAGCCCAGTGACGCTCTGGCCTGCTACCTGAATGCCACGCGCAACAAGGATGAGATCAGCGCTAACATAGCCGCCAAGATCAAGTTCCTGCAGCAAAATATCACCAACGTCCCCATGCAGAACTTGCATAGCAAGTCAGTACTGATGTGGCTCCTTTCTTGTTTATGATATATTTTAAGTTGCTTTTAATGTAATAAGACTTTTTATTGATTGTGCAGTAAGGCTTGATTCCTGTTTATTGTGTACAGTTCCTTGACACTGTTTGTTTTGGACAAGACAGTTTTCTCTCCGGTACATACTCTGCTTGGTAAATGCTTACATGCCAGTATAAGTGTGATCTTTTTTTTTTTTGTCAGGCACGAAGCACAAATGCAAATACAAAAGAGTGTTCTTTGTGACTGCATATAACCATAGTAATTTCCTTTTTTTCCCCCTTATTCTGTTCAGAAAAAGCTTGTTTCATCAGTATAGAAGTAATAATTTCTAGTCTCAAAATAAATGAAATTGAATGCAAACTTTGTGAACTAGATCTTTTTCAAAGTATTTGAGGTACATATAAAATTCGATTATCTTTTGCTTTATGGTAGCACTGGCCTGTTGTGTCATGTTATTTGTGAAGAGTAGAAAAATGTATTAGATCCGTCACGATCAGGATGTTTATCATAGTGTGAAGATTGTAGTGTATTTGCATGTTTGTGCTTTTTGCAATTGTTGATTTTATGTAATGATTTTGTTTGTCAGGCCTGGACAGTTGCCCAGTATAGAAGAGGCATGGCGTTTGCCTATCCCTGCAGAGCTCACCTCACGCCAGAATTCAGCACCTGGGGCGGCAGCTCAGCAGGTGTGCAGTGTGTGTGTGTGTGTGTGTGTGTGTGTGTGTGTGTGTGTGTGTGTTGTGTGTGTGTGAGAGAGAGAGAGAGATAGACAGACACTGGTGTATCTTTGCCTGAGTGAGAACATACTGAAGCATGTGAGACACATTTGTGTTGATGAACCGTCCTGAATATTGCTCACAGTTCGCTTTTTTATGTCAGTGATGAACCCTGAATATTGCTCACAGTTTGCTGTCTTCATGTTAGAGTCACTGAATTTTAATTTGCATCTTGAATTACATATCACACGCACATTCACAAAAAGAAAATGCATGTTCACACATTCACATGCTGGTTCAGAATTGTCAGGGGAAGGGAAATAATCTGAAGACAAACTTTTTTGTAGAGGTGTGTGAATAGTTATCAGATAATCAGTCATGTTTGATCCTTCAGCATTTGTTAAGCATCAGAGTAACTGAGTAAGGTTTATTTTATTGTTCACAGTGGATGTCGTAAGTTGTTAACACACCAGCCTTTTTAAGCCTTTCACTCCCACACTCAGTGGATATGAAAAGGTCTTGTTTTTGCTTATTGTCATTAGTGATAATGCAAGAAGCTGGTGGACAGCAAGGGAGTGAAAGAATGAAAGATTTGTGTGTCATGTCATTCAGTCCAGGCTTCATTGATGTCTGTTTTGTATGTTTTTTTCTGTACGGCATTCGTTTTCTGTGCAGAACGGGATGTCCAACTCCATGTCTGGACTATCCAGTCAGCAAAGTGCCCAAGATGACCAGTCATCAGAGAAGAAGAAGAACCGCAAGCGGGTAGGTATGATTGATTATTGTTATTCAGTTTCATCATAGAAACTACATTTTTGTTCTTGTCAGAGGATTTAGCAGTGTCATACGCATGGTTTGAAGTAACTTGCCTGTTTGAGTGGACTGATAGATCGTGACAGTGTTAATCACAGAGGTAGGGTCATCTGTGTATACACTATCACATTTTTTCACGTACATCTGAAGATATGCGTGAGTAATTGGACAAATATGAAGACATCCATCACTTAGGCTGTACTGTAAAGAGTTTTAAAATGTAAGACCCAATTTGTATTAGTTCTTGAGACCGTGTTTTTAAGCTTCCAAGTGATGCCTTCCAAACTTATTTTTGTGTGTTGTACTTTCAGCCTTCCAAGGACAGTGGTGAGATGACAGCACCACCTACCCCACCCCAACCCAGCCCTGTACCCCCCCAGCCTCTGGGGCCCACACAGATGCAGCTTCTACAATACCTTCTTACCAGCAAGGTCAGTCAGTTGATCTGTCTGGCTGTTCTTGTCACATTGCTTGAACCGTGACAGTTAATTGAGTTTGGTCAAGTGTTTGTAAAACTGATTTTATGTAATATCCCAGATCCTGTTGTTTTTGTGTTCCTGTTTTGGGTAATAGTTAATATTAGTGTATAAGACAGGGCAAATGATTTCAGTTTTAGTAGTAGTAGTAGTAGTAGCTGAGGGCTGGCTCGTAGCCTAGGCCTTCTGGCCTTTTAACGCCCTATCTTTTTTGTTTTACGCTTTCTTCTTCGGGGTCTGAAAAGCATGCCTTAATATTCATACTTGAGCAAATCTGCTTCAGTCTATTTTTTTAAATAAAATTTTGAATTCTGCGTCATCGTCCAGGAAATTTTTGAATTTGTTAATGCTGTTAGTTTTGTGTAATGTCTTGACCTTCCTTTTTGTGAATATCATAGTTAACATTTAACCATATATAACTTGAAAACAAAATGAATGTATGACCTTATAGAAGAATGAATTAGTTAGCTGACCATACATAAGCAAGATTAGAGTAAGGCCTAAGAGAAGAATAAATTGAAACGTATTCTTTGGGTCATATTTTCAGTTGCCGGTGGGAACCCTGTATTTCCCATAAAACTAGATACATTAGCCTTGATAGATTACAGAATAGATATGTCTGTGTTTTAAACATTCAGAAATGAATCGGATTTGTGTCTTTTTCATCTGACAGGATCAGTTGAACCAACAGCAGCGGCAGTTGTTGCAGCAGCTACAGCAGCAGTTACACTTGTCACAACAGCATCAACAGCAACTTCAGCAGCAGCAGCAGCAGCAGCAGCAACAGCAACAACAACAACAACAACAACAACAACATCAACAACAACAGCAACAACAACAACTACTACAACAACAACAACTACTACAACAACAACAACAACAACAACAACAACAACAACAACAACAGCAGCAGCAGCAGCAGCAAAGGGCTCAGGTAAATACAAGCAGTCTGCAAGAAAACTATCACGGACATTAATTTTTTCACCAGGAGTTTATTGTCTTTCATTCTCTCACATGGATGTTAATTCTTTTACTGTGAGTTCATCAGTCATTTCATTCTCTCACCTGTCTGCTAAATTCCTACAAGAAGCTGATAGATAGGGCAAAGGAGTGAAAGGGTTAAGGTTTTGCTTTGCTTGCATGGTTGACAATGGCTGATGCTGGTGGACAGGGTGTGGGAGTCGAAGGGTAAAAAAGAGAAGCTGGTAAGGAAGGACAGGTTTAATGAGCACAGTTTGAAGGAAAGTGAATCAGAAATGATGCATGGATCAAAATATGGACATAGTTCTTTGCAGTTTTGAAGATTTATGCAAAGTATGTATAGAACTAGACATGTGGGAAAGCAGTGTAAAATGAATGGGAATCAAAAGTAAACTCATGCTCAGAACAAAAACTCAGACCAGAAATGTACACAAGTGAATCTGGAAAGAGGATATGAAGATCAAAACCTGTAGCATGCCAAGGGGAATAATTGGGTGATACCAGACCTTGACAGGATCAGTGTATTGTTAATGTCACAGCTTGGTCTATACTTCTGGGTTTACTACAGTGGCTGAGCTGGCTTTTAGAAGTCATTGGCTTGTTGATCGTAGAATCAGTTGTGTTGATAGTGGAATTATGTGTGAATAGGCATATGTGTGTGTCTATATGTTGGCTTAAATGTAATAGGTGTTTTTGATATGTGTGCAACTGTTTCTGTTTATTTTCAGGGAGGGGCTCTGTCAGCTTGCCAGGCATCACCTTCAGCTGTGGGGCCTGCTGTTCAAGGTGAGGGACTGTTTTTCATTTAAGTCTATATTTTGTTTGTTGGTACTTTATTCTGTTTAGTATTCCTAGTTTCCTTGCCAACGTGCACAAATGTGCGTGTGTGCATAGCACACTCTCACACACACACACACACACACACACACACACACCACAATGTGTAATGATGTCATTTTTAGACTGCTACAGACACTTCCATAGTTAACTATCTTGCGTGCAGTCACACATGGCAGGGTTTTCCAGTTTGTTTTGCTTATGAAAACATCAGCTATCTATCTTTCTCTCTTTCTCTTTACTGTCTTTTTTTTTCTCTCTCGTTGTCTTCCTAAAGAAAATGTCTGTTTTGTTTCATGTTTTTTGTTGTTTTAGACCGGACAGTTTATTCTCTCATATAAAAGGTCTATTGCATCTCCTATAGCCCTGATGTGGCTGTACACAGTTGGCTGGGCTTTAAACAACAATAACAATAATTCTGTCTCCTTGTTTTTGTTTGTTGTTACTTTGCAAGGAAGACAACCTTGCTTTCCCTCTCTTGGGGCAGTAACACAATTACTTACATTTACGTTAATTGTTGTATGTACTGTTTCTCAGTCCATGTGTTTGCATAATAATGAGCAGTCATTTCACTTGGCTTTGAATTGTCTGTCTTGAATTCTTACCCTCTCATTGCTTTACCTAGCTGGAAGCTGGCAGTTAGGGTTAGGGTGTGAAAGAGTACAGAGTATCAGTTTTGTGATTCGTTACAACAATTGATTGCTATTGTGTTCATCAGTGGGCCTTCCACCTGACGTGAGTGCTAGCCGAGCGGGAGTGGCATCTTCACAGACGCACGCAGCAGACCCCCATGTCGGTTTCCCTCTGGCTCCGGGGGCAGCTTCTCCTCGCCTGGGACACTACCCCCCTCACATTCCACTCTCCACTGCCCCTGCCACCTCCTCCACTTACTCCCACCTGGGCGCTCAGGACCGATCCTTCATGCGTCTTTCATCAGAGGAGGACATGCGTGCCTACTATGATCGGCAGGAGACTTTGGTGGGGGAGGACTTGAAGCAGCAGATGCGTCACCCTCAAGGTGTGTTGAGTTCTTTGCTGGCCCGCAGCTCAGTCTCTAGTCAAAGCCTGGCTGGCAGTGCAGGACCTTCTGCAGTCAAGCAGCCTCGCCTGTCTACCTGCACCACCTCTGCCTGCAGTTCTGACTCCCCTTCTTTTCTACATTCCTCGCCAGCTGTCAGTGGGACATTGACAGGGCAGCATTCATCTCAGGTCTCTCCGGCTCAGCCAGCCAGTAAAATGGGCAGCAGTTCGTCGTCATCCTCTTCCTCCTCCACTGTGGCCACCGGCAAAGCGCCGGTGGTGGACACCAATCCTTCAGTGCCCTTTGTGTACCAGAAGGATGACTTGAAACTTGTGATTAATCTCCGTAGCACTGTGGCCCCCCTCACCCCCACAGAGACCCCCTCCACCACCTCATCTGCCACTAACACCCCCACCACCACCACCACTGCCTCCAACGTGGCGTCAACAGCGTCGGTGCAGACTGTGACAGAAGAGGTGCCGGCCAACAAACCAGGGAAGAGCAAGAAGCCTTGCTTGGACACTATGAGTGCTGAGGAGATCGTCAACAGTGTGAAAGGATCAGGTTGGTTCAGGACTATTTTGTCTGAGAACATTATCTCTTTTGACAGTCTCTCTCTCTCTCTTTCTCTCTCCTCTCTCTCTCTCTCTCTCTCTCTCTCTCTCTCTCTCTCTCTCTCTCTCTCTCTCTCTCTCCTCTTTATTTGTTTTGTTTTGTGTGTATATGCGTGTGCGTGTGTAATGCATTTAAGCATGTCTTCAGTAGGGGCTGATGTTCTTTTCGGTTTTTGAATAAAATATCTTTATCTTTTCTGTGTGTGTGTGTGTCTCTGTCTCCCTTTCCCCGTGATTTCTTGTGTCTTCTGTTATGGGGTGGGTTTGTAGTTGTTTTTTTCTCTCTTTCTCTTTGCAACTCTCGTTTTGACGTTGATCAGTTATGTCCAGTTGGACATGCCAGTGATGACATCGCAACACACTTTTTTAGTGTTTTATACAATATTTTACCTTTTTTCAGTGCAACTTGGCAAGTAGCCTATGAAGATGGTACGCACTCCTATGCACATATGAATTACAACACACTAGTTAAAGTGCTATACCCAGTAGAACGGAACAGTATCGGAGTGAAAAGTTGGTCAGAAGGCATCAAGGTGTGAGAGTCGTGAATGATGCAGACTCGTTTTTCTCCATATGCGCAGGCTCAAGGAGTCTGCTAGATAATAACTAGCAGATTTGGGTGGAGCACATAAGGAATTGTCTGAGTGTGATGAATCCTGGAACAACTTATAAATTCCATCTCCATCCATACAGCCGACAACTGCTTTATTTATCTTGTGACAACCCCGGTTGTGTCCTGGAGTGTATCGCCAGGTCAGAGGCAGTGACACCACAGAACAAGAAGTTGGTTTGGAGAGGAGAAATAATGTCTGTTAATGTTTTCTTAACTGAACGTAACTGATTTGGCCTTTCCTTGCAGTGAAGAAAAAAGCAAGTTTTACAGTGAGGTGTTGGTTGTGGTTTTCAGGAGTGAAGGTGACCATCAGCCTGTTAGGGGATGGACTTCCCCCACCCACTGCACCCACACCCCCAGACCCTCCCCTGCCCAAGGACCAGCTTAACCCTCCCACGCCCAGTGTTTACGTGAGTATATACACGCTGCCTTCTTCTGTACTGTCAGTTCTATCTTGTCATCTACTGTAGGACAACATGGGCATAGCACTGGCTGGTTCCATGCTGTCTGTCCAACTGTAGTCAGTTCTCACATACATGCATGCAAACAACCCACAATCACGTGCACACACACACACATGCATGTTCTCTCTCTCTCTCTTCTCTCTCTCGCACATCAGCAACGCACCACCACACACACACACACACACACACACACACACACACACACACACCACACGCACCATGCACTGCTTTTTCAGCGATTCCAGTTTTGATGACACACTCAGTTTGAATGAAGAGTTGTTTCCATGTACACATCGCCTTGTACTCTTACCCACAGACAACATCCACCACCACATCCACCACCACTGCCACTTGTCTCCATTGTGGCATCAGCAATGAGATAGAGTGAATGGTACATTGTCACACGTTACTTTTTCTATGGTAGTTTCATTTTTACAGTATTGATTGTTGAGTGGATTGTATTTTCTTCCTCCCACCCCCACTTTCTTTGGAAGCCAGGTGTTTGATTATGAAACCATGCATATTTTGTTGTTTCAGTTGGAGAGTAAGAAGGACGCCTTCTCTGCAGAACTGCAGCACTACTGTCAGACACAGCCAGTAGTTGTTATACGTGGTATTGCCACTGCCTTGAAACTAGGTAATTTTGTGATTCTTTTGGAACCACATTTCATTGTGACTAGGGATTATCCTTTGTCAGATTGTTGGGTTTTTTATGATAATTTAGTCTGTCTGATTGTCCGTGTGTCTTTTTTGAGTCATCATTGTGAGTGTTAACTGTCTGAGTCATTATTTAAGTGAAGTTTGATCTGTTGTTTGGAAGTCATAATGTAGTGTTGCATGCTAGCGAGTGATGTGTGTGAGAGGAAATTTTTCCTGTCTTCTACTATTCAGATATTTGTGTGAGAAGAGAGTGAAAGGGTAGAGGGAAGGGAGAAGACCTCAAACTTCAAAATGCTTATTCCTCAAGGATAGTAGTCTTTGGTCCCACTGGTCCTGTCTTGCAGCTAGTCTTTGCTACACTACACGTGCATGACATAAGCATAAAGACATAAAAATAAAATGCCTTACTTAGACAGGCTGTTTGTCATGTTGTAAGTAAAATGTTTGCCTTTGTGCATGAGGCTGAAAAAACTGAAGACAGTTATTTAGGTGTGGGAATGGTAATATGGGGTTGTGGCAATGATAGGGGCAATGATACATCACTTTCCTGTGGTAGAATTATTAGTTGAAAGCCATTCTATTCTTCATACTTGCTAATTTGTATATTTTCCAGGAAAATATACAAAGTTTGATCTGTTGTTTGGAAGTCATAATGTAGTGTTGCATGCTGGCGAGTGATGTGTGTGAGAGGAAATCTAAAAGAAAAAAAAAATCTTAAAAAATCGTAAGACAGAAGACACGAGAACATCAAAGAGTAACAGCATTTGAGAGAGAGAAGGAGAGCCATAGATTGGAAAATTATAAGTTGTGTGTGTGTATGTGCACAGTTGGGAAAGGGGAGCGGAGTAAAACATGTTTGTTTCAAGATACATATATCGAGAACATGAAAGCTTTCTTACTACCACTATCATAAATTGTTAACATAATTTAATAAGAAGGTAAACTCTACATTTTGAGTAGGTAAATAAAGTAACTAAAGGGGGGTAATTTTGAAGAATTGGTCATTTTTCTGTATACTGTACACAATGTAGAAGAACAGAACCAGTGTAGAAACTAATCCTTTTGTCTTTATGCATGTTACAGATCTTTGTCTGTATGCAATGAACATTCATAGATTATAACGGCAGTTGTTGTCATTTGTGTTACAGATCTGGGTCTGTTTTCCACTAAAACCTTGGTGGAGGCCAACCCTGACCATGAAGTGGAAGTCAGAACTCAGGTCAGTGTGTGCCAATGAATTGTGTATGTATGTATGTATGTTGTTTGTGTGTGAGAGAGAGAGAGAGAATGTATTTGGAAAATGTGTGCTTTTATTTATGCATTTTACTCTGGGTGTTTTACTTGATTGTTTTGTTTCGGTTCATTTCAGTTGTAGCAATTCCTAAAAGAAGCATACATCTCTTAGAACTACTGGGGAAAGTTAATTTAAAAAAAAAAAGAAAACCTCCAAAAATCTGTTTTGCCGGGATGGGGGTGGTGAGGGGGTGTTGAAACAAATTGTTGTAATCTTTGTTTACAGTAGCTGGAATAATATGCACATGGAGGATGGTGAAATTTGTGGACAGTAAGCTAGGTTATGCTGGATTCTGACAATCTCAGTGTTGGTGTTACAGAAGCAGCAGTCCCCTGATGAAAACTTGGACAAGAACGGCCAGCGACGGTGGTATTGTTCCAGCAATCGCAGCAAGAGTTCTGTGGCCAAGTACGCTCATTACCAGGCTGCCTCCTTCCAGGAATCTCTGAGGGTAGGTCTTGTTTTATTCTACGTTACCTGCATTGAAACGCCCTGCATACAACGTAGTTTATAGCTGAAAGAATGATCTGTGTTGGAAGAAAGGTGGTGGTGATGGTTGTGTGTTACAAGTTGACGTTTGTGAAAATAGACCCACAAGTATTAACAGTTTGAATGGACTGGAATTTTAAGTGTGAGGCACAATTGAAAACGTGCAATCTTGTTGGTGTTTCGTAGTTCTTTGCACATACGTGGAAAAGAAAGGTTTCATTTCACTGGGCAGACCAAAAATTCTTTACAACTAATTGTAATAAACACTTTAACGTTCTATGAAATGTGAGAAAGGTTATTATCTTTTACAGGAAGAGCAAGAGAAAACAAGAGGAATCCACAGACCAGAGAAAGAATCAGACAGTGATTCCAACTCTTCACATGCCAAAAAGTGAGTTTACATTTTGTGTTTTACCCTGTTTTACTTGTTTACATATAAGAACAGTAGAGAAATCCTAATTGATGACTCAGTTTGAATATATTACTGTTAAGCACACATTGATTCTATTGCACACATACAGACATGTATACACATTGAATATATTACACATGCACAATCTACACAACAACACACCACACACAACACACACACACAACACACACACTCTCTCTCTCTCTCTCTCTCTCTCTCTCTCTCTCTCTCTCTCTCTCTCTCTCTCTCTCTCTCTCTCTCTCTCTCACAACAGATACTTACTTATTTAGTTTCAATTACCTGTTTAAAAAAAATGGAAGGGCACAGCTAGTTATTGCAGATGGTTAAGCTGACAGTGAAAAGAACGAAATGATGATGATAAAACAAATGGAAGACTGACCAAGTTGTGGTTCATGTGTGCTCTGCAGAAAGGGGAAGAAGATGATTCGGTTTGGCACCAATGTGGATCTGTCAGATGTAGACAAGTGGCGGCGACAGCTGGCAGAACTGGGCAAACTTCCAGCCTTCACACGTGTGGTGTCCGGCGCTAACACCTTGAGTTATGTGGGACACAAAATCCTGGGCATGAACACAGTGCAGCTGTACATGAAGGTGCCCGGGTCACGCACACCAGGTGAGTTCCTGTGTATGTTCTGTTATTACAGGGACTTAACATTAGAAGACTTTTATTGGGTAAAGAATCTAACAAGTTCTTCAGAGGCTAATAATATTAAAAAGGACATTTGGGGTTTTTGTTTTGTTTTGTTTGGTTTGGTTATTTTCTTGGTGAGGAAGGGGAAGAGAAGAGAAAGAGAGATATACTAGAGGTTAGATGAGTTAAATGCACATTGAGTGTAATGTATAGTGTAGTGTAGCATTGTGCAGTGTAGTGTTCTGTTGTGTGTATGCATGCACTAAATTATGAATGAATCATTATCAGTTTTGTCATTAGACACCACAGAGTGTGTATTTATTCACCTTGCTTTTCTTCCTGTAAGAAAAACGTCTGACAGTTCTTTTTCATAGTCCTCTCCAATGTTGGCTTGGCATGATTTTATTAGTTGCTTGGTTGAGTATACTTCATTTAATGTAAACGTTTTACAGTGAATGCATGTTAAAACCTCTTGATAAGAAAGGCTCAATGATATTGACTGTAACAGAGTGATATTGACCTTAAAATGTATGTGTTTGTTACAGGTCACCAAGAGAACAACAATTTCTGTTCGGTCAACATCAACATAGGTCCTGGTGACTGTGAATGGTTTGCTGTACCTGATGACTACTGGGGCGTCATTGCCAAGCTATGTGAAAAGTGAGTCTCCTTTTCTCGTCTTGTCTTCACCGCTATCATTTTTCTTTCTCTTCAAGCCTTTCCAGTCTATCTTCCTCCAGTATGTGCAATATCTGTAAGGCTGAATGTTGTTGGTGTGTTGTAATAGTGGCAGAGGTAGGTTTGCACACAGGGGTCATGGTGGCCAGTTCTGGAAGACATGTGTGAACACAGCATGCCTACATATGTGCATGTACATCAACCACATTTGTATATCACCACACTTGTCTCTTTGTCTCCCATCTCTTCTGTACTCGCATACACTGCCTCAGATATATGTATGTGGTAACTTACATTAGAAGAGTCTTTTATTGGGAACAGAATGTAGCAAGTTCTTCAGAGACTAATAACATTGATGAAGGACAGTTTAGATCTTTGGTTTGGTTTAGTTTGGTTTTGTTTATTTTTCTTGGGGATGGTGAGAGAGAAGGATGGTTAGATACTATAGGTTGGATGAGAAAGGGTAAACACTCAGTGAGATTGGGGAGAAGCTTCAGCTATTACACCGTTCAAAAAGATTGCACAGTGTTGTGTTTTGTTTTTCAGGAATGATGTGGACTACCTGAAGGGGTCATGGTGGCCGGTGCTGGAAGACCTGTATGAACACAATGTGCCTGTCTATCGCTTTGTCCAGAAGCCTGGTGACCTCGTCTGGATAGGTCCTGGCACTGTCCACTGGGTGCAAGCCATTGTGAGTCCCAACTTTCTCCATTCTGGGATCTGTTTTGGATTGGTGGAGGGGGGGGGGGGGGGGCAGAGGATGGGGTTGTCAGTTGTCTATTCTCTGCTGTTTTCTTCTGTCAGTCTGTTGATGAAGTGCATCTGTATGAAAACTTCCTAGTGGTGTTTTTTCTTAAGCGATAATGCCTTTGTTTGTGAAGTCTGTTACTAGTTTAGGGTGACGTTTTATTTCATTTGTTTCACAGAGTAACTTTTTTGATGTCTAGTGAGATTTATTCATTTGATTTTTAAGGACTAAAGCATCTTTGATTTCTGTATCTCTGCTGAAGTCTGTCTTTGGCTTCAGCTATACCTCTTTTTAAGCTGGTGCTTGAAGAGATATTGGAAGAGTCAGATATGGATGTATTATATTTCAGGTGATAATCGTTCCATTGTTCTCTGGTTAAATGTAACAGTATAGTGTGGAATGTTGGAATGTCTCATTTTTTACACAATATTGTTGTTAAGCTTAAGGAGATTCACAGTAGGATAGCATAGTGCTTATCATTACTTGAGGCATATTGTGTTGGCTGTTCCAGGGTTGGTGCAACAACATAGCTTGGAACGTGGGCCCCATGACGTACCTGCAATACAAGCTGGCCATAGAGCGCTACGAGTACAACAAACTGCAGTACTACAAGTCCATCGTGCCCATGATCCACCTGTCATGGAACCTGGCCCGTAGTCTGCGCACCAAAGACCCTATGCTCTACGCTCAAGTCAGGTCAGTGTCTGTCATCCGTGACTGGATTTTCTGTCTGACATATAGTGCTGTAGAATTTTGAGATTGTCAGGATACAGGTTTTGTCTATGAGAGGTGCAGGCATTGGTTTCCATTAATGAGCCCTGGCAATAATTTGGGGGAAAAAAGATTTTTTTTTTATAATGAGCCCAAACAGAAAGGATTTTTTTTCGCTCAGAGCATTGTAACAATGTTAGTGTGATAAGTCACATTTGAACTCTTTCTCAGTTACAGGTCATTTGTAGTCACAATGATCTGACTTTGTCACCTAGTTTCCTCCCTTTGCTCCATGTGTTACAGGTTCTGTTGGTGTGATTGTGTCCCTTATTGATGATAGTTTGTGACTTGTGTTGATGTAGATGGTTTGTGTTTTGTGCAGACGCGTGTGCCAGCGGTCATTGATGCAGCAGCAGTTAACGCTTGACTTGTGTGAAGAGTTGGGGAAAACTCTGACCCACCAGGAGCGCATGCAGAATGAGGAGACTTACTACTGTGAAGACTGTGAGGTAAGCACACTTTCTCTGTCATGCTTCTTTCATCACTGTTGGCAGTACTACAAAGGAGATGTGACTGAAAATCTTGTTGCAGATTGAATGTGGAACAAATAAATCTTTGAGAGCCTTGTGACACTGGAAAGTAATTGTGTGAAATTAACTCGGGTTGCAAAAAAATGGAAACAGCATAAATGAACTGTGAAATACAGAAACAACAGTATATCTTAAAGAAAGCGAAAACAAGATAATAGAAAGAAATGCAAAAACAATAATAGATCAACAAACAAAAGAATGTGTCAAATAACTAAATCCAAAGGAAAAAGAGGGAAAAAAAATAAAATGGCGCACATTGAAAGTAAATATGTGTTGTGTGTGTGTGTGCACAGGAAGAGGTATTCAACATCCTGTTTGTGAAGCGGAACAAGGACGAGGCATTTGATGTGTACTGTCAGAATTGTGCCCTCAAGTCTTCGCCCAGGCTCACGGACTACGGTGTTCTCTATCAGTGGGAGCTCGGTGAACTGCTACAGACGTATGACAAATTCCAGATGTATCAGGTTATTACACTTTCTCTTTTTATCTTTTTGCTCTAGGAAGGGCCTGTTCATAGGCATGGTTGAATCATATATTTGAATATCATTTTGTTTTGCAATTGGCATTTGCACAATATATCAAGTAATTATTTTTACACAGTTTCACAAAGTTTTAAAGGAGATCTGTTAACAAAGCAGCATGTAAGGATTTTATGTGATGCAGTCTGTACAGTTGACTGTAATTCAGAATTACTTGGTCCAGAGGTAGCAAATGTAGCAGCATTGTGTGGTCAGAAATGTGTAAATACATGATTTTTTATGTATTTGATCTGGATATGAAGGCAAGGAAATATTAAGACGGCAGTTGTGTTTTGTACTTGCAGCAACAGCCCCACTCCATGTTTGTGAGTTGATGACGTGCTACAACACCGCTCCCCCGTGATTCCCTCCCTTCTGGATCACCCCACACATCACCATCTGCCTTCCGGGCCTTCCTGATGCAGCCTTCCACATCTCCTGCCTCGCTGGCGGTACCTTCCTCATGTCTCCCTCCTTCCCCTCGTTCTCTGTCTCCCCCTTCCTCTTCAGGTGGCATCGTATGCCCCGCCAAGAGCAGCTAGCAGGCTGGAGCATCATGAAGAGCTCACCATGTGATAATGTCCGTCATCAAAGAGTCGCTCGCTCACTCGCCCCCAGATCATCACACACGCAGCTTATTGTCATCAAGACTGAACAAACTTATTTACAAATCTGTCGTTGCTGTCACTCAGCAAGACAGGACTTGGCCAGTGTCTCCTCTCCCCCCAACCCCCCATCTCCTGCTCTCTCTCCTTTATAAGGACGTTCCTACACACATGCTGTCTTACTTGCATCATCCTTATTGTTGCATTAGTGTGCTGAACGGATGGACAAACCTTATTGCCTCTTTCAGTGCATGGATGAACTTAATGAACGTTATATCACTTTCATGTTAAGTGGATGAACATTGTCATTAGCGAGTGAATGGACATTGTCACACTGTTCATAGTAAATTTGCGTGAATGAACATTACCATGCTGTTCATATTGAATGGATGAACATTGTCATCACTGTTCATGAGTGGATTAGACCGATATTTGTGTGAACCACTGTCACCACCTCGTTGTTACACATAAATGGACACAAGGTTGGCCATCATCTGATGCTGACATGACTCATTTGCTTCTTGTTAACAAAGCAGCATATGTCCTACAAAATGGCATAAAAAGACACTGATCTTCATCATCTTCATGCCTGTTGAATGTGCACTTGTTATTAATATCCAGTTTTAAGCACATGCTTGTTAAACAGTGTAAGTATACCTAAGTTACAATGATAATGGCAAACTGTTGGCTGCAAGCGTATGATGATACAATGAGAACATGATCATGCCTTGCCGGCTACAAGGATCACATCCTTATATATATATATACATATATTATGGTCAGTAATATTCCGTGGTAGTAGTTCCATCCTACATACATCAATCCCATGTTGTTACCAACTTGGTTGACCTTGTTAACATTCCCAGTTGAGTTTGTCAAGCAAGACCAGTGATATACTATGCTGATGTACAAGTTCCCAGTGTAGAGAACCTGGTATTATACAGCAGGGAGTCATTTTACCACCACCCTTGTTGTTCAGTCAGGGATGCCATCACCTGCTAACTTGCTACTACTTTAAGGTCAGGGAGAAATAGATACCATGGCTCGTCCTCTTTCTCTCGTCACTCAAACAGTACTTGCTATGAAGCTTTTTGACATTGAGAAGCAATGGTTAATCCTTCCATTGCCTCACTCTACCCACTGTCTACCTACAGGAGAGCTGGTGAGTAGGGTAAGGTGATGAAATGGTTAGCCACTGCTTCTCAGCCTTGTTATGTGTTCACCAACAGCAGCTTTCATGGCCGCTGGCTTGCTGAGGAAAAATGCGGTGCTGCCGCTTCTCTTTTCTCTTCATCCAGACAGACTGTTCTGTATCTTCCCTTTTTATCATCCTGTGTGTGAGAACAGTGGAGTCTGTGTGGATAAGGGTGGAAAGGCCTGGGGAACGTAAGGACGAGGGGGGCGAGAAGAGGCAGATTGAGCCATGTGCGTTGTCTCCCTGTCCTGATCAGGGATATATACATAACATAGTCAGCAGCAACTTGACCATCTCAGGCAGCAAACACCTGGCATGCTGACGGTGTCTTTGTTACTTCTTCATTATTATTATTACGATATAATACATGTTGTTAACGTTCTGTTTTCTCGTACCAGTGGACACTCTGGCAGTGGTCCACAATGTGTCTTAACACGATCTGCTTTGAACATCGAGCTACAGAGTGAAGTTGTCCCACGTCATCCTGTCGCCCATTCCATTGCACATCTTGTCTTTTGTCATCCATCATCTCCGTCAGTCTTGAGATCAGTCACGTAGGACACAAACTATGCAACTTGCAAACAACTGCCACCACCATTTAATATTATTTATGTTCTCGTCATGTCAAGTGGATCACTGAGTTGACTTATACAATGGGGAAATAATATTATTATTATTATTATTATTATTGTCACTTTATCAACAGGCCAGTCAAAGTTATTGCTTACAATTGCCAAATGGTTATTCCAAGGATTTTCTTGTATTGTTGAGATGACTTTTTTATGATAGTTGTTTTTTTGTGTTGTTTTTTTTTTTTCTTTCTTTTTTTCCCTCTTTCCAAGTCTTTGATGTTCTGCTCAATTTAAAATGACATGTTTGGATTGTTTTAACTATTTATTGTGCTGTGAGAAGAGACTCTAGAACTTCATATAAGCCAGGAGTTCTAGAGTTATAGAAACGATATCTATATATATATATGTATAAAGTTGTCAGATTATAATGCCACCGAAGAAATGTCAGTGTTGTATGAATTTAGCTTTGATGTTTTGTATACCTGATGCAGGTTAGTTGAACATTGTCAGAAATCTTGGTCTCCAGTTCTCCATTAGATACTCAGTGTCAGGATAAGTAGAGGGAGATAACAATACATTGTCGGTACACTGTAAAGCTTTGTCTGCAGTTGTTATGTACTGTAGTAGTATCAAATAGAATGTGTTTGAACTGATTCTGTTGAGTTGGCAGAAACAGTATTTGTGGTTACAGTTGTCTTGTATCCTTAGATTGTTGATCGGTGGAAAAGTCTTCTTTACATGTTTAGTCAGTGTTATTTATTGGATACTCATCATTTGTTGAAGTGAGACTGCTCAGCATTCAGTCTGAATCTTTGTGGTAATTATCATCCATTGCCCATGGCTTAACATCAGCAAATTGTGTGGCTTGTGTTTGTTGATGTCTGTGTTGGGCATGAACAGTAAAGCATTAGCTGAAATGGGGTGGATATTTCATTCATATGTCATCCAAGGATAGGTTTCCATCTAAAGTATGTACAAGAGTTGTACTTTGTACACAAGGCTCGAAAAGGCAGTTCATTTGGTCATTCACACTTCAGATTTTGAAAGATTTGAGTACTTGGCATTCAGTCCTGTACTTCACTGATGGATAGATTGCAGACCGTTCATTCTGCAGAGAAGTAGGACATTAAGGTGGAAATCCTTATTTTGTCTTGTGTGAATAATACTCCTAAAAGATGGGGAAAGTGTAGAAACAGTTGAAATGACTGTTTCGTGATTTGTCACAGAAGTGAAATATGAACCCACACACGCTTATGTCATATCAGTTGGATAAAGTGTATGAGAGAAAGGTGTCTGATAACAAGGGCTGGAGCAGATAGCCATCATTGTACGGTCATTCCTTGTTTCAAACCCACCTCTTAGGAAACATCGAAAAGTGTCTGTGCAGTGATGTTGCTGTTTCCCCATCTCTCTCTTTGTCATATATACCTTGGTGTTTTCATAATAGAATACATGGTTTATACTTTTGATACTGATTTGTGGAACAGACTGCTAACTGACATTGTGCACAGTGGCAGTGTTGATCCCACTGGTTGGTGTGTGTGTGTGGTTTTGTTGTTTGTTTTTTTACACAACTTTTATTAATTCAGTACTAGTGTCGGCTGATGTTCCATGTCTCTTTGAGTTTGAGGTCCTTCTACCCTTCTCTTGCTCTCTCTCTCTCTCTCTCTCTCTCTCTCTCTCTCTCTCTCTCTCTCTCTCTCTCTCTCTCTCTCTCTCTCTCTCTCAATTCCCTTCCCCCTCCCAGCTTCCCCTCCCACTCTCTTTTCATTTCCACTTTCTCCCTCCTTATCATATTCATACATGTTGGATTGAGAATTTTAGATTTTTAATGTAAACATATTGATTGAATCACAATGTATTGATAGATTTTTGTTTTGTGTGTACATGCATAATATGCATAATGTAATGTAATGGAAACAGTTGGTAGAGCAGAAGACATAGTCCAAAAGAAGTGACACTCATAGTGTGCAGTATGAGAGATATAAAGCAAGATGGAATAAAAAGAATTGATCAGTGACATTGTTAGTTTTAAGGTACATCCATGGATATATAGCTTTTTGGCGAATATTTCACATTACTGATAGACCATTAGCAGAGGTCAGTTCATAGACCTGTATGTGTGTAAATGCTTCATTCACCTTGACTGTTAATTTATCAAGAGATCAGCGATATGATGTATGAGCGTTTTACAAATATTCACTTGTAAAGAAGTAAGAATCATACATGCAAATGCTTCATGTTGACTGTCATCACAACAGCAAAACTTGCTGCATGTATGTGCCTACACATTGTAGACACTCTATTGGTGTACACAGCAGTTGTTGTATTCCACAATGCTGACAATTAATTGTGACTGACACACATAACATCTTGTTGATGCTGTTTGTATACATAGCAAGCTGTTGTATTGTTTGTATACACAGCAGGCTGTTGTATTATTCCTCAAAGACGTGACTTAATAACAACTTACACGTCTGTGACATCTCAGGTACCGGCCCATCAGTGGTGCTTCTGATGTTAGTCACTATTCCAAGGTTCACAACATCATCCGGTGTGCGCAAGTCACCCCCGCTCCCCCTCCATCCACAAAAATGGCAACAGATCGAATATTGATATTATTTTGTACTTTTTTTTTTTTTAATTCAGGTATGTTTTTTGTCTTGGTATAACTACTGTATATTTCATTAGTAGGAAGATAAAAGGACAGTGTGATGGTATTGACAGGATGCATAGACAAAATATGATGGTGGTGATGACAGTTAGATAGGACACATGTCCTACCAAGCCACTGTGGCTTACAGTAGGAGGGAGAAGGAACTTATGTGTCCTGTCTAAGTCGCTGTGGCTCAGAGGACAAGTAAGGAGGAGTGAGAAGGGACTGATGCCTGCCTGTCCGTGTCGCTGTAACTTAGAGGACAGGAGGAAAAAGTTCAGGTGAGGCAGTAATGGCATTAAGCTGGTTGTAGAGGAGAGAATGACCAGGCACCTGACTGTACAAAGACTAAGAGAAGAATGACATGACTTGTGATAGAGGAGAGAGAAGCTACTTGTACAGAGAAATGGCCGTGGACTGGCCTTCATACTGAGGCTTCTCAGTAGCTTGGTGGGCGTTTCTTTTGTCTGTCTCGAAGAACTGCATCAGCTGCAGTTGGGGAAACAAAGCTCACTTTCATTGGAGTGTGACAGACATTGTGAGATGGCGATGAAGCCAGGGGTCTGCTGTTGATGTGATATAATGGGATCATTGTTGATTCTTAACAACCTCTGACATGTTATATTGATGACATGGCCAGGTGAACCTGTGAGGAAAAGGCTATGTTGAGTGAGACTGAGACACATAGTGTGTTTGGAGTGGAGGTGAGGAGTATATCTGTCTGATGGCACACAAGGTGTGTGTTCTTGATGGCACACATGCTGTGTGTGTGTTAACGGGAGGATGTGCACTCTGTGCTGCACATACCTGTTGTCACGTGTATCTTGGTGATGACAGAGTAGACAGTGTGTCGCTGGACACAAGTTGTCTTTGGCAGAGGTGTGATGGTTGTGGTGGTGGAGGGGCGTTGTTCCGGTGGTCTGTTGTCCAGATTGGGTGTATTGACTGCAACCAGCATAATGTCCAGTTGACCAGAGAAGTATTGTGTGTTGACCTGTACAAGGTATATAGTGATTGTCTGCAGATGTGTGTTATTACACTGATTATTGTGTTGTATATGCAGGCAGAAGATTATGAATATTGTGGCTGTTCCTTGCAGTGACTGTGGGTACAGTGTGTGTGGCTGTATCTTGTATGCAGCGTTGGTTTTCTCAAGCTGACAGGCTGCCCGGTTCTTGTTCCTGGTCATGGCCCTGGTTATGTGATGAGCTACCAGTGCCAGGTATGGGGAAACCAGCATACTAACATGGAACTATCTCATATCATTATCATGATGATGATGAAACCTGGTTTTTGTTTTTGTGTTGTTGCTGTGTTACTTGTGTTTATTTATGTGGGACATTAAGAACAGGTGGTGTTGCGCCCGGCAGACTTTGCCAGTGTTTTGTGTTGGAATGTGGAAAAAACAAGGTGGACGTATCAACGTTTGCCTGTGGCTGGGTCTTGCTAGCACAGTATTGTGTGGCCAGGGCTATTCCACCATTTGATCTCAAGTCAGCTGTACTTTTTTTTTTTTTTTGGTTGCCTGGTCTGCTGGGCCTTGTCTCCCCTCTTTGGTTGCCTTTTGAAGCTTGGCCACCAGGGGGACAGGATTATATAATTATATTCAGCTCATATCTGTTGCTTTGGACATTGCTTTGAGTCGGTTGATAGACACAAGCCACTGCTATGTGTGTGTGGGCTTGTGTAGTTTGTACATAACAATTATATTGTGTTTCTGGGAGCTAGCTGCTTCTCTCATCATATCTGTAGTTGGTGTGGCTATGGAATTGTCAGTAGACACTCTGACATTGTATCGACTTCAAGTTCAGTTGTAACAGCGGAATCCTAATGTTGTGTTGCTTACCTCTGGTGATTGTGTTGTTTCATTTGTGAATAAATGACTGGAAGTGAAGAAAGTGCTGTGGAATGTTGGACTAGTGTGTTGTGTGTGTGTGTGTGTGTGTGTGTGTGTGTGAGATGATTTTATAGATCTGTGAAAATTGGCTGTGTAGCATGTGTACATTGTTTGTGAGAAGAATGTAGAGAGTGTGTTTGACAAGTCAAAGCAAGTGACTGAATACTGTTTGAGTTTTGTACATGGAAAGGATAGAGTGGAGTTTGAGACAAACTCCAGGGAAAAAGTGAATGCTGGAGATGTGTACATGGAGAGTAGACAGGAGCGTAGACTAGACAACACTTAGGTTTTGTAGAGAGGTGATGTACAGTGAACTGACACGGAGTACGGTATGACGCTCTGCTAACCTACTGGTGTAGGCAGCATTCAGGTTAAAAGCTTGTACAGTTTTATTATGCAACTCTGTTCTGTTTTTCATAATAATTGTGCATATATCAAAATGGACTGATGTTTGAATTACATACGATAGTGATAATGACATAATCGAAAGACCATGTTGTGCACATTTTCAGAAGAGACAAAGAATAGTGCATGTTGGACATTCAGCTATTCTTTAGCTGTGGCCTGCTTTAACTCTTTGACTCTTGCACTGTGTCCACCAACTACAAAAACTTAATCCTGTGATTCTCTAGCTCTCTATCTACCAGTTTCCCTCAGGAAGCTAGTGGATAGGGTGAGGGAGTCAAAGGGTTTAAGTTTTAGCTTTGTTAGCATGGTTAACAATGCAGGGTGCTGGTGGACAGGGTGCTGGAGTCAAAGGGTTAAAGTGTAAGAGGGACAGTACAACTCAAGGCCAGCAGCATGTGCTGCCACGAAGAGAATTTATAATTTTGAATTGAGTGTTTGGACAAGATGTGTCCACTGATAAGGAGTAGAAGTTGCTCAGAATGTGTGTCTGTCGTGTTATGATTAGCGTCAGTCTCTCATGAGGGAAAGTTGACAGCTAACAATGAGACTGTCAACACAGGTTATGAGCAACTTTTTTTTTGTATGTGGCACAATATTTGAAAGAAGCAGGAAAATTGTGAAGGCAGAGGGTACAAGCTTTTAACTTGTGCTGCTGGGTCGGTGATGTTTGTCCTGAAAGGGGTTGGATTCATGGCTACCGCAGATTGTGATGTATGGAGAGTGTGGTGCATATCAAAAGTCTGCAGGTAGACTGACAGTTTGTGTTTCCTGTTGTCCTGGTTTTTTTCCCATATCTCATTTATCATCAGAGTAGTGGTCAACTTCTGTTCCACGCATGCTTCAAGCGCACATTTTTTCATTGTCTTTTGTTTTTTAATCATTTAAAGCTTTTTTTTTTTTTTGCCCAAATTTTTCATCTTGCTGCAATCCTTGTCGTGTGAGACTACCTCTTTTCATTAAGTTATTGTGCCCGTGGTAACCAAACATAACACATCTCCACTTGATCCCTGTCCCCTACCCCGACCCTCACCAACCCAAATCCCGTCTTGTCCACTTCACTGTCATAACAAATTATAACGGTTGGTTAACCACTTGAACACAACAGTTGATATATATTTTTATCAGAATTAAAATTTCATTTCCTTAGGACAGATTTTTAAAGAAGTGTAAAAATCCTGAGTACAGTGTGTGTGAAACCAGGGAATAGGAAGAAAAAGAAATTTTGTGTGTGTGTTTTGGCATTTCATCGTGACAAAACCCAATTTTAGATAGATTTTATACTTTAAAGTAGAAACCTTGTTTCATTGATTCTTGATCATAATGGGCATTTCGTTCCTTATGGTTAATTTTCCTGTGGTGTTTAACAGAATTATTTTTCATAGCATCAAGATATATATAACTTATTTTGGTAAATGCTGGTATTAATATTAAAAATCTTTCCATGATTATATTATGGTGAAGATACACATTGCTATAATACTGTTTGAAATTAACTGAATTTTGTTCTTTGTCTAGTAACTTGTTGATGTTGGAAGTTGGTGTCAAGGGATGGTTATGTTTTGAAAACTTTGCTGGATTAAATGTATGTTATTTCTTTGTACTATTGGTTTTCTGTTGGAACTGATTGTACTTTCTGTCACTTTTGAAGGAAATTGATGTTTACTTTATTGTGGAAATAAAGTTTATCTTTCGCAATACATCTCTGGTCCATTTTTTTCACTTTTTTCAGTCTTCCGTGAAAAAAAAAGGAGATTGTTTCAAATTGATGTGTGTGTGTGTGTTTGAGATGTCTGTTAAAGAAAATGTAAATATGATGCTTTGAATATGGTTTGCTTGTTTCATTTTGTTTTGTTTTTGGCTTGTGTGGAAAAGAGTGGTTGTGTTGTTTTTGATATTTTTGTTGGCCTTGGTAGGGGAGGGGGGTTGGTCGTTTACTATTTTATGTATATTGATTTTTTTTTCAGTTAAAAACTAAAACAAAATAATTTGATTCAAAAGTGCTGCAGTTGTCAAGGCACGTTTCTTTAAATCATACTTGAGTCATGCGTACTGTCAGTCGCACATGACCACATTGGTAACTACTCTGATACACCCCATTTGCATAAACTGATTTATCATGCAACACACGTAATAACACTAACGCATGCTTACCCACAGTGACAAGAATTTACCATAAATTTTAAAGTTCACAGCTTAATCAATGTACATCTATTGGGCAATAGTTTGCTTGTCAAGTTCAATCATGTGATCTGTCCCTCTCTCTCACACACCCGTAAACAAACATCACCAGGAAAGTAGCATGGTCATAATATTCCCATTCTAGCCATTATCAAAGTACCAGTACTGCCACTAGACGGTGACTGAAGCGACAAGGAAGGAATATCAGATTGCCAAGTGCTTCATCACATGTTCTAGAATTAGATTTTTGTCAACATGTGCATACAGTATAGCACACATACACACACACACACAGAGCCTTAGTGATATCAACATGACATGAACAAGTTCAAAATATTTATTTCTTTAATCTTTTGCTGGATCCATGGAATATGGAGAATAACAAAACCATCTGAGCTTTATGAAGTAAGTGAAATAATAATAGCAAAAGAAAGTGAAAGGACATTCCCTATCACGCGTGGCATAAAAATCCACAGAATGACAATGGGTTGTATGAAACCCAGATGGATGAACACATGCGCACTGCGCCAGCAGATAAAAAACACTGGAAAACCAACTCTAGAAATCAAACCACTGTCCCAAAGACATCCACGCTGATAATTCAGACGAGGAGTTCGTACAGGCTGTCGATGTCAAGTGCCTGGAACTCAGAAATAGTCCACAAACTAAATATTCTGATAGGAAAGAGCGTCCTGGAAGACAAACTAACCCATTCAGAGATACTGTATATGCAACATGTAGGGACGCCTGTGGAGTATAACGGCTAAAGATGAAAACGCCCCCTCAGAAATCCAGACGTGAATGTGAAATGGAGAAAATCCAGAGTAAAACAGAATCTTTAAAAAAAACAGTAAAGAAAATGTTTTTAATTTTTAAAAAAAACGAGGGAAGTAAGAGTGACAAAACTCGGATAGACTTGAAAGCGAAACACAGCATCGTCAGCATTGTATGAAGCAGCAAGGAGGAGCAGAAAGAAGACCCAGGATTGCTTCTTAAAGACTCCCCTTTCCCGTTCAGCGGGAAACTATTCGGGCAACCAAAATCCAAGACATTCAAAATGGACAAAGAAGCTCTGGAACGGCATCTCAGGAAAACACATTCCCACCCTCAGAGCGGGGACATCATTTGAAATTCAGGGTCTGATGCAATTCGAACGCCTGAGGAAATATTAAATGATATGTCACCAACATTGGGTGAAGTAAATATAAAAAAAATGTAAAAAAAACAAAACGGGGGAGGGTAAGAAAGCCAGAGCAAATCATCACTGGGCCTAAGAAACACCTCGCCTGCTGTGCTAAAAATGACCCAGCGTCCTTGAGTAACTCCACAAAATGTTAAGATCAGCATGGTGGGACTTGAGATTTGCAACCAATAGACGATGGAGTGTACATTCCAAGAGAGCAGAATTCGAGTGACATCAACCACTTCGGGCCAATATCACTTCTGAACGTTGACGAAAAAAATCTTCTTTGTCACGGCAGCAAAGTTGACTAAATACCTCACAGGATATGAGTATTTGGATGTGTCAGTCCGGAAAGGAGGCGTTTAGTGAGTGTCTGGCTGTATAGAGCGGGCCACGATGATCTTGGAAGCAATCCAAAAAGCTAAGGCAGATAAAAGGGACCTCGATGTGGCGTGGCTGAGTGAATCTGGCAAATGCTTATGGATCAGTCCTACACGAGAGGATTCAACTAGGTCTCAAGATGTATCATGTTCCAAAGAACGTCCAGGAAATAATGGTTTTTCAGTGCGGTTCTCTCACAAAGGAATACAGAACAGGCTGGATCAATCTGGAAGTTGGCACAGCAATTGGCTGTATAACTTCTGTCGTGTTGGCAATGGAGGCCATCTTGAAGACAGCTGTGAGCAGCTCAGGTCCAGCAACTCTTGGAGTAGGTACCAAATGTTTACTCTGAAAGTTTTCTCGGACAAAACAATGATTCTTTCCACAAAGAGGAAACACACAAAATGCCGAAGCAGTCAGACGAGTTACTCGTTTCATCCAGGATGTGTTTCAAACCAAAGAAATCATGGGGGGCTGTCAGTGAGGAACGGAAGAATATCCGAAACGGCAAATGTACTGTCTCCCATTCCAACAGCGACAGAAGAACCAATCAAGAGCCTTGTAACGTAATATGATGACACCATGAAAGATACAAAAAGTGGTAAGGAATCCAAGCAAACCGCAGAAAATATCCCGCAAATAATAAACATTCAAGTGTGGCTTCCTTGGCAAATACAAAGTCTGGTGCCTGCAGTTCAGTTGATTCCAAAGCTCTTCTTGGCCGTTCTGATATACAATACCAGCAGTAGCATGATGGAATCAATGGAGGACAAATCAACAAATCCACACGGTAATAGCTTGGTGTCCCACCTGGTCTCACTGACGCTACGCTCTATCGTCGCCAGGCGAAGCTGAAGCTATCCCTGAAATTCATTGTCGAGGAGTACAAGATTGGAAAGATCAGGCTTCTCAGAATACTTCAGGACTCACGAGACGGGGTTGTGGGACTAGTCCAGTACACGCTGAAGACTGACACATAATAGAAAGTCTGTGAGGCCATGGACGCAGCAAAGGAAATCTCAAGGCCAGAGAAATAATAGGTCACACTCCACCGATAGGCAAGAAGTGGGATCGACAAATATAATGGCTAAATGCTAAGTAAAAAGCGAAGAGAGACATGGTAATACGGGAAATTAACCCTTTGACTCCTGCACTTATCCATCAACTCGAAATCTTGACCCTTTGACTCCCTCATCCTTCCTGCAGGAAGCTGGTGGATAGGGTGAGGGAGTCAAAGGGTTACATTTTTGCTTTGCTGTCATGGCTGACAATGCAGAATGCTGGTGGACATGGTGCATGAGTCAAAGGGTTAAGAAAGAAGAGGATGTCAAAAGAATCCAGAAGACAATCCAGCAAGGCCAACAGGGGCAACAGACAACGCGTGAATGACCTGTGGTATACGGCCTGTGTCAGATTCAGTTTCATCTTCATATCTGTGTACATGACCTTCCGCTCTCGAATGCGAATCTGGTGAAATATAGGAAATGAGATGATCTTGCAAGCCCACCTTCCTAGGGCAAACAAAATGTGGAACATGTCCTGAGCTCATGCAAAATAGCGCTAACCCAAGAAAGTAACGCATGTAGGCACAACCAAGTGCTTAGAAAGAGAGAGAGAGCAAGTGATCAATACTGCCAAGGAGAAAATCAAACCACCAGAAGTTCCTCCGGCCATGTGCATAGCAAAAGACAGCAAACTATGGCTTTTCAGACTTCCACACTATGAAAGTGGGGTCTACTCAACGGCACAGATTACTGGGAGTGCACGACAGATTTTCCAGAATGGAAACAAACAATCCCAGAAAGCACATCAGCAAGATGGCATGAGTTGCATATAGTACTCAATCCGTTCTCGAATGATTGATACTCACCGTGCCGCATGAAAGTAGAATTAGGAAGTCCGTTTCTACAAGACGAAAAGTAGCCAGTCTAGTCAGCAACTTGAGGAAATCCAGTTTCACGCCAAAGCCCGCCATGGCGTTGGAGTAATCGGTTGATGGCGCATCTCTCGGTGTTACGGGGATTGAGCCCTAGAAGCACAGGCAGAAGCAGCTAAACAGAGACTCGGACGGATCTAGTCGAGGAGGAACAAAGGCAGAAGCAGCTAAACAGAGACTCGGACGGATCTAGTCGAGGAGGAACAAAGGCAGAAGCAGCTAAACAGAGACTCGGACGGATCTAGTCGAGGAGGAACAAAGGCAGAAGCAGCTAAACAGACTCGGACGGATCTAGTCGAGGAGGAACAAAGGCAGAAGCAGCTGAACAGAGACTCGGACGGATCTAGTGAGGAGGAACAAAGGCAGAAGCAGCTAAACAGAGACTCGGACGGATCTAGTCGAGGAGGAACAAAGGCAGAAGCAGCTAAACAGAGACTCGGACGGATCTAGTCGAGGAGGAACAAAAGTGGACTTCCTAAGGGTTAAAAGTCAGGTGTCTAGTAGCCAAGTGGTTAAGAATCTGATACAAAGGTGACTTAGCCTTGAGATGTCTGACCACCTTGGATGTGCGGGCTTGAACCAGGTGGGGGACTAATTCTACAAGAAAAAAAACAACAAACAAACAAAAGGAAAAAAAAAAAAACGACAGCTAAGGGGAATCCAGGAATTACGATCTGGATGCCGCTTGCCCCCCCCCCCCCCCCCCCTTCACCCTTAGAGTGCCAGGAGTTAGGGTCGAAACACTTGCTTGAGGGGTGCTTCTCTTCTGACGACCTTCTGCTGTTCAGCTTTCCTCAGTTTCTTGCTATACAAAACGACAGATTTAAACATTTCCCCATATTTGGATGTACTTTGCTAGATCCAACAAAGTAGGCATATTAACATTTCTAAGACTCCGTAATGAAAATGTAGATTTTATAAAATGATACGTTTAGGCCAAAAATAGTAACTAGCTTCAGGTTATTTTGGACATTCGGCGCATTCACTTCTCGGGTTTCGATATATTCTATCTTGCCTTTGAAATTTTCTGTTTACCAAAGTCAATTTAAAGTTTGTGATAGCTACAGCAAAATTTAATCAAAGGAAACGCATAGAAGTATCCGGTAACAGCAGTATGTGTTTTTCCTTTCCAAAGTTTATATTACAACGATAATAAAACAAACATTTGCTGCTATTTTCAACGGCAACGTGCCATCCAGTCTGATAGTTTTACAGAAGTGAATCGGTGATATTCTAACGACGTATACAGTTTCCTAGACACAAGCCCAATGCTATAAATGGAAATGCTTTAATATGACGAATCTAGGAAGTTACACACTTTTTTTATACAAATCGTACACAGATTTATACAGTAGATGAACACTTTTGTTGACACATTTTCTGTTACAAACATTTCTTTAAAATCAATTCATATTGAAATCGACTAAACCCGGAAGTGGATCAAATCCAGTTTCGACGTATACATCAATGATCGTTGTGTTTTTGTGCAAACGAAACAAAAATGTCATAAAGTTTTGATTTGCAATTGTCAAGAATATTCACATTTTCAGAACCTTCAATTTTACAGCTATAAAGAGGTAAAATATATTCTGTTAAGGTGTAGTTAAGTGAAGGGCAATTCTTGTTATATCTTACAGTTTACAATAAAGAAACCAAGGGCTTTCTTTCTTTCCTTTCTTTCTTTCTTCCTTTTTTCTTTCTTTTTCTTTCTATCTTTTCTTTCTTTCTTTCTTGTTGTCGTTCGCTATGTACATACTCAGGCCACATTAGACGATGAAGACGGCCGTTTTGTTTCCAGTCCTACCGACTGTAACGAAGCTTGGTGATCAGAGTAGCTGTAGTGGGCCCTGTCTCCTGTCGCTACACTTAACCCTTTGCCTCCCGCACCCTATCGACCAACTGCAAAAACTTAACCCTTCGACTCCCTCAGGAAGATAGTGGATAGGAGGAGGGACTCAAAGGGTTAAGATTTTGCTTGGCTTGCGTAGTTGACAATGCAGGATGCTGGTGGACAGGTTGTGGGAGTCAAAGGGTTAACAGGGACGACAGCCACAAAGTGTGTTTAGCTGTCTGGTCCACTTGACCACGGGAGCTGGTTGGTGAAGACGTCATTTTGAACCTGACGTTGATGTGACCATTGTGGTGCCTCATCATGACTACTTGCTTCTCTCTTGACTGAAGGTGGTAGTCGTCGCTTTCGTGTCATTTACACGTAACCAACATTATTCCAGTGATAGGCTGATACGATACCAGTATAACATAATTATAAACTAGGTAAAACATACTCTAGCTTATGGGTTTATGTGCAGGCTTAAAGCTTGTGTCATGATCACCATACACATGGCACCTGTGACGTTAGTGCATATGGAATTCGTTCCGAGCGCGGAGACGTCATCTTGAGAAACTGAAACTGAAACTGAAACTGAAACTGTCCGTGGCTTAGTGAGTGACCTAAGGATTCTCTTCTTCCAAAAACAGTTGACGCTGTTTTCGGGTTAGTCTTCCTAAGCCCCTCTGTCTACTAGCTTATCTACCGCTTTGTTTCCTGGTTATCTAACAGTAGTCGGGGATCCACTGGAGCACAGGAGGAAAGCGAGCTCCTATGAAGGTAGTCGCACGGCCAGCACCCATACGTGCATCCAAATGTCGCAGAAATAGCCTTTCCTGCATCGGCCATATCAGCCACAGCCGACACCGCTCCAGAGACGTCAGCTCGACTCAACACGACACCAGGGCGCATCATCCATAGTCGACGCCGACTGACGGAGGCCTATTACTACTGGAGCACAACTGTCCTATTTTTTTCTGATTTGCTGGAAGGTCTTGTTCTAGAGTGACTTTGGCATTCTGGGGGTTGGGGTTGGGGGGGGGGGGGGCAGTAACTCAGTTGGATTTAGCGTTGGATTCACATGCTAATGGTTATGGGTTCGAATCCCGGGGTGCGCTACATAAAAACTAGCCTTCTCACTGTCCCATTTTAACATCATTGTTGTTCTGGTGGCATCAGTGTAGGATTAGATAGGTCCCCCTTGCACCACTTCCACGGGATTCTCACTGTCCCATCTGAACATTATTGTTGTTGCTGCTAGTGTAGGATTAGATAGGTCCCCCTTTCCCCGCTTCCCCGGGATGGTTGTCGGCCATATCACTTGAGGTGGGTGTCGACGTAAAAACGGAACCAAATCAATCAATCAATAATTCTCTGGGGCCTGGAGATCGAAGACGATGAGAGGAAGACCTCTTGATAGCATTTGTTATTATATTATCATTGTTGTTGTTGTTTTAACCCTTTGACTCCCGGACCTTATCCACCAACTGTAAAAATTTAACCCTTTGATTCCCTCACCCTATCCACCAGCTTCCTGCAGAAGCTGGTGGATAGGGTGAGGGAATCAAAGGGTTAAGTTTTTGCTGTGATAGCATGATTGGCAATGCAGGATGCTGGTGGCCAGGGTGCGGGAGTCAAAGGGTTAATAACTAGCCTAAATCCCTGAAACTAAACCAAAAAAAAGTTGGCTACACAAAACAAACACTTCTGACACTATCTGCCATTGCGGGATTTTCTTGACAAAGATTTTGGTGTTCAGTCTGAAGACGATCTCCAGTCTAATTTCCAACTAGTTTCAGACGTGCGCCACGTTACCATTTTTTTACCTTCTCTCTGGTGAATGTATTTATATGCAAGATTGTGGACAAAAGTTATATCTATTATTATATATAGTAAAGCAATGTGCGTGCGAGAGAAATGGGGCCACATACGATTTTTTGGTTGCATAAAAATGGCTGTACACTACAGAGAAATCTTTGTGAAAGAGGTCATTGTTTGTATGCAGACAGATATTCAGATGTATGTATGGCTATCTATGATGATAGCGTTTGTACATAATGATGAGGATGTTTGTGTTCAGATTATGACTAGACAAGCATTGTTAGCTAGCATAGTTGGTCATCCCTCACAACAACCTATTGGTCATCCCTGACAACCTGTTGGTCATCCCTGACAACCTGTTGGTCATCCCTCACAACCTGTTGGTCATCCCTGACAACATGTTGGTCATCCCTCACAACAACATGTTGGTCATCCCTCACAACCTGTTGGTCATCCCTGACAACATGTTGGTCATCCCTCACAACATGTTGGTCATCCCTCACAACCTGTTGGTCATCCCTCACAACCTGTTGGTCATCCCTCACAACAACCTGTTGGTCATCCCTCACAACCTGTTGTCATCCCTCACAACCTGTTAGTCATCCCTCACAACAACCTTTTGGTCATCCCTCACAACCTGTTGGTCATCCCTCACAACAACCTGTTGGTCATCCTTGACAACATGTTGGTCATCCCTCACAACATGTTGGTCATCCCTAACAACATGTTGGTCATCCCTCACAACATGTTGGTCATCCCTAACAACATGTTGATCATCCCTCACAACATGTTGGTCATCCCTAACAACATGTTGGTCATCCCTCACAACATGTTGGTCATCCCTCACAACCTGTTGGTCATCCCTCACAACATGTTGATCATCCCTCACAACCTGTTGGTACCTGTTGGTCATCCCTCACAACAACCTGTTGGTCATCCCTCACAACAACCTGTTGGTCATCCCTCACAACCTGTCGGTCATCCCTCACAACCTGTCAGTCACCCCTCACAACCTGTCGGTCATCCCTGACAACCTGTCGGTCATCCCTCACAACCTGTCGGTCATCCCTCACAACCTGTCGGTCATCCCTCACAACCTGTCGGTCATCCCTCACAACCTGTTGGTCATCCCTCACAACCTGTCGGTCATCCCTCACAACAACCTGCTGGTCATCCCTCACAACCTGTCGGTCATCCTTCACAACAACCTGTTGGTCATCCCTCACAACCTGTCGGTCATCCCTCACAACAACCTGTTGGTCATCCCTCACAACCTCATGGTATTCTCCTTTCTAGACTTCATCATACTTTTGGCATCTCTGACATTGCTCTCTCCTGGTTCACTTCTTATCTGTCAAACAGAAAACAAACTGTTCTCATCAATGGCACTTACTCTCAACCTACATACCTGACCTGTGGTGTTCCACAAGGATCTGTCCTTGGCCCTGTTCTTTTCACTCTTTACACCTCCCCCCTGTTCACCATCATCAACTCCCACTCTATAAAACACCACTTCTATGCCGATGACACCCAACTTCAAGACAGTGACTCACCTGACAATATACAGCGCCTCCTGACTCGCACCACTGAGTGTTACTCGGACATCAAAAATTGGATGACATACAACAAACTTCAGCTAAATGATGACAAGACAGAAGTTATCCTCATTGGCACCCGTCAGAAACTTTCTCAATTGCCTCCTCTTTCTCTCCCATTATGTAACACATCAGTCCCAATTTCTGATTCAGCTAAAAACCTTGGTGTCTGCATTGACTCTACTCTCTCCATGAACAACTTTGTTTCTCAAACTGCCAGATCTTGCTACTATCATCTCCATCGTATAAGCCTGATCAGGAAGTATCTGTCTGTCGAAACAACTGCAAAACTCGTTCTCTCCTTCATAATGTCTCGCATAGACTATTGCAATTCACTCCTGTCTGGTCTTCCTGCCTCCACCACTCACATCCTACAGCGCATTCAAAACAATGCTGCACGCCTTGTACTCAAAAAGAAAAAAGCTGACCACATATCTCCTCTCCTGGCACAACTTCACTGGCTCCCTGTATCAAAGCGCATACAGTACAAACTAGACACCATGTGCTACAAAAGCCTCAATAACGCAGCCCCCGATTACCTGTCAAGCCTACTTGAGATCTATCTTCCCTCACGTACCCTCCGCTCTGCCTCCGATCCTCTGACTTTTCGCTTTCCACGCACTAAGCTCAATACCTATGGTCCACGAGCCTTCTCTGTTTCTGGTCCACTCTTCTGGAACAAACTGCCTCTCTCAGTCCGTCAGCAACCTACTTTTGTCTCCTTCAAGTCCGCTCTCAAAACTCACCTTTTCTCCTCTGCATAAAATCCTGACCTCACTCAATCCCCTCTGCAGCCTGTCTCCACTCGGAGGGGAATCACATTGTAATATATAATTGTATATAATATGCTCTCTATAATTTTCCATTGTTTTTATTCTTTCTCCCCATTTATAGCCGTGGTGTGTGTGTGTGTGTGTGTGTGTGTGTGTGTGTGTGTGTGGTGTGTGTGTGTGTGTGTGTGTTTGTGTGTGTGTGTGTGTGTGCGTGCGTGCGTGTGTGTGCATGCGTGCGTGTGTGTCTGTTTCAGCGCTTAAATTTGATTTTATCAAGATTTTGCGCTATATAAATAAATATTTATTGTATTGTATTGTATTGTACTCAGCTGACACACAAACACGTTTCTCTCTCCTCTCTCTGCTGTCTCTGTCTGTCTGTCTGTCTGTCGTCTTGTCTCTCTCTCCGTCTGTCTTCTGTCTCTGTCTGTTCTGTCTGTCTCTCTCTCTCACGACCACACACACACAGACACACGTGATTCTCTCACTAGCCAGAAAGTTAAATTCACGACACAAACACTGTTTCTCTCCTCTCTCTGTGTTTCTCTCTGTCTGTCTGTCTGTCTGTCTGTCTGTCTCTCTCTGTCTCTCTGTCTCTGTCTACTGTTCTTCTTCTCTCTTCCACACTCACATCACTCCTCCCCACCCCCCACACACACACAGACACACGTGATTCCCCTACTAGCCAGAAAGTAAATTCACAACAAACACTGTTTCTTCGTCTCTCTGTGTCTCTTGTCCTGTCTGTCTCGTTCTGTCTGTTCTGTCTGTCTTCTCCTATCTCGTCTCTCTCTCTCTCTCTCTCAACACACACCCCTCCCCCCACACAAGACACACATGATCCTCTACTAGCCAGAAAGTCAAATACACAATACTAAACACCGTTTCTCTCTCCTCTCTCTGTCTTGTCTTTTGTCTCTCTGTCTGTCTCTCCGTCTGTCTGTCTGTCTCCTCTCTCCTCCTCACACCACACACACACAGACACACGTGATCCTCTACAGCCAGAAAGTCAAATACACAACACAAACACTGTTTTCTCTCGCTCTCTGTTCTCCTTTTTGTCTCTGTCTGTCTCTGCTCTGTCTCTGTCTTGTCTGTCTGTTTCCCTCCTTCTCCTCCTCCACACACACACAGCCCCCCCCCCACACAACACATTGATCCTCTTACTAGCCAGAAAGTCAAATACACAACACAAACACTGTTTCTCTCTCCTCGCCTCTGCTCTCTGTCTCTTCTGTCCTCTGTCTCTGTCTGTCTGTCTGTCTTCTCTCTCACCCACACACACACAGAAACACGTGATCCTCTCACTAGCCAGAAAGTCAAATACACAACACAAACACTGTTTCTCTCTCCTCTCTCTCTGTTTCTCTCTGTCTCTGTCTGTCTGTCTGTCTGTCTGTCTGTCTGTCTTCTCTCTCTCTCTCTCTCTCTCTCTCTCTCACCCACACACACACAGAAACACGTGATCCTCTCACTAGCCAGAAAGTCAAATACACAACACAAACACTGTTTCTCTCTCCTCTCTCTCTGTTTCTCTCTGTCTCTGTCTGTGTGTCTGTCTGTCTGTCTGTCTGTCTGTCTGTCTGTCTCTCTCTGTCTGTCTCTCTCTCACGACCCACACACACACACAGAACACGTGATCCTCTCACTAGCCAGAAAGTCAAATACACAACACAAACACTGTTTCTCTCTCTCTCCTCGTGTCTCTGTCTGTCTCTGTCTGTCTCTCTCTCTCTATCTGTCTCTGTCTGTCTCTGTCTGTCTCTGTCTCTCTATCTGTCTCTGTCTGTCTGACTGTCTCTCACACGCCCCCCCCCCCCCCACACACACACACAGATACACGTGATCCTCTCACTAGCCAGAAAGTCAAATACACTTATTTTTTTTCTGTTTTAGTATTCCAGTTTAGATTTCTAGTTCCGGGATGAGTGTACATGTATGCACGTTTGTTTTGCCCACACTGTGCAGGTGGTAAGTGACGTTGCTGCACAGTCTGCATTGGCCTACTCCATTTTCTGTGGGCGTGCATGCTGTATGTTTATATGTCTCCTTAACCCTTTGACTCCCGCACCATGTCCACCAGCATCCTGCATTGTCAGCCTCTAGCAAAGGCAAAAATAACCCTTGACTCAACCCGTCCTCACTCCTCATTGTCAGCCATGCTACAAAGCAAACTTAACCCTTTGACTCCCGCACCCTGTCCATCAGCATCCTGCATTGTCAGCCATGATAGCAAAGCAAAAACTTAACCCTTTGACTCCCGCACCCTGTCCATCCAGCATCGTGCATTGTCAACCATGCTAGCAAAGCAAAAACTTAACCCTTTGACTCCCCACCCTGTCCGCCAGCATCCTGCATTGTCAAAACAAACTAATTTGCATTTAGCAACAGGTCAAAGCAAAAACTTAACCATTTGACTCCCCCACCCTGTCCACCAGCTTCCTACAGGAAGGTGGTGGATAGGGTGAGGGAGTCAAAGGGTTAAGCGTTTGCAGTTGGTGGATAAGGTGCAGGAGTCAAAGGATTAAGTATTCCAGTGTAGTTCTCGGATGAGTCATGTTGTTTTGCCTACACCGTGATAGGTTATGTTGCTGCAGTCTGCATATATATAGGCCTGCTCCATTGCATACTGGATGTTTACATGTCTCCTTGAGCCAACTGGACTTGACATGAGTAACAGGATCTGTGAGTGTATTAGGACCTACATCTGCATCACACAAGGGGTTTGAGGCGCTATTTGGCATTCTGTCCACTACTAATTGTATTGACCTTGGGCAGCAGAGAAATTTTTACACTTGACATAGCAGATGGGAAGTACCAAACGCTGGATTGAGCCCTGGATCTCTCCTGCTGGAAAGTGCATGTTTTAATGTAAATTTTGTGCCACGTGGTGAGGACATGAATTGTCCTACTTGTTGGAAAAGCGTTCAAACAACGCGCCCGCACGCACGCACCTTCGGAATCTACCGAGATGACGTCACGCTGAGGGAAATTCCTCACATTACGGGGCGGCCATATTTCGTCTGACTCTCTGATCTTGCCGCTGCGAAGGCCTCTCGACTGTGCTGCCCTGTGTGGTGGAGTGCTTGTGTGAGTGTTTGACGTTTCGACCAAGGTGTGTCCTTGGCTTGGTGGACTAACAGGACTGACGATCAGTTGTTTGTCAGCGATCAGAGTCAACAAAGGGTAAGTGTTTGATTTGATTCTGTTTGAATCGGATACGATTCTCAAAACAGCCCTTCGTCAGGTCTCGAAAATTAGACCCCCGAACTACGGAATGGCGGTTGGAATGCGAAGCAGTGATACTGGTCGGCCTCCCTTGGCTTAGATAGGTGAATTTGTAGAAGAAGAACAAATGCGAGAGAGCATGAATGCATCGGCAAAATTATCACGCTCTGTTTGTTTATGCTTAGTGGGGAGCTGATTTTGAAACTGCGCAGCCAAGCGAACGTTATCCCATCGCTATTATGCCTGCTGCCATGACCCCACAACATCAGGTCAATCCGACCGACCCTGTAACTCGTTGAGCTATTCAAGTGTGCATTCTTTTGTGTTGACATCTCCGACTTTTTTTTTTTTTTTTTGCAAGACGTTTCGTTGAGAATGAGTAAAACTTGTACGATAGATTGGCATCAACACACCAGCTCCACCCCCTCACCCGCCTACATCTTCTTTCTCCCCATCTGGGTTTCTGCTTAGTGCGAACAGATAGATCTAGACCCCCGAAATACGGAACTGCGTCTAAAAAGATACAAAGGGAGACGCTGAGGTGTGGGCAGTGGAAATGGGTGTAGCGCTGATTTGAATGAAAACAAAATTGACGCGAAAACATTTGCTGAAGATTTTGTAGAATGATGTTGAATAAAAGGAAAATGAGAAACTTTAAACTTAAGGTCATCTCTGTGTGTGTGTGTGTGTGTGTGTGTGTGTGTGTGTGTGTGTGTGTGTGTGTGTGTGTGTGGAGTGTGTGTGGAGTGTGTATGTGTGTGTACTTGTGTGTGTGGAGTGTGAGTGTGTGTGTGTGTTTGTGTGTGTGTGGAGTATGTGTATATATGTGTGTGTGTGTGGAGTGTGTGTGTGGAGTGTGTGTATGTCTGTGTCAGTGTGTGTGTGTGTGCATGCGCGTATACAAGCTCTACCTTTTAATAAGAGGATACTGTATTAATATTGTGCATGTACCCCCTCTTCCACAGTGTCAGTTAAAAGCTAAGTTTCTCTTGTCTGATTCATGTTGCATATGCTTTGGGTCATCTATTTTCATTGTGGCAGTAATTGATGTGTCCTCCCCCCCCCCCTCCCTGTTTGTTTTTTAATGCTTCCTTTACTTTCTTTTATTCACTGATTATATATACTGTAGTGTAATTTCTCTCTCTATGTCTCATGTCAAAAATGTGCAGGCCTTTATTATTGTTAATACTACTGCAACTGTGTTATGTTATTGTTACTTTTGTTATGATTGTTAGGTGCTGACATGTATTTGGTTTATGTGTGTCTGTCTTTGTTGCCCTTACTTTTGTAAAGTGCTTGACCAGTTGACCTACAGAAAAGTCAGTTCTTTATTACAATTCCTTTTTGTGATATTTTCAAATTGTGTTATGCTTTATCTTTTTTTTATATGCTTATATGTGTAGACTATGTACAGTAGAAATGACAAAGCTGTAAGACAAGTCCAGTGGGACCTAATGTTGAATAATAAAGTGTTTTGAAGTTTGGTGTTTGTTAAAACTATATTTTTAAACTATGCATACATGTCACTGTTTATCAGTTTATTGTCAAATACTATGTGAAAGGGTAATGTTCACATGTATACACATTTACACATGCTCACACACATACATAGACACAAACAACAACAAACAAACAAACAAACAAACAAACAAACAAACAAACACATGTTGATAAAAGGAAATGAAAACAGAGCTCTGCTAACATACAACTGTAGGCTACATAGCTATTACTCCTATATAATCCATGGAAGGTAATTCTTCCCAAAGAACCAAGCATGTAAATATCAGGGATTGCTTCCCTTCTCAAGTCCAGTGCCCGGCCACCTGTAGCTAGACTGCTTGCTTCTTTTACTAGTTATTTTATCTGTAATTTTTTGTATTAAAATACACACACACACACACAACACCACACACACACACACACACACACACACACACACACACACACACACACACACACACACACACACACACACACACACACACACACACCACACACACACACCACAAACAAACAAACAACAAACCATATACACATGTATACAGAAAGTAAACCCATCAAAAGTTTTCTGAGTAGATTTTGATTTTTTTTTAACCATTTCTGAAATCATCTGTTCATAATGTAGATCATTGTATGTGTGCATGTGTGATTTACCTTTATTGAAGTGGGGGTGAGGGCTGGAGAGATTTTAATGCTTATGTGCTACTGTTAGGATAGTAAAAGATAAAGGTTTTATGCCAAATCTTGTCTTACAATTTGTCCTTCATGGCAAAACAAACAGTCCCCCCTATCCCCCAGAGCAGCAGTGGCAACAACAACAGTGATAAATAACATTTCACCCACACATATGGCACGCACACACATACAGTACACCACACACACACACACACACACACACACACACACACACACACACACACACACACACACACACACACACACACACACACTTCTTCTTCTTCTCTCTCACACTCTCTCCTACTCACACTCACACACCACATTCACACCACACACACACACATACCACACGCACGCATACCACACAGACACACACACACCACACAGACACACACACACATACAAACACAGACACACACACACACACACACACAACACACACACACACCACACACACACACACACACACACACACACACCACACACACACAGAGAATATGAGAGAGAGAAAGGGTAGAGAGAGGGGGAATAATTTTTGGGCAAAGATGTTGGATAAGGGAGAGACAGGGAGAGAATGCAGCAAATTAATTATGGGCAGACCAGTTGAAACGTGAGACAGTACAGAAAGGCCAGACTCCCACCATTCACAAAATGGGGCCTTGACTGCTTGGGGGGGTGACATATGATGCAGGATTCCAAAGGTGACATGAGCTTTTTGTAAAGCAACACAAGATATGTATCATTATACGCTATGTCGTTTGTGTGTGGACGATAAATATCCCATCTTCCACACACAAAAGACATGACATCCGGTAGACCAGGATAAAACTGGCACCTCCAACATTCCCCCACTCCCTGTCTCCATTTAACCTCATTTCACTTCATCACCCCTGTATAGTATTATATACCAGCTCCCTGAAGTAGACAGCTGGTGGATAGGATAAGGGAATGTTTATTTATTTATTTTTATTTTAGTTTGTAGGTTGCAACTTTTTCATGTATTTCAATATACATGAGTAGGCTTTTATACGTATGGTGAAATTTCAGGCTTTTAAAACTCTGCTGTTCAGCGCTAATTGTCTGTTTTTTTGGAGGGGATGTGTGTCGTGATGGATGTTTTTATTTTTCCATAAAAACCAAGAAGAAGATGTTGAGAGTTCCATGGACATCAAAGAAAACAAACGAGACAGTCTTGATTGGAGGCAGACACAAGAAGATCATTGATAAGGAAGATTAGGAAAAGACAAGCAACATTTATAGGCCATTTTTTGAGGAAAGGGGAATTAGAGCGCCTGGTCACAACAGGAAAGCTGGAGGAAAAGAGAACACCAGGTAGACCCAGGGAGAAAATACTGGAGGGACTTGCAGGGGGCTGAGGGCAGAGAGGGTGGAAGATGTGCTTGCGGGACAAGGGATATATGATATGAAGGGCCATGATCACCAACACCATGCGCAGGGCTCATGATGGTGGTGATAAACCACTTATCACTGAAATGGTTTACAAGATATTTAACAAACATGTATACTTGATCTCTGCATGTGTATACATATTTTAGGGGTTCAGGCACTACAGTGTACACATACGCTGACCTGGGAGATGCGAAGATTTTACCTTACCAGGTTGCCTAAAGTTGAACCTGACCCTTCCATAAGAAAGATTAGTGATCCTAATCACTTGACTGTCCTTCTGTCAGGGTGAGGAGTGAAAGGGTTAATGCTCTGTTTCCTGTTTTTCCTCTCATTGGTTCATTCCACCACTACTGACAATGTTCATTGGGGAAGGGTTAGTGGACAGGTGAAAATTGGGATGAGTATTTTGGGTTGGTGGACAGGTGAAAAATTGGGATGAGTATTTTGGGTGGTGGACAGGTGAAAATAATTTGGGGATGGATGGATATTTGGGGTTGTGGACAGGTGAAAAATGGATATTTGGGTGGAAGGTGAAAATTGGGATGATTGTTGGTTAGTGACAGGTGAAAAATTGGGATGATTTTGTTGGGTTAGTGGACAGGTGAAAAATTGGGATGATTGTGTTGGAGTGGCGGACAGGTGAAAAATTGGGATGATTGTGTTGGGTTAAGGGAGTGCAGATGAAAAATTGGGATGATTGTGTTGGGGTAGAGTGCAGGTGAAAAATTGGGATGATTGTGTTGGGTAGAGTGCAGGTGAAATAATTGGTGGTTAGAGTAGTATTGGAATAGGTGGACAGGTGAAAATTAGGATGATAAGACAGGTGAAAGATAGGGATTTTGTTGAGGTAAAACTTACAGATTTTATAGCAATTTAACATATCTCTAATCTAAATCAGATTAAAGCAGTTTTAAAATGACAAGAATTAAGTGAGTGAGGTTGAAAGAATGTGTGCATCGACTCACGTTGCCCATAATTTAAAGCCGACTAAACCTTCAGTATTTGTTTATGAATCACAGGTTCTATTCCCTTCCCCTTGCTCACCCCACCTCCATGTCATTACCCTGACTGCTTCAGATATGTTTTATGTCCCATTTTCCGCACTGCTGCCTCAAAATGATGAAATATGTAGAAGCCAATAGCTTAGATGACTCATGAAAATATGACATTTAAAGCTTACATGTTTAATTTGAAGATGGTTGTTTTGCCATGTTTTCAATGACCAAAGCATTCAATGATCCGCTTAGACTGTGTTGTGACATCTGTGTTTGACACAAACAGCATTCTTTGACATGTTTGTAATAAAAACCAGGTTGTTTGGGGACATTTGATACAAGTCTCTTTCATTTTTTTCTTTCTTTCTTTCTTTTCTTTTTCTTTTGTCTGTCTACAGTCATCTAAGAAAGAAAGGCTTAGATGTTTAAATTAATAGAAAAAAATTAAGACAAAAAAAAGAAATAAAATAGTTTGTTGTTTCATTGGTTGGTTAGAAGTGTTTAACAATCGTTTCATATGTTGTTTCATTTGGTAACAAACTTTCATTGTTGTTTCTTGTGTCTGTTTATTGTAGTTTACTTTTATTTTGTTTAGTTGTTATTGGTTTGTGTTTGTGTTTGTTTGTTTGTTTGTTTGTTTCCTGTGTGTTGTTTTGTTTATTTGTTTGTTTCCATTCTTTGTTTTTGCCCTGTCGTTTGGTTTCATCTATTTGCATAACACAGTGCTGTTAGACAAACACTTTTTATGTGTTTGGTGGTTTATGGAAACACAAAAATACCCAGCATGTTCACCATATGAAATGGAATATAGCTGCCTGAATCAGTGAATGGCTGAGTTAAAAAAAATCCTCACAAAATATGCCTGTAAAAATCCACTCATATTATATTCTAATGCAAATGGGAGTTGCAGCACACAAAAAAAGAAAGGGTCATGCCTTTTTAAACTTCTGGCTGTGATGACATTTCAGTGTACATATATAAAAATCATTTTATGAAGGTGTGGATACTGTACACATCTGCTGAATTTGAAGAACAAAAAGAAAAAAAAAAGAAAAAGAAGAAGAAGAAGATGTATTCATTTCAAACTCACGCATATCTGTTTACAAATCTGCATGTTGTTAACAAACTGAAAGAGTGCATATTTAAAAAAAAATCAGTATTATATTATTTAGATATAGGTACAGTTTGTCATATACGCATACATATGAAAAAGAGGGAATAGTTAATCTGGGAAAAGTCATGGAGGAAAGGTTGATATGTGTGAGAGTAGTCCATGATTTTAGGTAGTGGATTGATCATTGTGATTAGTAACAGATTATGATACCCAGAGTTTTTGAATGATGCTTATGTATGTCTGTTTGTACATTTTTTGTGTGTAAAAATGTTGCAAAACTGGAAACATGGAATACCTTCCTGAAAATTTGAGGATGCAATTTTTTTTTTCTGTGTGGTTCCAGTGAGCCCATAACATGCCCAACTCTGGGTAGGACTACGAGCCAGTTAGAGCTGAAAAATCTCACAATGATTTTTGAAGGCACTGATGGGGATTCGAACCCACAACCTTCCAGTCAGTAGTCCGTTGCGTTAACCACTACACCACGGCGACCGGTGAGGATGCAAATTTTGATCAATACAAGTTTGAGAACAATTGTAGTTTGTCAGCCCCTTGTTGAAAAGAAAACTTCCTGACTTGTGTCTCTATGTGTAAAAGCATCTTGAATTCATTGTAATTCTAGAATACAATCCTTTCTTTAAATGAGTAAGTTGTACATTTTTATACATAATAACCAACATTTAGAGCAACATGACCAAACTATTCAATTTGTAAAGTTTTGTAAATGTGCCAATGTTCTAAGTCCAAATTCTGAACATCAGATCAGATGGCCCTTTCATTTCATCCTGTTATGGAATACCGGTAATTCTCCAATTTTACAGGGAAGGGATGAGGTGAGTGGACTGTTCGCGTGACCCTGAACTTGTATGAATAGGTTGTGGATTACCTCACCACAGCCACAGCCACAGCCACAGCCACAAGGCCTTCTGCACACTCAGGAGGATTTATACATAACACAGTGAAAACAGAAAGATAAAGGTGGTCTTATACCCCTGCGCCTGAAGTCTTAGTGCACTGAAGTGGTAGAGACCTTATCTTGAAGTCCTAACCCTTTGAGTTTGACTCCCTCACTCTGTCTGCTAGCATCCTGCATGGTCATCAGTGATAGCAAAGCAAAAAACTTAACCCTTCGACTCCCTCACCCTATCCACCAACTTCCTAAGTGAAGGGAGTCGAAGGGTTAAGTTTTTGCAGCTGGTGGATAGGATGTGGGAGTCAAAGGGTTAATGCATTGAAGTGGTAGAGACCTTATCCTGATGTCTTAATCAATACATTGAAGTGGTAGAGATCTCATGTTCTTTCTAAACAGCATTCTCAAGGCAGTGCCCATCTCCGCCTACTTGTTTCACTTCTGAAACCTGGACAAAGTCAGCTACTCTTTCCTAACTGTGTGGCAGTGTACTGGAGGCTGCATAGCACCAAAGTTTTCTTGTGCCAGTATCAGACTCCTGCTAATATGTTCAGGTAGATTGGAAAAAGGAGCTCCACCTCTTCTTATACCAGGTCTCTGTTTATATAATATAGAGAGACAAAGGGAATAATTATATTATACTTACTCTGTCACCAGCTAGAGAAATAATAATAAATCATGATCGTATTGCACTATTCTCTAAATTGATTTGGGCGTACTGCGGTTATAGTTTATATAAGATAGAGTGTGATGCGTAGTGAAGTACTGATGACATCACACACAAATAACACACATGTACAGATACGATACACACTTGCAGGGTTGAATAATACGTGCTTATGGCCATGGACATGTTTACACAATGCTATATAACCAGCACTTAGAAGTGAGAGTACATACTGGTATATATGTATAATTATGAATAAGAGAAACATTTGTAAAACTCCTTCTCTGCCCAAACTCTCCATTTTTGTATGTGCAAGGAGCTTTATTTAGTTTGGCATGTTGGAGGATAACCCCAGCGTAACTATGGCTTGTTGGAGGACAACCCCGCATAACTGGGCAGAAACGGCTAACCAGGTTATAATCATTGGCGTGCTTATCATTGTTAGTATGTTGTAACAGAGCCAGCACACCAGGGGCATTTTTTTTAGTGCATTTCATTTTAAACCTTTCCTTTTTATGTATCTGTAGACATCTGTGTTCTGTCATGACCAACGCTTTCGTATAAAACAAATATGAATTTGGAGTTTCACTCTCCGGTGAACATCTTGTTATAGTACAGTGCCACCAACTGTCTTAACGCTTTGACTCCTGCACCCTATCCACCAACTGCAAAAACTTAAGCCTTTGACTCCCTCACCCTGTCCACCACCTCAAAAACTTAAGCCTTTAACTCCCTCACCCTATCCACCAACTGCAAAAACTTAAGCCTTTGACTCCCTCACCCTATCCATTAGCTTCCTGCAGCTTCCTGCAAGAAGCTGGTGGATAGGGTGAGGGAATCAAAGGCTTAAGTTTTTGCTTTGATAGCGCCAGTGGGAATGCAGAATGCTGGTGGATAGGGTGTGGGAGTCAAAGTGTTAACCTCTTCCTATTTGTATGCAATGTTTACATGTTACCTGTTCTGGATTTTCTGTAGTATGAATCATAACCTGCCACAGGTCCTTTGTGACTGATTATTCATACTGTGAGTGTGATTTCTGCTATGTTGAGTGCATGTTGCAGTGAGCAACATGTTGCATGGTTTAGCAAGACCTCAGGTAGACTGCCATACACAGTTCTTGTGTGTGTGTGTGTGTGTGTTGTGTGTGTGTGTGTGTGTGTGTGTGTGTGTGTGTGTGTGTGTGTGTGTGTGTGTGTGTGTGTGTGTGTGTGTGTGTGTGTGGGTGGTGTGTGTGTGTGTGTGTGTGTGTGTGTGTGTGTGTGTGTGTGTGTGTGTGTGTGTGTGTGTGTGGTGTGTGTGAATCAAGGTGACTGCCAGCATCACTGAGGCAAACAGTAACCAGAAATACAGGAAAACAGAATGAAAATGCATATTTGATATTCAGTATGTTTATTTATCTATAATCTATTTTTATTTAAAATATCAAGCCAAGAACTTCCCTGGAAGAAGGCAGCAGGCTATTTGTCCTGAGTTAGGTCTGTCATCCCCCAGCATGACAGGTGCAGTTATTGAGTGGTTGGAACAGTACTTTTCCAACTGAAAAAGCTGAGTTCAAACCTGCTGATCACTGCCTGGTAGGAAAAGGATGGAGACTTGGGTGATCTTTCCAGGTTAGCATATTGTAGACCTGCTACATTTCTTGTGCCTACACCCTTTTCTTGTCAGTATTCACACAGACCATCAAATGTGCTATATTTATGTATGTTAAAGATCTTGTGAGCCATGTCAGTGTTTAGTGGCATATGGAAACGAAACACTCACCATGCATGTTTATGCATGTTAAAGATCCTGTCAGCCATGTCAGTGTTTAGTGGCATATGGAAACGAAACACTCAGCATGCATATTTATGCATGTTAAAGATCCTGTGAGCCATGTCAGTGTTTAGTGGCGTACGGAAACGAAACACTCAACATGCATAGCCCACAAAACAGCGTATGACTACCAGAACAGTGGGTGAAAAAATCAACAGCCATACATGTAAAAGCCCTCTTGTATATTTGCATGTGGAAATTCCAACCCACAATGTCAATCCTTTGACTCTGCAGGCTGTTCACCAGCATCCTGTATTGCCAACCATGGTAGCAAAGCAAACACTTAACCCTTTGATTCCTCTCCCTATCCATCAACTTCATCCAAGAAGCTGGTGGATGGGGTGAAGGAGTCGTAGGGTTAACATTTTGCAGTTTGGATAGGATGTGGGAGTAAAAAGAAAAGAAACAAAAAACCCCCCAAAAAACTACAATATTTATTTTGTCACAACTTCGCATCAGGGAAAACCAACCAACACCATTAGCATCACGGAAGTGTCATGCTGATTTTTTTGTATGGCGCAGTTACCTTGTACTGCTGTGTTTGAAAGCATTACAGGAGACGAAGTAAACATTTTGAGTTGATGGAAGTCACTGACACTGATCTTCAATATCAAACTTTCTTTAAATATTTTCAGATACATATGTAGTGTAGTAATTAATACATATATATATACATAGTTCACTCAGCCTTGGATTTAAAAAAAAAAATTTAGCAAAAAAATTGAAACTCATCCACATAGTTTCACAGTCACAAGACTTTCATTTTGTGTTTTCTATAGTAATTTTGGAATACTTTTGATTATAGCAAACAGGTAAACATATTTAGAAAATACATACTTTCACAGGGAAGTGTTGAGGGAGAGGGGGAAGGTGAGAAGGAGGGGGGGGGAATGGAGTAGAGCAGGTGAAGAGAGGTCGGTATGCTTGAAGTTGAACCTTTTGTTGGCAACCACTCAAGCATTGCACAGTTGGGGTAATTTGGATTCGCTCTGCTGGCGAGGAGGAATGTGTCACTACCCCCTCCTTCCCTCTCTCTCCCCAACCCCTCTCTCCCTAACCCCTCTCTCCCACCTTCTAAAACCCTTCCTTCCTACCTCTTTATAACCCCCATTGCAGGGTAAAAAATGATCGTTTTTTGTTTTGTCACAGTGCCAGGATTTAGTAATTCATTCGCATGACCTTTCAGGCACATGGACGTACACACACATTGATGTTGTTTTATTCAGTTTTGGTTTTTGGTTTATTGTCCTCTGTAATCAGAAACTATCAGAGATAAAACATAAAAATGGAAGAGGATAGTAAAATGAAATGAAATTAAGTAAATAAACGAATGTAATAAAATGAAATAATTGACCAAAATTACGTCTATAGTGAAATAAGGTAAATTCCGGAATACTCTCAAAGTAATGGGAGAATAGATGAACTTTAGTGTTTAGTGTAATTAAATGTCTAATTTGATTAAAAGCCATTTGCTGGTTGTAGAGCTCATTAAGCTTAAATGGTATTATAGGTTTATATCAGCCGTATTTTCTGCCTTGAAGACAAAATGCAGTTTGGAGGTATGGCTAAGTTTAACCTAAATGTTGGATTGGAGTTTATTCAAGCGGGTTTCATTGTACTCAGGCAGCTCCATATGTGCCTAGTGTATGTCTGCCAGCAATTATTTGGCAGACTTCTTGAGCTTGCTCAAAACCCTATGCTGGCAGGGTCTTAAAATTGGCTATAAGTGTGTGTGTGTGTGTGGAGGGGGGGGGGGGTCAAGGGACAGGTCTGTCATCACCAGAATGATTACAGCATTAATACCGGCAACAATCATTAGGTTTTAATTCTAAACCTAACCCTAACCTTTATCTTGACCCAGAGACCTGACCTGACCTGACACTAGCCCAACTTCATCACATCTTAAGAACATTTCCTGGTCCTCATGTGAAGTTTTCATAGTGTTTGAACATTTCTGTATTGTTTCTATCATATAGCTGAGCGTAGTCCGTGGAAAAAAGAATTTGTCAGAGTTTCAGCTTGCTTTTCCAGCATAATGAAAATGTTATTTATCTGCTTTTTTTCAGTCTTGCTTTTGTTACAAATAGAGATTGTTTCATATCAACCAGAGAGAGATGTGTGTGTATGTTTGTGTGTGTGTCTGGGACAAAATTGCTTTTATTCATATTCATTTCTTTTGTCATTATGGATTTACCATGTAAAACTGAGGCTCCTCTTCTGTTTGAGAGTGTGTTGTTGCACCACCCCCTCCCTTTTTTTTTTAACCCTTTGTCTCCCGCACCCTGACCACCAGCATCGTGCATTGTCAATCATGCTAGCAAAGCAAAAACATAACCTTTTGATTCCCCCACCCTACCCACAAGCTTCCTGCAGGAAGCTGGTGGATAGGATGAGGGAATCAAAGTTTTAAGTTTTTGCAATTGGTGGAGAAGATGCAGGAGTCAAAGGGTTTACCAAGACTTCAGAAAGGCAAGAAGGCTAATTGGTCTTCAAGGGGAGGGACCTGGAAAATCAACCTATCTCTGCAATGCTTTATGCCAAGGTAGAGAATGCCCAGCTCTATACGATTTTCAACTGCTGTGGGATCTTTAGCATGTGCAGGCCAGATGGTGCATGCTAGATTTTATCTGCTTTATCCTGATGGATCTTTATGAAAATTGACTCAAGATGTGTAGATTGGTGAGGGGTTATAAACGTGTAAGTTCGAAGGTATGGTGCTACGGGAAAGGTCACATAGACCAAAAAGTGCTAAAGTCAACGTTTTTGAGGAAGATGACAGAACTTTTTCTCAGGAACTTCCAACAGTTTTTATTGTTTTCATCGTTGTGACGGTCCACTATTGTTCTGCAACTACTGTTGTCACTACTCCCGGATTGCTCATTTTGAACCCAGATTTTGGCTCTATGCAGTCAGTGGCTGGGCTTTAGACAGAAATAAAATAAAATAACAGTCTCCCCAACAGACCTCGAACCACACCAAAACTGAGGCCACCAGAAGAACAGTGCAGGAAGGGTTGCAGAATTTCAGTGGGACATTTTTTTTCAGAATGTACAATGATCAGAATGGGGATAATACTGATAGTGATGATGTTATCAAGTTCCATTTCGGATTCAGACACATACCATCATCCGTTCACCCACCTGCCTCAAGAAGTACCAATTTTTAGCGTATTTTTAGTGGCCCATGCGATCTTGATCTTGGCACCATGACTTCTAAACTTATGCATTTATGACATTTCGTTGGTCCACACCAATTTGGTTAAGATCGCTCTAGAATAGTGGAAAAAAATTTTGCTGACAAATTTTTTTTGTCACGGACAGACAGACAGATACACGACTGTCTGGTTGATATGAAACAATTGCCCCCTCCTCCCCTACTATTTTTTTTAAACAAAGGGAGATGAAAGAAAGAAAATAGAAGAAAAAGTGCAGATAGACCATCACAACAACCGTCATGTTAGTTTCTGCCCTCTAGCGACCCATCTGTCGTGTATCTTTTACAACTCTGCAGTAAATTTAACGTGCCATATTTTATAGCAACCGCCCGCCACAATTGTCACAGACTACAGTGCTTTGTACAGTTTCAGATTTGGGTGAAGCAAATCCCCTCCCTAGGCCATTGCTTAGGCCACTCTGCACATGAATCGGGGGCATTCACCCAGGGGAGTGCATTGAGCTTTGAGGGCATTCACCTTGAAGTTCTTCTCTTCCCGCGAATAGCTTTGTTATTTCTGCCTTCCAGCTCCCTTTCTCTCCCTCTTTGTCTCTGTTTTTTCTGTTTTTCTCTTGCACCAGTTCCAAATCTCTCTTCCCCTCCGCCTTTTTTTTCTTTTATAAAGACTTTTTACATAAGGCTTTAGTTACGTCAGAGCTCATTGAAGAATCTGTGATGCAATCATATAACAAAGTTGTGTGTGTGTATTTGAATGTGTGTGTGTGTGTGTGTGTGTGTGTGTGTGTGTGGTTTGTGTTGTGTTGATGCATGCATTATGTGTGTCATGGTGTATGTGTCTTGTGGTGTGTGTCTGAGTGTGAGAGCATGTGCGGTGTGTGTGTTGGGGGGGGGTAGGGGGGGGGTAGGGAGGGATATATGTGAGTCTGTAAGTGTACATGTAATGTGTGTGTTTGTTTTTTTGTCTGCCTCCTAAAGATAGTAAGCAACGGGATAAGGGTCGGTGTACAGATAAATTTGGAAGACAAAATCCTGAACCGAGGGTAGGGATACAGGTAAACTTTAAAGATTAAATACCTGCCCTTGGTTGGCATCTACTGATAAAGGTTATTCGACTAGCCAGTCTGACGGCATGTGTCTGACCCTGGCTAGCAAAACTTTATGCAAGCAGCCTCTAGTCCGTCCTGTAGTGAGTGAGTACCTAAGCTTGGTCAGGGTTGTGGAAAATAAAGCAGCGAGGCTACCAAAGTGGGGTATTACGAATGCAAAAATTAATGTCCCCTCCTGTTTTGGAACCACAAGAACTGGCCTAGTTTGCTTGTAGGTAGTTATGGGTACCTGTTTCCTTCCATACTCACTTTTCATCATAAGACTCTTGTCTTCTGTTCTCCTTCCAGATCTTTACCTGTATTTCTTCCAAACTCTCTTCTTAGCTCCCCAGAGTATGACTGCCTTTAAGGCGGGATAAAAAACACCCACACCACACTAATGTATATACCGAGACTGCAGCCCATCAGTTAAAATGCCTGTCCTCTCCACTCTATTCAAAAGACAAGTATGTTGGCACAGATAAACACAGGATGCCTTGCTAGACTTGTCAGTCAGGGCAGATCATCTGTCCATGGTGGTCAGGTGGGTAAATGTCTGACTTCCTCTGGGAAGATATGGGGTTAGATTCATGGAGACACCTCAGTCTGATGGGTGAAGGGGTGGAGATTTTTCAGGAACCCAGGTGTGAAGACCTGCCAGTACTTAAACATGCTTCATGTATGTGTTTGTGTGTGTGTGTGTGTGTTTGTGTGTATGTATACATACAAACATACATACAAACATACATACATACTTACATACATACATACATACATACATACAATACATACATACATACATACATACATACATACATACATACATACTACATATACATACGTACATACATACATACAGCATGTTTAAGCACTGGCAGGTCATTTTGCACACTCACACACACACACACACCACACACACACACACACACACACACACACACACACACACACACACACACACACACACACACACACACACACACAACACAGGCACATATATATATTGAAAACATCCAGAATGCATGCCCACTGCAGATGGAGTATGCAGACTGTGCAGCTATTAGGCCTACCGTCTGCACAGTGCGGACAAAACAATGTGCATACACACATCCCAAAAAAATGGGAACGCATAAAAAGTCACACCATGTAATTCTTTAAAAAAAAAAATCCACACATGACTTTTTAACAAAATCTCTTAAGTAGATAGAACCATACAGTTTAAAAAAAAAATCGAAAACAAATGTGACCATTCCATTCAAACAAAAAGGAACTGGAAAAACACAAACATAGAATTAGAATCAGAATGTGTTAACTTAACAAGGTAAGACAGAGACAAGACTGTAGAAAGTTCAAATAGCTACAAGTTTTAGTTTTAGTCAGCAGAAAATTTAGTAACGCCTCTGTCCTCTTTCCAGTAGAGGTTATTGTCCCCATCCAGGCCACAGTATTGTTTATCGTCCCCATCCCTTTCCCCAACTTAATTTATCAAGCCCACCCTCTCCCCTATATAGTTTATTGAGCCCACCCTCTCCCCAACGTAGTTTATCTAGCCCACCCTCTCCCCAACATAAGCATATCGAGCCCACCCTCTACCAACATAGATTATCTCTCTTCCCAACATAGGTTATTGCACCCATCACTTACCCCAATATAGTTTATCGTCAATATCGCTTATTTAATCCTTTGACTCTCACATTTGTCCACTGGCATTGTGTTTTGTCAACCAAAGCAAAAACTGAACTCTTTGACCAGGAAGCTGATGGATAGGATAAGGGAATCACAGATTTTGCAGTTGGTAGATAGGGTGCAGTGGTCAAAAGGTTATACCTACCCCACCCATAGTCATTAGGCCTAATATTCTATGTATCATAATGTCATAAATATACTAGCCTAAGCCTATACTAAAAAAACAGGGGGGGGGGAAAAAAACATAGGCCTACAGTATAAGATGTACTGATATTGTCATCTAGTAGGAGGATCAGAATTGAGAAGGAGTGTTGCTAGGCTCCCTCCCCGCAGACAGTGCGTTCACAAGAATCACAAGCCGCAATCATCATCTCCAACTGATGGCTAAAAGCCAACAGGTAAGAATATATCCTACTAGATGATAACAAATAGTGTCAAACATTTCAGACCCAAACCTTTCATTTCTATTCAAAAGACGGTGATAGGTCTTTTCCTTTTATAAAAATGTGATTCTTGGAATGACAGTTCTAAAAAAGATGATTTAATTACAGGGTGTATGTAAACAACACATGTCCTACGATTTCTAGTATATAAAATGTTAAAGACTGGTCCATATGATGAAATGCTCAGCATTTATATAAATGTCTTAAATGTTTGTGTAAAGTGGGACAACTCAGTATACTTACTTCCCTTGATTGCGATGGACTTAAATTGACCATGTACTTTGAAAGTACTTGTATTCCAGAAAATTTTGGAAACAACTGGAGGATTGAAATTGAAATATGCTACGTAGACAAGCATTTTACATTGCCTAGAAAGTAATTGCTTTATTTCATATAGATGAAAACATATAACCAATTTTAAGTGAATTGTTTTTGGAGAAAATGTGTATTTTAGTAATTACTAAATGTGAAGGTGATGCCTGTAGGGATATAGATTGCGAACTCCATTGTACTATCATCTTGATGAGTCATGTGACAAATGTTCTATTAAATTAAAAATAATCATGATTATGACAAGGAACAGAATCAGACCAGAAATAGCAGAAGAACAATGTAGATTTGTTGGAAGGAAAAGAACTATTAATTAATGTCATATGCATCATAGGAACACTCATAGAAAGATCAATTGAGTTGAATAAGGATTTTGTGTTATTTATGTTTTGTTAATTATAACAAGGCTTTTGATCAGGTAAGACAAGAAGAATTGATCAACCAACTGGAAAAGCACAACATTAATGGAAAAGATCTTAGAATAATGAGAAATATATATTGGGAACAAACAGCAGCAATGAGAATAGAAAGTGATAAAAGCTCTTTGCAAAATATCAAAAGAGGGATTAGGCAGGGATGTGTTCTGTCACCGGATTTGTTTTCACTTTACAGTGAAAGCATCGTGAGAAACCTAGAAAAATGTCTTGGGGTAGTAAAGGTTGGAGGACAAATGATAAACGGTGTTCGTCATGCAGATGACACATTTCTAATTGCAGAAAATGAAGAAGACATACAAAATCTTGTGAATATGATAGAAATAGAAAGCAGAACTAAAGGGCTAGAAGTGTATATGCCAGGGTCTGCATAGCTCAATTGGTTGAGTGTTGGATTCACATGCTAATGGTGTGGATTCAAATTTTGGCCTTCTCACTGTCCCATCTTAACATTTGTTGCTCTGGTGGTGGCGTCAGTATAGAATAAGATATGTCCCCATTTCCCCACTTCCCTGGGATTGTTTTCCTTGTCGGCCATATGACCTGAGCTGGGTGCTGACGTAAAAACTGAACGAAATCAATCAATCAAAATAAACCCTTTAACTCCATCACCCTATCCACCAGCATCCTGCATTTTCAGCGAAGACAACAAAGCAAAAACATAGCATTTTCACTCCCTCACCCCCTGTCTACTAGCTTCCTACAAGTCACATAGTTTATCAAGCCCACTCTCTCCCTAACATACTTCATCTAGCCCACCCCATCCTTAACATAGTTTATCAAGCCCACCCTCTCCCCAGCATAACTTATCAAGCCCACCTTCTCCCCAGGATAGTTTATCAAGCCCACCCTCACCCCAACATAGTTTTGTCTAGCCCCCTCTCCCCAACTTAGTTTATGGAGCCCACTCTTTCCCCAGCATAGCTTATCGAGCCCACTCTCTCCCCAGCATAGTTTATCAAGCCCACCCTCTCCCCAACATAATTTATCGAGCCCACCCAACATAGTTTTATTGAGACTACTCTCTCCAGAACATAGTCTCTCCCCAGCATAGTTTATCAAGCCCACCCTCTCCCCAACATAGTTTATCAAGCCCTCCCTCTCCCCAAATAGTTTATCTAGCCCACCCTCTTCCCGACATAGTTTATCGAGGCCTTCCTCTCCCCAAGATAGTTTATCGAGCTCTCCCTCTCCCCAACATAGTTTATCAAGACTACCCTCTCCCCAACATAGTTTATCTAGCCCACCCTCTCCCCAACATAGTTTATCAGACTACCTCTCCCCCAACATAGTTTATCTAACCCACCCTCTCCCCAACATAGTTTATCAAGACTACCCTCTCCCCAACATAGTTTATCTAGCCCACCCTCTCCCCAACATAGTTTATCAAGACTAACCCTCTCCCCAACATAGTTTATCAAGCCCACCCTCTCCCCAACATAGTTTATCAAGCCCTCCCTCTCCCCAACATAGTTTATCAAGCCCACCCTCTTCCCGACATAGTTTATCAAGCCCTCCCTCTCCCCAACATAGTTTATCTAGCCCACCCTCTTCCCAACATAGTTTATCTAGCCCACCCTCTTCCCGACATAGTTTATCTAGCCCACCCTCTCCCCAACATAGTTTATCTAGCCCACCCTCTTCCCGACATAGTTTATCAAGGCCTCCCTCTCCCCAAGATAGTTTATCTAGCCCACCCTCTCCCCAACATAGTTTATCTAGCCCACCCTCTTCCCGACATAGTTTATCAAGGCCTCCCTCTCCCCAACATAGTTTATCTAGCCCACCCTCTCCCCAACATAGTTTATCGAGGCCTCCCTCTCCCCAAAATAGTTTATCGAGCTCTTCCTCTCCCCAACAGCCCACCCTCTTCCCGACATAGTTTATCGAGGCCTCCCTCTCCCCAAGATAGTTTATCGAGCTCTCCCTCTCCCCAACATAGTTTATCAAGACTACCCTCTCCCCAAAATAGTTTTATCGAGCCCTCCCTCTCCCCAACAGCCCACCCTCTTCCCGACATAGTTTATCAAGGCCTCCCTCTCCCCAACAGCCCACCCTCTTCCCGACATAGTTTATCAAGGCCTCCGTCTCCCCAACATAGTTTATCGAGACTACCCTCTCCCCAACATAGTTTATTGAGCCCACCCTCTCCCCAACACAGGTTAATATTGCGCCCATCAATTACCCCAACATAATCTATCGTCAACATCGCTTAATTAACCCTTTGACTTTAGCATTCTGCCCACTAGCATTATGCATTGTCAACGGTGCTAACAAAAAACAAAACAAAACAAAAAAAACCCCAACAACAACAAAAAAACAAAACATAAAAACTGACCAGGAAGCTGGTGGACAAAGTGAAGAAGTCGAAAGTTTTAAGATTTTGCAGTTTTCTTTTGGTGGAAAACTTCCACCCACCCATATTCATTAACATTCTTCGTATCCTTGTGTTGTAAATATAGGCCTACTGCACTAGCCTAAACAGACAGTAAGAAAAAGGAACGTACGCTAGATGGCCTACTTGTATTATCATCTGGTAGGAGGATCAGAATTGAGAAGGGAGTGTTGCTAGGCTCCCTCCCCGCGGACAGTGTTCACAAGAATCACAAACCGCAATCATCATCTCCAACTGATGGCTAAAAGCCAACAGGTAAGAATATATCCTACTAGATGATAACAGGGAGTGTCAAACATTTCAGACCCAAACCTTTCGTTTCTATTCAAAAGACGGTGATAAAACTTTTCCTTTTATAAAAATGTGATTCTTGGAATGACAGTTCTAAAAAAGATGATTTAATTTCAGGGTGTATGTAAACAACACATGTCCTACGATTTCTAGTATATTAAAATGTGAAAGACTGGTCCATATGATGAAATGCTCAGCATTTATATGTCTTTAAATGTTTGTGTAAAGTGGGACAACTCAGTATACTTACTTCCCTTGACTGCGATGTTAAATTGACCATTTAAGCCTACTTTGGAAATGCATGTATTCCACAAAATTTGGGAAAGAATTGGAGGATTGAAATCGAAATGTGCTACATACACAAAGATTTTAGTTTTTACATTGCTTAGAAAGTAATTTGCTGTATTTTATTTGGATGAAAAGATATATAGGCCCTAACTAATTTTGGCTGAATTGTTTTTGTAGAAAATGTGTATTTTAGTGTGAAGGTGGTGTCTCAGTGATTGATGTGACATTTCTGGATCTAGTGTGTTGATGTCAAAGTCAGTCTCCATTGCACTTCGAAGAAAGCAGGGATATAGATTGTGAACTCCATTGTAGCCTACAATCAGCTTTACAAGTCGTGTGACAAGTATTCTATTAAGAATAATCATGATGAGGACGAGGAACACAGTCAAACCAGAAATAACAGAACAGTGTGGATTTGTTGAAGGGAAAGGAACTATTAATGCCATATACATTATTGGAACTCTCATAGAAAGATCAGTTGAGTTGAATAAGGATTTTATGTTATTTATGTTTTGTTGATTAGAAAAAGGCTTTGATTAGTTAAGACAAGAAGAATTGACCAACCAACTGGAAAAGCACAACATTGATGGAAAGTATGTAAGAATAATGAGAAACATATATTGAGAGCAAACAGCAGTGAGAGCAGAAAACGATAAAAGCTCTTTCTAAAAATATCAAAAGAGGGGTTAGGCAGGGATGTGTTCTGTCACCAGATTAGTTTCACTTTACAGTGAAAGCGTCATGAGAAACCTAGAAGAATGCCTTGGGGTAGTAAAGGTTGGAGAACAAATTATAAACAGTCTTCGTCATGAAGATGACACCTTTCTGATTGCAGAAAATGAAGAAGAAATACAAAATCTTGATGAATATAAAATAGAAAGCAGACTAAAGGGCTAGAACTGTGTATGCGGGGTCTGCATTATAAACCCTTTGACCCCATCACCCTATTCGCCAGCATCCTGCATTTACAGACAGGACAACAAAGGAAAAACTTAGCACTATCACTCCCTCACCCCCTGTCTAGTAGCTTCCCTGCAGGAAATTCGGATATTATCCTTAGCACCAAGAGAGGAAACGTAGTGTTCTCTCCCATACACGGGTAAGAACAAACAAAATAGGAAAAGAGAAAAACAACCAACCAAACAAGACCTTGTTCTCGACAGAATTGACTGTCTGGTCTGAACTAACACAAACGAAACAAAGACCTTGGAGAAAAAAATGAAGTAATAATTTAAAAAATACATATTGGGTTGGGAAGCAAGAAAGGTCATAGGTGACCTTCTGAGAGTGGTTTTCAAGTCTTCAAGTCTAAGTCCTTTACAAGGAAGCCTTATGCTCCCAAAGCAGGTGACGTTCATTTCTTTCTGTGTAGAACTTGTCAGATATGCTGCCTGGGATAACACGAGGAAGGGAATTTGTAAGCGCCTTATCGGTATACTTAGCCGTATCGGTATGGAAGCACACATCCCGACAACTATCTCCTCCCCTGTAGCACTTAGCCTTGGTCTGGTGCATTCCTGGAGCCACATGTGTGAATTCTTGACAAGAAAGGCCAAGGAAGAAGATTTGCAAACCGGATCTGTTACATGTGTTCCATGCAAAAATTATTACATTCCACTTGATACATAATGTACCTTTCTTCCAGTGTATAAGACCACTAGCTTATTCATATAGGATGAATGAAAAAGAAATTTTCTTTAGTGCACATTAGATTGGAATAGGACTGTCTACCGAAATGATGAAATGGCTGCAAATGATTTGTTGGACTTGCAAAAAATGTATCACCGTCCACGGCTAAAGCAGACGAAACAAAAGTAGGTCGAGAGGCCAAATTGTATCGAGAATTTTTCAAAAAGTGCAATTATACTTTAATTGTGACCTTTAACACTTCATTACTTATTCACTTATTGTCTTCCGAAGCAGTATTTGAAACGTTAAGCATTCTGTAGATATTGTCGCTTGTGCTGTTTTTAACGAAATGTACCGATTGGGGTTAATATGCCGATAAGGCGTTAACAACTACGGTCTGTCTCCACAGCCAGAAAGAAGGAAATGATGATGGTGATGGTGACAACGAACTCACCGTACCGTATGAAAGGAGAATGGAGGAAGCCCATATCTATAAAAATGAGACTGAAAAGTATGCAAGTCGAACGATCAACTGGCTTTGGAGCCAAAGTCCTACAAAAATGTGACTGAAAAGTATGCCAATCTAGCTAGAAACTGGCTTTCAAGGCAAAGTCCTCGCCACAGAGGTTGGATCAAGGGGGTTGGTAGGCACATCAGCCAGTGATCTCATGAAACAGCTCTCAGTTTCTGGGAGAGAGAGGAACCCTAAAGGCAGTGGCGTAAGCAGATGAAAATTCAGCAATATCTGGTCAAGCAGGAACAAACGTGAACTCCATAAAGCTTAAAACTCCCCAACATGGTTAAGACATTTTTCGCAGGGGTAACTTGGCCTTGAGACGCCTGACGACTTTGGATGCTCAGTTTCGAATCCAGGTGGAGACAAATTTCTTTTAAAAAATGGCGACAGCAGAAAGGCATCCAAGATTCAGGACATGGATGCGGCCGCTCAGAGTGTCAGGAATCAAGGGCCAATTCGCGAAACACTTGCTTGACGGGGGTTTCTTCTCTGAGGACCTTCTGCTGTCCGGCTCTGTACAGGGTGTCTTACTGATGGTGATGATGACAACGGTGATTATGATGACGATGAATGGAAAATGAGGAAGAATAGAAAAAAAAAATATGAAGAAGAATGTAAAGTGTAAAGAAAACTAGAACGCTGTACAAGAGAGAGGAGAGAGAGAGAATGAGAGAGAGAGAGAGAGAGAGAGAGAGAGAAAAGAAGAAGAATGTAAAGTGTAAAGAAGAAAACTAGAACGATCTACAAGAGAGAGAGAGAGATCAAAAACTGGGAGGAATGTCCGCCTTTCAAGCGGTCAAAGGAAAAAGAAAATGTGGGAGGGGGGGGGGGGGGGGAGAGGAGGAGAGCGAAGGAGGGGGCGGGAGAAGATCCGTTCCGTAAATCAAAATTTGCGATAAGACCATGGCAACGTGAGACGTGGGGGGTAGGGGTGAGGGTAAGGTGGGTTGTAAAGATGAGGGATGGGGTACAGGCTCGTCCATAAGATGTCTGTGGGCCCGACACAGTAGTTGGAAATGGGTTATACAGGTAAGGAGGGGAACTGTTCAACTCCCGTCTTGCCGAAGTATCTGAAATCACACATGAAAACGGACGATTTTTATTTTTACAGGAACACACATAGCATACGTGCACTGAACACAGACACGTAGACAACACAGGTTATGAATGCATACGTAACATAAACCAATATACACTCGCGCGCGCATTCACACTCACGCACCGGAAACCTAAACCCACACACACACACAACACACAACACACACACACACACAACACAACACACTACACAACACACACACACACACACACACACACACACACACACACACACCACACCACTGATGAATACGCGATGGTTCCATATCTTTGTGCACCTACCCATCCCCAGAAACATATGTAAATTATGTGTTTCTGGGGATGTATATTATAATCTCTCTTGTCTTTGCACATACGCACGCACGCAGGCATGCACGCACGCACTTGTCTCTGTCTGTCTGTCTGTCTCTCTCGTTCCCTCCCTCTGTCTGTCTGTCTGTCTGTCTCTCTCTTCTCTCTCTGAATGTAAAGATAGCTTGATTCCTTGGAATGTGGTCTGAGGAATTCAGACATGTACGGGTAACAGGTACGTGTCATTAAATCATTAAATGCAAATGGAGAAAGAACCTTTATTTTTTATTGGTTTTGTTTTTTGTCCTTATTCACGTGTCGGCATGGAGTACAGCTTAGAGAGTGGATGGTGTGGGGGATGGGGGGGGGGGGAGGGGTTAGTTAGTTAGTTGTGAGGTAAAGGTGATCTCAGTACGGATATGAAAGAAAACTTGGTGAAAAAAACAAAACAAACAAAAACATAAGAAAAAAGAAAAAAAAAGAAAGAAGGAAAGAAAAAAGGTTGGGGGGAGGGAGGGGGAGAAAGAAAAAAGAAAACTCAGTCATAGTACAGGCTTCAGTTCGTGATGCCAGTTAAAAAACTTTGTTGCTGTTGATGTAGGTATGCATGCATGTGTAGTGTGTTTAATTATTTATCTTTTTTTTATTGTTTTATTTCATATGTTACATGATAGATTTTGGGATATAACGATCTCAGATATGAGAACTAGTTCTATGGAAGGGGTTAAATTATCCCCGCTAGAGTGTGGAAGGGGAGGAGAAAACATCACGTAGCTTTAAGAAAGTAATCCACAACCCCTTAATCCCTTAATACATACTCATGGTCAAGCCGCACGAACAGTCTTCTGTTTTCAAATGGAAAATTAGAACATAACGTAACTATAGGGGAAAAACAAAACAAACAAACAAACAAATCAACAAAAGAAACATGCAGTTAACAAAGTAGACAGTGTTTACATCCTTTGCAGTTATGAGTTATATCCCTTGCCTATGCGAAGTGGGCTTTTGCGTTTTTTTTCCTTAAGGATTGATTCATCTCGTTGGGAACATAAACAGTTCTGGTATGTAACCCTCAGATCATAGATAAAAAGAAAACACATACATAAGGTAAAGGGCTTTATTATTAGATGGATAGATCATGCCACTGTAGTCATGGTATACGTAGTAGCCTACTGATAACGAAAAATTACCCTCGCACACAGCTTGCATGCTGATATTGATACGGAAACTGCTCACCGGCTTTGATATTTGTTTGTAAGCTTAAAACACCATGAGTGCAGTGAGTATGTGTACTCCAGATCTGGTCAGGAAAAAAAGGTATTTAGTATTTCCAAATTAGGTTATATCTTCTGAAATTAACATTAAGCTCAACGTGCAGGATCTGGTCAGAGATACAGATTTTTTTCTCCTTCTTTCAATCGCCATCTGCGTGGTCAGGTCACGTAAGGCGATGAAATTCACCGCTTTTTTCCCCCTGGTTCTTGCCGGCTGCTATGGAGCTTATTGTTATTGTCATTTTGTGTAAAGCCCAGCCGACTGCGTAGTTAGCCTTATCAAGGCTATAACCGTTTCAAAACATACACAATGCTTCAACGGGAGAAGAGCTTGATGGTCAAAGGAGTTACAGTCGGTCATTTTCCTGTCGCTTCATGTTATAGAGCAACATGACTAGAGATACAGATTAGTAATGACTATGCATGTCTCTGTACCATACATCAGAACCTGGGATCGAATGTGGGATTTTTCATTTATTTCTACTTTAACTTCGTTTTTAATTCTTTTTGACAAGACAAAGAGACAAGTACAAAAACCGAAAGAGCAAAACGTAATTACAGTAACGATGAGAATATTCACACTACACATCACACAACACACAACACAGACAGACAGACACACACACACCACACCACACACACACACACACACACACACACACACACACACACACACACACACACACACACACACACACACCCCACACACACACAACACACAAAAATGAAAACAAAACAAAACGCAGACTGCACTTATCTACAAATCTGTGTCATTTATTTGTATGAAACACAGTTACAAACCAAAAGCTGAAGAAATGAAATAATAACATACACGGGTAGCGTGTTAATTGTTTCTTACACAGTACAAACCATGTCATAATTATGTATTACTTATAAACAGAGAATAGTATCAGGCTTCTTTTGGGTTTTCTCTTTCTTGGATTAGTAAGAAGGCTGCTCCATAAACATTAGGTTATAGCTTGTTGTTGTTTAAAGTCTAGCCGACTGTGTAGAGCCATATCAGGGCTATAACCGCTTCCAAACATACAAAACTTCAACAAGAAAAAAAGAAAGAAAGAAAAGAAAATTAAGTACACATATCAATGCATTCTACATGCCACTGGTCCCTCCACTTGATTTTAGTTTGGTCACTAAAACAGAAAAAAATGAGCGTGGCTTAACTGTCTGTGTGTGTGCCAAAACATGCACGCATGCATTTACCCTCTGTTCCAGCTCACCGTGGTCCATAGCGTGTATAAACACATTAATTAAACCCGTATGCGCAGACCGATGACATAAAATAATACCCCCCCAAACACTGGTTTCATGTGAGGGCACGCTGATATTCAACACCGTAGTTTTATGCCTGCCCTTTGCCTTGGGAATGGGGCAGATATTGATCAAATTGCGATGTTTGTATTAAAGATTTTGACATGCCATTTTTAACGTGGACCTGTAGAATGCGAATTATTCTAACTGCCCCCTGAACACGAGTTTAAGGGAGGTGGTGTGTGGGGGTGGGGGTGGGGTGGAAGTGTCACGTCAGTTTTGACAAGATGATAAGCTGGAAAGCGTTCCCATGTGTGGTGTGTGTGTGTGTGTGTGGTTGTGTATGTGTGTGTGTTTGAGTGTGTGAGTGTGTGTGTGTGTGTGCGTGTGTGTTTGAGTGTGTGTATGTGTGTGTGTTTGGTGTGTGTGTGTGTGTGTGTGTGTGTGTGTGTGTGTATGGATTGTGTGTTGTGTGTGTTTGAGCTGTGAGTGTGTGTGTATGTAGGAATCGTGAAGGGCTGATGAAAGAGGTGTTGGTATGAAATTCAGAGACAAGCAGTGTATGTAAATATGTAGACCTATCATGTGACTTGACATGTTTGTAGATCCCCTCCCTTATTTTGAAATAACGATATTACTACTGCTACCACTGCTACTGATAAGAAACATGATTTATGTAGCACCATTGTCCAGACTCACTTGGACTCATGACGTGTTTGTGGTTGTGTATGTATTAAGTATGTGTGTGTGTGTATATATTATATGTATGTATATAATGTGTGTGTGTGTGTATGTGTGTGTGTATGTATGTGTGTGTGAGAGAGAGAGGGAGAGAGAGAGAGTGTGTGTGTGTGTGTTGATACACATTTATAAGCAACAGATACGAATTTCCAGTTTAATTCAGATTTCGTTAGTACACACACGTACACACATACAGTTACCAGAGTCGCATGGATAGTGACACACACACACACACACACACACACACACACACACACACACACACACACACACACACACACACACACACACACACACAGAATGACACATACACAAACCCACACACATATACACATAGTGGCACACAGACACACACTGACAGGAGACACCCGCGCAAATTATACACACAATCATACACACACACAGAGTAGGCCATAGAAATTAAAAGGCAGTCCGTCATTTCTGTATGTGCATAGGCATTTTGTGTCATGTGTTAGGGTAGTTCATTTTGTCCACAAAGAGGATGTTGTTGTCAAGCTGATATAGGCTCATATTATACATATATATGATATAAGTACTTTTTAAAAATTTTGTTTTATTTTGTTGTTGTTGCTGTTGGTATAGATTTAGGATTTTTTTTTTCTGTAATAAAGGATTTTGACTCTGGTTTTAAGATGATAGCACGTCACGATGTTCCTTTGTTCTTGGGCGTAGTGTTGTCACCAAGCGCTGTATCAAAACAGGTTACAAAAGATAAATCAGCTAATATGCATATTATTAATTCTTAACAGTTTTAACCCTTGACTTCCTTACCATATCAATCACCTACAGAAACTGAACCCTGTCTGTCTCTTACCGGTGTACCAACATCTTTCTATACCGTATTCTGTGTCTCTCTGCGGAAACTGTTCTTGGATAGGGCGAATGACTGAAAAGGGTTAAGTTTTTGATTGATGTCATGGTTGACAATGCCGGAAGACTGAGTGAGTGAAAGAAAGGGTTAGTCAGTCCTGGCGCGAATTTGTGTGTGTGTGTGTGTGTGTGTGTGTGTGTGTGTGGTGTGTTGTGTGTGTGTTTGTGTGTGTGTGTTTGTGTGTGTGTGTGTGTGTGTGTGTGGTGTGTGTGTGTGTTGTGTGTGTGTGTGTGTGTTTGTTGTGTGTGTGTGTGTGTGTGTGTGTGTGTGTGTGTGTGTGTGTGTGTGTGTGTGTGTGTGTGTGTGTGGAGTGTGCATGACACACGTATTCGATCATAAGCCCTCAAATAAAAGGTTGTGGTGGAATTGCGTTTGAAGTACAGGGGCACGGAATGTGACTGTGTGTGTGTGTTTGTGTCTTTGTGTGTGTGTGTGGTATGTGTGTGTGTGTGTGTGTGTGTGTGTGTGTGTGTGTGTGTGTGTGTGTGCCAGCGTACACACGTACTCGATCATAAGCCCTCAAATAACAGGCTGTGCCTTTCAGTGGTGGAATTGCGTTTGAAGTACAGGGGCATGGAATGTGACTGCACCCATTGACCGGACATACATACACACTGCTTGACTCTTCCCGCCTCACAAGTAGTTGCCAGTGGGTTGGAATGTGTGTGTGTGTGTGTGTATGCGTGTGCGTGTGCTTGTGTGTGTGTGTATGCGTGTGTGTGCGTGTTTGTGTGTGTGTGTGTGTTAAGGGGGGATATGTGTGTATTGCAGTCAGGAAGGGGAGGAGGAGTGTTTGTCCCAGTGGTTAAAAGAGCTGCCTAAGACGCAAGATATCCGGGTTCAAATCACGTATTATTTATCTATAGTAAGTTGTAGAGTTTTTGATAGTCTTTCGATGAGACGATAACACGATGTCCCGTGTACAGCACGCACTCCGTGCACGTTAAAGATCCCACGGCAACGAGGGACTTGTCTCTGGCAAAACCCTGTTGCAAAATCCACTTTCATGGGTTGAAAGTGCCATGGACAGCACACACACACACACCACACACACACACACACACACACACACACACACACACACACACACACACACACACACACACACACACACACACACACACACACAAGCCAGAGAGACAGTCTTGAAGGAGGCAGACACAAGAAGATCATTAATAAAGAAGGTTAGGAAAAGACAATCAACATTTATAGGACATTTCATGAGGAAAGAGAAATAAGAGCACGTGGTCATTAATAAAGAAGGGATTAGGAAATGACAAGGAATATTTTGAGGACATTTTATGAGGAAAGAAAAATTAGAGCATCTGGTCACAGTAGGAAAACTAAAGGGAAAGAGAACACCATGTAGACCCAGGGAAAAAATAGTGGACGTTCTTGCAGGATGGCTGAAGACAGAGAGGATAGATGTACTTGCAGCGACAAGGGATAGATTCATGTGGAGGGCCATGCTTGGCAGGGCACATGATGATGATGGGTGAACAAGAAGTACACGCATACAGAAAAATAAGAATGCTGGCGCTGTACTATGGCGACACGGTTTGTCCGAGAGAAGCAGCTCAAATTTCACACAGTAAACTCATCGTGACGAAAAACAAATACAACAAATGAATAGTTCACACTTTCTCACTCTACCTCCTCCTCCTTCTCTAAAAAGATGGGGGAGGAGGAGGGAGGGGGAGGCGGAAGGAGGGAGGGGGGCCTTTGATAGACACCCAGACGGGGATCTTTGACAGGAGATAAGGAGTCTTTGAACCTCACTACCGTAATCCTGTTCGACAAAGTGGTGATGTTTGCATTTGTACTAAATCGACCCCCGCATAGACTGGTCATGTTTGCTTATTTGAATCACTCTGCCCCACCTCACTGCAAACCAGGCATCAGCAATCTCTGGTTTTATGGTCTCTTTCATATCTGAAGAATTCCTGAGCAATCTTGGATATCAGTAATACTTCTGTATAAAAGTCATATTGAATATCCAAGGAATTTCTGAGCAGTCTTATGTATCAGCAGTGATATTCCTGTATAAAAATAATGTTGAACGTCCAAGGAATTTCTGAACGTCTAGGATATCATCAGTAATATTTCTGTATGAAAGTCACGTTGAATGTCCAAGGAATTTCTAAACAGTCATGAATATCATCAATAATATTTCTGTATAAAAGTAATGTTGAATGTCCAAGGAATTTTTTAACAATCTGAGGTATCGTCAATAACATTTCTATGTAAAAGTCATATTGAATGTCCAAAGAATTTCTGGAAAGTTGTTGAATATCATCAATAATATTTCTGTATAAAAGTCATGTTGAATGTCCGTGGAATTTCTGAAATCTTAAATATCAGCAGACGGGCTGGTTCTTGCAGTTGAGCTTGGACTTAAAAAATCTGATATCTTGAGCTTAATCCCAGGCTGGCACCATAAACATTGGCCTGTTTGCTGCCCATCTTAGTGCTCCAGTCATTCTGGTGCTGTTAATTTTATTGATAGGTTCTGTTCTGTCTATCGTCCCCCCTCCCCATTTTAAGACCTTGCCATCGTCTAAGTTTTGATGGTTTTGCGCAGGCATAAGGAGTCTGCCAGGTAATATGTGGCAGGTTAGGTGTAGAGCATATGCAGTTCTCCGAATTCGATGAAAGTCGGTTTTGAATAAACTTTAAACTCCAAATTCCTCGGTTTGTCTTTTGTTTTGCAAGCCTACAGATATTCACTTCTTGGTACAACCGTAGATATGATTAGAGCGCAACAGCACGATGTGTGTGTGTGTGTGTGTGTGTGTGTGTGTGTGTGTGTGTGTGTGGAATGTCCAACGAATTCTGGAAGAATTTAAGGTGTCCGTGATAATATCTTGGTCATTCGTGTCGAAGTTGTAACAAAGAATTTCTAGAGCGGCAACGTTGAATAGGCCTGTCTATAACAGCTGTATAATAGTGGCCTTAAATACCCCCCCCCCCACCCCCCAAACAGTTGCGGGCGTCCGTACTGTCTTGATGATATCGAATGCCCAAAGCATTCCTGAGCAGTCCGGGGTGTCCATAGTGTTTGTGGATAACGCTGTGGAGCGACAGAAGGAATGTAGGGACTATCTATGCCGTCTGAACAGACAGACCCCCTTGGCCTGTGCCCCGCGTGGAACATTGATAGCGTCTTCTTAATCAGCACGAAATGCTAGATAATTTTCCCTAATTTATGCTCTTGTTCGTAGCACCACCACCCTTAAGTTGGTCCTCCCTCCCCCTTCCCCCAACTCCACCAGGATAAATATCCCCCTCCCCCCCCCTCCTCTTCCAGTTGGTACGCCCCATACCCCCAGGAATGTGTGTGTAATCTTTATGTTTGTGTGGATCGACTATGCGAGGGAGTTCAGTTTGCTCTGAGTCACGTGTTTTGGTGTCATTTCCTCAGTTCCGATTTTTCTTGTCTGATCGTCTGTGTGTTTGATCCTCTGTGTGTCGTCCAGTCTCTCTCTCTGTGTCTCTCTGTTTACCCGTGTGTCTGTACCTGTGTGTGTGTATTTCTGTGCTGTCTGTGTGTCTGTTTTTGCCCCCCCCCCCCCCCGTCCCACTTCTTTTTCCGTCTTCCGATTGTAAACGAGATTCTGTACACAGTCCCTTTTCATTGAACTTTGAAGACCCAGTACTCGTTACCACGCAGTTTGGGGTTCGTTCAGAAGGGTTTTGTGGCGCTCGGACAAGTCCATATGATATGCGCTCCACCCAAATCTGCCAGCAGTTATCTGGCAGACTCCTTGAGTCTGCGCAAAACCTGTTGCTCTAGCAAGGTCTTGAAATGTGGAAGAGGGGGGTGGAGGAATGTTTGAAACATTAACCTGACACCACCCCACAGAGTATGCCGATAGTGGGGCTACAATGGATTTTGGAAAAGTATTCAGTCACAAACATAGTTCCAGCTGAATGTGTCTTAAGTCAGTAATTTGGACCTCTGTATTTTGGACCTCTCTCTCTCTGTATATATGTGTATATATATATATATATAATATATATATATGTGTGTGTGTGTGTGTGTGTGTGTGTGTGTTGTTTGTTTGTTTGTTTGTTTGTTGTGTGTGTGTGTGTGTGTGTGTGTGTGTGTGTGTGTGTGTGTGTAGATGTAGTAGAAAGAAACTCTAGGGAGAGCTAGACAACAGAAGGTCTTCAGAGAAGTAACCCCCTTTAGACAAGTGTTTCGGCCCTGAATTCCTTACACTCTCGGGGGCCGGGCCACATCCAGGTCATGACTCCTGGATGCCCTTCTGCTGTTGTCTATTTTTTTTTTTTTTTTTTCCCACGCCGGGGATCGAACCTGGGCGATTCTGCGCTTCAGAACTGCGGTACGCGGTTTTACCAATGTGCTAACGGGGCACACATCATCTGTAGGGAATTTAATCCTTATGAAGTTCACTTTTTTGGTTCCTCCTTGCCCAGATCCAGCTTGAGCTCCTTTCTGCTGCCTCTGCCATCGCTTTAAGGGCTCTAGTCCTCTTCTTCCCAGAAATGGCGAGTTGTTTCATGAGATCATAAGCGGAGGTGCCCACAAACCCTCTTGCCCCGACCTCTATGGCGAAGATTTTGACCCGCAGACCTGCTTTCTTCAGGGTGCTGGCAAGACCGGCGTATTTTTCGGTCTTGTAGATATGTGCTTCTTCCATTCTGCTTTCGTATGGCACAGTGAGTTCTATCAGAATCACTTGTTTCGAGGAGTCAGAGTGGAGAGCGATGTCTGGTCTCATGCCTGTCTTGCTGATGACATCTGGGTAATTTCTCCACTCTGGGAGGTCTGCTGTACACTCCCAGTCGACTGCTCCATCCAGAAGACCCTTTGGCAATGTGCTGGTTGTCATAGCCCTTTCGGGCCAGACCTGTTTCCCTCCTGCTTTGTAGAACGTTGTCATAGCAATTGGTGCGTTTGGGGTCATGGTTTTTTCGCTAACCACATCTGTGATCACTTTCAGAACTTGGTTGTGCCTCCATGTATACCTTCCTTGGGCTAGCGCTACTTTGCAAGAGCTTAGGACATGTTCCACTGTTTGTTTCTTCTGACAGAGCGGACATGCTGGGTCGTCTGCTTTCCCCCCATTTCACTAAGTTTGCATTCGAGGGGAGCAGGTCATATACAGATCTGAGGAGGAAGCTTATCCTTAGAGGAGCCATGTGCCACATATCGTTCCAGCTGAGACTTCTTTGGAGTGCACTGTCCCATGTTGTCCATTGCCCCTGTTGACCTTGCTGGACTGCCTTCTGCACTCTTTTGACATCTTCTTCTTCCTTCAACTCCTGTATGATCATGTCTCTTTTTTCCTTCCCTTGTGCTTTGGACCACCACTGCATTTTTGTTGCCCCAGTCCCTGTCTGTTGGTTTGCGTGTGTCCAATTATTTCTTTGATGCTGAGGTTTCTCTTGGCATTGTTTACAGCCTCTTGGACTTTCCACTTTCTGCCAGTTCTCAGCTTTGGATGAACTGCTCTCACGATATTGTCCTCCGATTCCTCCATGTATGTAGATATATAGCTAGATCGATATAAAGCACGAAAAACACAAACAAACAAACCCTTAGTCTGTGACGTTTGTGAATCGATTTGAATCAACTTTAAATCAAGTTTGATGCCTCTGAGAAGCTGGTTGTTGAAAAATTGGTTCAGATACGTTCATTTTCAAATTATTACTGCACAACAAAACGTGTTTTTCAGATCCGTTCATTTTCAAAATAAGTACTGTACAAAACGTGTTCCATGAGTGCTGAAAGGCAGATTTTTTAGTATGTCTTGACTACCTGTTTCTTGTTGCGGTTGTTTCTTTTAATAAAGACGTCAATTATTTCACTAGTTGTGCAAAGAGAACTCATTAGTACAATGATAGTATGCTTAGTAGTATAATAATATTATGCTTTGTAATATCTTTGCTGGTTGTATATATGACAGAAAAGAAAAGTTTTCACTGCACTAAAAGGAAGATTATTAGTGTGGAGTGAACCTCTTTTCTGACTCTGAATGTGGATTAACTGGCTTTGTCGATAGACTTGTGGATTTCACAATGTCATGTCTCGAGATCCATTCCAAGTTGGCGTATTCACTTGCTGCCCATCTTATAGTTCCAGTCATTCTGGCGGTGTGAGTGTTTCATAGGACCCGGTTTTGTTGTTGTTGTTGTTGTTTGTTTGTTTGTGTGTGTGTGTGTGTGTGTGTGTGTCTGTGTGTGTTTTGTCCCCATTTCTAGACCTTGCCTGGGCATAGAGTCTTGCACAGGCTCATGGAGTCATCAGATGACTGTAAGCAGATCTGGATGGAGCGCATATGGAATTGTCCGAGTGTGATGATTACCTCTTGAACAAAGTCCATGATGAATCCATTATCTGAAACAAATCCCCCAATAAATCCCTCTTAAAAAAACTCCCTGACGTATCCCTCTTGAACAAAACTCCCCAATAAATCCCTCTTAAACAAAGTCCCCAATAAAACTTCCCAATACATCCCTCTTAAATAAAATCCCCAATAAAACTTCCCAATAAATCCATCTTAAACAAACTCCCCAATAAATCCCTCTTAATCAAACAAACTCCCCAAGAAATCCCTCTTAAACTCCCCAAGAAATCCCTCTTAAACTTCTCAGTAAATCCCTCTTAAACAAACTCCCAAATAAATCCATCCTAAACAAAATCCCCAATAAATCTCTCTTAAATTCCCCGATAAATCCATCTTAAACAAAATCCGCAATAAATTCCTCTTAAACACCCCCCCCCCCTCCCCCTCCAAATCACTTTTAAACGAACTCCCCCCAAAATCCCTCTTAAACAAACTCTCCAATGAATCCTTCTTAACAAATTCTCCAATGAATCCTTTACTGTTTTAGACAAACTCCCCAATGAATCCCTCTTAACCCTCAGAGGCCCACTGGGTCACCTATGACCCAAACAAATGAATTACAAATTGTCCTGTTATTTAATTTTACCCTCAGAGGCTCAAGGAGTCTTTCAGTTGAAAGAAAAAATTACTAAGTGATCTGCTAACAATATTTTTCTGTCAACTGAAAGACTCCCTTGGGCCTCTGAGGGTTAAACAGACTTCCCAGTAAATCCCTTTTAACCCTCCACCGTTTGATTCCCTCATCCTATCAGCTTCGTGCAGGAAGCTGTTGGATAGGGTGAGGGATGAAAGAGTTAAGTTTTGGCAGTTGGTGGATAGGGTGCGGGAGTCAAAAGGTTAAACAAATTCCCCAACAAATCCCACTTGAACAGTCTTCAAACTCCCGACTCCTCTCTGATATTGAGAGAGAGAGAGAGAAGGGGGGAGAAAGAGGGAGGGAGATATATATATAGAGAGAGATTGAGAGAGAGATGGAGGGAGATAGATATATAGATAGAGTGAGAGAGAGGGAGGGAGATAGAGAGAGGGAGGGAGATAGAGAGGGAGGGAGATAGTAGAGAGATAGAGGTAGATAGATATATATAGAGTGAGAGAGAGAGACGGAGGGAGATAGATAGATAAATAGATAGAGTGAGAGAGAGGGAGGGAGATAGAGAGAGAAAAAGGGAGGGAGATAGAGAAGGAGGGAGAGAGATAGAGAGAGGGAGATAGATAGAGAGAGAGGGAGGGAGATAGATAGAGGGAGGGAGAGAGAGAATGAAGGAGATAGAGAGAGGGAGGGAGTGAGAGAGAGGGAGGGAGATAGAGAGGGGGAGGGAGATAGAGAGAGGAGGGAGATAGGGAGGGAGATAGAGAGAGAGAAGGAGGGAGATAGAGAGAAAGAAGGAGGGAGATAGAGAGAGAGAGGGAAGGAGATAGAGAAGGAGGGAGATAGATAGAGGGGGAGAGAGGGAGATAGAGATAGAGAGAAGGAGGGAGATAGAGAGAGAGAAAGAAAGAAGAGAGAGAGGGAGTAGATGTGTAAGGAAAAGGGTTGGTAGGGGAGAGGGGAAGGGGAAGGAAGACGGGTGGGTTGGGGAGGTGGGGGGGGGGGATAAGTACAGGTAGGGAACCAGGGTGGTGACCGATTTCACAGTGAAATGAACAAGGGGTCCAAGAGGTGGCAAGCCACTGGAACGTGGAATTCTCGCTTGGATCATTTCCCGCCACGGAAGGTTAGGCAGGCAGACACTTGTTGCTTGTTGCTTGGTCCTCCACCAGTTCCAACCTCGTTTTTTTTTTTTTTTAAATCTTCCTTAAAAAAAGCAACAACAAACAAACAAAAGCAAAGAAAGAGAATGATAGTGACAATGATACCGATTATTTTCCAAATTCGGACTTGCGGGGTGGCTGAGGACAAAGAGTGTGGGAGATGTACTTGCAGCGACAGGGGATATATTATTATTCGTGTGGAGGGCCATGATCGTCAACGCTATGCGCAGGGCACATGATGATGATGATGAGAAATTATTAGCTAAAAGCCATTTTTCGAAGTTGCCGTTGGTATTTTTTTGGTTTTGTTTTGTTTTGTTTTGTTTTTTGCTTAGATCTTAAAAATACTGAAAAAGAAATACATAAATGAATCAGTAATATATGACATAATACACAAGGACGTCATAGAGAAACGGCATTTGTCGTCGTTTGAGACAGATCTAGTAGGAAAGACGAAGATAGGAAAATAGTACTTAATGTGAGGGAAAAAAAAAAAAAAAAAAAAGAGAGAGAGAGAGAGTTCTGTATCGACTGGAGAGGGAGGTGTGTCTGTGATAAAAACAGCACACTTTTTTTTGACTTGTCTGGAATGGTCTTTGCCAGATTTAGATCGAAGGTGTGAGACAGTTAAAGAGTCGCAAATGCGTTAATTTAGAGGATAAGGTGTCGAGGTCAGTTTTTTGTTTGGTTTAGGAGTGATCCAGAATAGGTAAGCTCGCGCGCGCGCGTGTGTGTGTGTGCGCGTGCGTGCGCGTGTGTGTGGGTTCGCGCGCGCGCGCGCGTATGTGTGTGTGTGTGTTGTGTGGATCTTTTTTTTTTTGATTATTTCTTTTATTTGTTTGTTTTGTTATGCTGTGCCATCTTCCGCACTGTTTTATTTTCGTATCTTCATCCTTGAGTACAATTTCTGACCGAGCAATGCTTATTTGAAGGCTTAAACTTTGTTTAGTTGTGATATTGTTTGTTTTCGAATTTCCAAGAATACACATCGTGTTTCCATTCTTGCAACACTTCTATATAAAAATGGACAAAACCTTCATTATGGGCCGTTTTTTCCTCCGTTTTGTAAACTTTGAAAGTCTAGCACACTAAGTATATATTGATTATGAGCATTAGCGATAGAATTGTTTTAACCCTATGACTCTCCCTATCCACCAACTGCAAAAAAATTCACCCTTTGACTCCCTCACCTTATCCACCAGCTTCCTGCAGGCAGTTGGTGGATAGGGTGAGGGAATCAAAGGGTTACATTTTTGCATTGCTGGCATGGTTGACAATGCAGGATGTTGGTGGACAGGGTGCGGGAGTCAAAGGGTTAAAATAAGCCTTGAAATATTGTTATCCCCCTCCACTGACGGGCTGAGCCCGAAAGGCGAAGAGGGGAGAATAGAGTCACAGCTCTGTCTGATCCGCTCACAACAATGTGGGCCATGATGCTCCAAATGTTCACATGTCATGTTATCAAAACCCCTTAGGTGTCTCTTGATAACTGATAACATTTTAAACACGTTTCGCTGTCATGACCCATAAGCAGGCCAAAATGATTGATTCACTGCCTGAAATCGTCAAGTATGTCTGTCACTCACGCCTATCTTTTCTACATTCTGTTCCCTTTGTCTTTATCATTTCGTGTTATTCCTTTTTTTTTTTTTACCCCCATAGGTACAAATACGAGTTCAGGTAGTTGGTTTTCAGTGGCTTGAATTATGTTATACTTTGTGTGTTGTATCATGGCTAGAATTATATTATACTTTGTGTGTTGGTTTTTTTTTTTCAGTAGATGTGCTGTTTAAGTTTCCCAACTCCACGGAGATGTGCAATGCGAACACATATGTTGGAAACAAATATTTGCTTTTTTTTATCCATTTTGTGTAAAAAGGGAGGTTTCAGAATGGCTTGGCCATCCTGTGTTCTTATATTGTACATGTGTAAGCCCACAGCATTTGGCAGTGATGCTGAAACTGGAAGACAAAGCTTGTCAGGAAGGGTGAAAATAGATTTGATCGTGGTTTTTGTAACAGAGGTTTCAATAAATAAACGAATAAGTAACAAACAAGTAAATATATGAACATACCGCAGAAACAAAAGGTTTACAGATTAGGAAGTTACGGCGAAGAAGTCGGACAGACAAGATAATGTAATGTAGGCCAACCGTGTGTGTGTGTGTGTGCCCCCCTTGTGTGTGTGTGTGTGTGTGTGTGTGTGTGTTGTGTGTGTGTGTGTGTCCCATCTTCTGCACCGCTCCTATTGTCTACATCCCTACGTGCTGATTTTGGTTTACCAGCATACCTCCAAACCCGGAAACAGAGGTCATCATGAATGCAGGCCATGACGGGCCAAAATCTGTGACGTCTTTTCACAGAGCTTGATGATCAGATTGGGGATGGTAGTAATTTGAAGCTGCTGTGTTCCATTTCCAATTGAGACTGCGTGACAGGGCTCTGCTCACGCTTACTTTCCTGATATATCCTGGCGTCAACCAGGCCCCAGAGATTCCGGCGTCTGCGGGGTTGGTCGGGAAAAGGAGCAACAACACTTATTTTACATGTCCGTAAAGTGTAATATAGGCCAAATCCTTGAATTAATGCATTGATATATGTGCGTACTTTTTTTTTTTTTTTTCCCAGTTGAAGTATTGTGTATGTTTTGAAACACGTTATAGCCTTGATATGACTCCACGCAGTCGGCTGGGCTTTAAACAAAAATGACAGTAAATAACAGCATGGCATCTTTCTTCTTCCCAGTTTGGTGGTTTGCATGGTCAGGCCACATCATGTGACGATGGTGGTCTTTCAGTTCCTGCAGACTACCTTGGAGCGTGTATGTCGCAAAGGCCACGCTTGGAGCGTGTTGGTCAGTGGACTTGTTGTCTGCCATGCGTCTTGTCGCTACACGTGATAGAGGTGACATCACGGCAGTATGCGTTCAGCTGTGTGGTCCTCTTGACCGTGACTGACCTACAGACCTTCATTGACGTTCGGTCGGTCTTGGAATCTCCCTTCCACCCCTTTCAGTTCTAACTCCTCCTCTCACTAATTCCCCTTTCAGTCCCCCCCGATTGTTACCCTTTGTGATCTGCTGTGGACTGGAATAATGATGTTTGCCTCTTGACTAAATGTCAAGGGAATCTTACCACCTACCGTGCCAACATTCCGTCCTTCTTTTCTGGTGATTTAGATGAAGTTTGACGTGTGAAGGCTTGAGAACACTGTGTTCCTGTGTGGCCTCCGGCTCGCTCAGCTATGAATGGGTACATGAACCTGCGACCTCGGGGTTACAGGACTAGATTTGCCATATCTGAAATGAAGGTGAAACACGTGCAAGGTAAGATATTGAAATTGATGTTCTAGACATGGAACGAGTGAGCAGCGACGGAAAACCGTTCCTGACATCTGGAAAGAAGAATTATTAACTTTGTTGTTTGCGGTTTGTGTTATGGTAATTACGTTGAAGATTCTTTCAGTTGACATTTTCAACTGTCCAAAACAAGTGTGACCGCCTGCGTTCAAGCAGACAGGAACCAGAAAAGAAAAACAAACAAACAATAAAACAAACAAGCAAACAAACGAACAACACACACACACATACACACACACACACACACACACACACACACACACACACACACACACACACACACACACACACACACACACACACAACCAAAAAACAAAACAAAAACAAAACAAAAACCCAACAACAACCGAAAATAGTATCAGAACGCGTATTTAATACAACCAGACAAGACAGGTAAAAATTTTTTCGGCCAACTGGCCTTTGTCAAGCATAAATATAAGATCACAAGAGAACAAACAACAAGTAGGCCTACAAGAATTAGGAGAAAAAGACTAGAACTTCCGGCTGCTTCGTGCAGTGGGAGAAAAGGACTCAAACATTACCGAAAAGTAAGTCCTATGCCAGATTATCTTGGTTTACATAGTTCTGTCGTACTAAGATTGCCTCCCACCGGCCAGTTGGTATAGCCATGGATTCGAGGTCTGATATCTTGAGTTCAATCCCAGCCCGCAACATTAAAAACTGGCCTTTCACTGCCCATTTTATGTTTTCATCATTCTGGTGGTGTCAGTTTAGTGTTTGATAGGTCCCTTTTCCCCTTTCCCGGTTTCAAGACCTTGCCAGCGCATAGCGTTTTGTGCAGGCTCAGGAAATCTGTCAGATAATTGCTGACGGATTTGAGTGGAGCGCACATGGAGCTGTCCGAGCGCGGTGAAGCCCTCTTGAAATAACTGCAATAACTCCACTAAGATTGCCTCCGTTTTCTATAACTTAAATGTATTCGAAAAAGCTTAATTTACATGATTATCAAAAACTGCCCGTTTTACCTTATCATTAATACTTATTACCCGGGCTTGCGTCAGTGTGCTTAATTATATCCAAAGTTGCATACCTTTACATAATATACTTGTATGATTATAGCCAAGATTGGATACCTTTACGGAATGAATTTATTGGCATATGTATCGGTGATTTCCGCTGTTTAAATGATTTTTGTGCCACGTGAGAGAACCTACCTACATTGTTACAGCCATACACAATTAATTGACTTCAGTTTACATAATCATGTTTAATGTTGATGGAGTCTATATCCATTGTCACCTCGGTTTACATTTGTAACTCATACAGCACTCCTTAAAAAAACACAAAAAAACAAACAACAAACAAACAAAAACGGAAAGAAAAGAAAGAAATGCTAAGTGAAATAATAATAATAATACTAATAATTACAATATTTATATAGCGCAAAATCTTGATAAAATCAAATCTAAGCGCTGAAGAAAGAGGACAGAAATTAAAGTGAGGATCATGGCCCAGGAATGTAAGGGTCAAAGGGGACGAGGTGAGGGTGGGGAGTGTAGGTTAAGCAGGAGAAGGTGGTGCGGGGAAGGTGATATAGGTAAACGTGGTGGTGGTTGGTGGTTTTAGTCGCTTGAATGCAACATTTCATTGCTACTGCGACCGCTGCTGCTTCGAGCAATGCGCAGTTTTGCCGAGGACGCGGCCAAGGGACTTCACCTTCATTGTTCAGCCCAGTGTCGCAGACGACAACGTGCAGCCGGCATTCTGCTGAAAGAGTGAGAGGCTTAGGACTCTGTTCGCAGTTTTTCCGTTTGGAAGTGAAACTTTTGTTATCGGCTGTGTCCTGCCTTTCACTGGATTTATTATAAATTGTGTTAATTTTGTTGTTTTTGAGGATATTTCATGATACAAGACGTTTAAAGTGAGAACGTTTTGTGGTGAAGCCGAAAGTCGGGAGGATAAGATGATAAAATCAAAATGAGCGGTTGTGATAAATGCGTTTTGCTTTGAAAGTGTGTTGGACTGATGTAAGCCAAACAGCTCAACTCTCTCCATCTTTGGAAAGCAAACATACAATCACTGCAATTCAGGGGAAAAAAAAAAAAAGTGGAAAAGTGTTGCCCAACGTTATGTTGCATGTGTTTCCCACCATTACGTTGAATGTGTTTGGAGTGTTCATTAAGTGACGATCATAAAACGGAAAATATGGGAGTCCAAGGTATGTTACCTCTCTTGCCCCTCCATTTTTATTAAGTTTTTTTTTTCAGTGTGTGTTACTACAATCTAACAACGGAAGATATGTGCGACCCCCCCCCCCCCCCCAACCCGGTCTTAAATTATTGCTTTTCTTGTGGTTGAATGTGTTTGGAGTGTTTATTAAGTGACGACCATAAAACGGAAAATATGGGAGTCCAAGGTATGTTACTTCTCTTGCCCCTGCTTTTTAAAAAAAAATTTCAATGTTTACTTTAATCTGATGGAAGATATGTACGATTCTCTTCCCCCCCCTTCCCCCCTGTCTTGAATTGTTGCTTTTCTTTTAATTTCAAGTAATAGGTTTGTTTTTTTTTAAATGCTAATAATGTACTTCCTGACTCGTTTATTTTTCAGCAGAGAGCGATATAGCTGAACCATTAACACACTTATGAGTTCTGGTTTTTTTGTCGTGAATAAGATATTGATCACAATTTTTAATTCAGACCTGTTTATGAATTATTTATGTATTCACGTATATACACTACATTTTTGTCTCAATCTTATCATCACATCGAAACTCATATATAAATTGCTAGATATATAAAACTGTGTGAATTTCTGTTCAGAATCATGCACTTGCAGTCCCTCCGACTCATGCGTTTACCGTTCTTCAAAATCAGTTGAAGACGTGAAAACTATTTAAAAAAATTATTTCTTCTTAGTCGTCTTTTATTTCTTCTTTTATTGATTTGTTAATACTGATTTGAGGTTGAAGTAGTATTCATTTTTTTTAATGTATTCTCATTATCAAAATGTTCTTATTTATGCCAGTTTCATTTTTTTGTCCAAGTTAAGCATGTTTCTGTTCGGAAATATTGCAGAACTAGAAAGTAAATTTTATAGGCTAGTCTAATTTATTACGATTATAAATTCTTGCTGATAATGGCAGCTGATGATGTCGATGCTGATGGCGATTATTTTTATTATTATTAATAGTGCTAATAGTATGAAATTAATTTATACCAATTTTTTGTTCTTCATCTTTTTTTTTTTTTTTTCGTAATCAGGTAGCAATAGTAGTAGTAGTAGTTACAGTTAGTTTATACGTTTATTTTCTTCCTTTTTTTCGTAGTGAAAATCAAACTACTTGATAAACTCTTTTTTTAATATTTTTTTTTAACAATTTTTTTCTCTAAATATGAACATTTTCGTCTTTGAAATCATCAGAATTTTTTTTAATCATTGCAAAAACTTGAAAGCTCCTTTTCTATTTAAATGCGTTTGTCCTTCTGAGTGTTTTGTTTATTTATTAATTTTTATTTTTACAATGCTGACTGAACATCTTGTCCAAATTAAAAATTCCCCTCTTTAAAATGATTGAAAGTCTTACCTTTACACCCATTTTATGTTGATGGTTATGTATTTTTTATGATTTTATGTTGAAACGATCCTGGTCACACTTTTCTTTTGCCCAGCCTAAGACTTCATAAACAATATCAGCTTATTTGTTTTGTCAGAAATTAGATTTGTATTGAATACTTAGGAAGATGTGAAATGCATAAGATCCGAACAAAGCAGCAAAGAACTGTTTGCTGATTTCAAACAAAGAATTTGATATATATTTTCATGTTTATCTCTTTTGTCACGGTGGATTTACCATGTGAAAATCGGGTTGCTGTCCATTTTTAGAGCGCGTCGCCGCAGTGCAGCGCCAGCCCCCCCCCCCCCCCTCCACTTTTGTTGTTGTTGTTGACCAGGCTTCAGAAAGGCCAGAAGGCTACTTGGCCTTCAAGGGAGGGATATAGGAATTCTACCTATCTCCAATGTTTTATAATATAAGTACGAGGACAGTCAGGCGAAAACTCTGCTCTTCACGATTTTCAACTGCTATGGGATCTTTAGCGTAGGTAAGCCAGAAGGCACACGGGTCCGATTCGTTTTTCGTTCCCTTCCGAAGGACTAGACGTTCAGTTCGATTTTCCGGTCAAGTTACTGAGGAGAGAAGTCGAGGACTCACGGGAAACAAACCCTGGAACCTCGAGTTTAGTTTTTGGCAGGCGAACGTCTGAACGATTCTGCCACTGTTCTCCTTTAGACGTATTATACAATGTGGACATGCAGCCTTCCTAAATAATGTTTGATTATTGGAATGAATTAATTACTGTGAATCCGTCATATGCCGTGAAACTTTCCTTTGATCAGAAGCAGTTTCAAAATTTATCTCGTTTCTTGTCGTTTTTCATAATTGTCTTTCCAGAGCTTCTTCTTGATGTTCTTCTTCTTCTTTTTTTCTTTCTTTCTTTCTTTCTTTCTTTCTTTCTTCTTTTTTCTTTTCTTTCGTTTTTTTTTTTTTTTTACACGTTTGAGCATCGAACATGTTTAGGCGTACATCTCAAATAGTCCGGTGGTCTGGATGAAGGATGGAATTTTGATGTGGCTTTCACCAAGTCCTCTGTTGCCCCAGAGATGTTCTTCCAGAGTTTCTCTATTTGATTGATTGATTTGGTTCAGTTTTTACGTCGACACCCACCTCAGATGGGGATAACCATCCTGGGAAGTGGGGGGAAGTGGGACCTATCTAATTCCATACCGACACCACCAGAGCAACAATGACGTTAAGATGGCACGTCGAGAAGGCCAGTTTTAACGTAGCGCACCCCGGAATTCGAACCCACAACCATTAGCATGTGAATCCACGCTCAAACCAACTGAGCTGTTGAGGCCCGTTACTCCATTTGACCACTGCTCGTTTCTTGTATTTCTGAACAGTGGGCAGAACTGTAGAGTGTGTTGGGGACTGTGATCAAGATCCTGCTTGGTATGGACAGTAATCCGTGTGGGACAGCCCCATTCGGTACTTAAGTTGGAATAGGCAGCAGTTTCCAGTCCTCAGACGGAAGGTCGTGGTTTGTGTTGGCTGTTTTAAAATTTTGCCCATGTTTGGAGGGTGGTGGGGTGGGTGAGTGTCTGATGGAACGATAAATATGAAATCTTTGTAGTTATTAAATTGTCGTATCTTTTGTGTATGTCCAGTTGTTTGATAATTTAGCTACGTTTTCTTTTTTTTTATAAAGCCACTCAAGTGGCTTGAATTGACTTTTAGGTAAGCGCATTGAAAATTTTCCTTTAATATCGGACTGTGTTGTTGGTGTTAGTGTTATTATTGTTATTGGTGGTGGTATTACACCAGTAAGAGAAGTCAGTTTGAATGTATACAAAAATAGAAGAATCCACACTTTTTTTATTTTAAGGATGAATGGTACTTAATTCTCTGCAGTATGCCAATGTCATTGTCAACTCTGTGATATGTTTAGATTTTTTTCATAGATTAGAAACTGTCCAAAGAAGATTGTAAGTATGTAGGGCTAATAGTAGCCTTTTATGTTTGACGTCAGTGGCAAGATTTAAAATAAACAGGTATTCTAAGCGCAGTCCTAATTCTTGAAGCTTGAATTTGTTTTTACATACGTCACCGGGAAAAGTCCTTATATATCTTGGTGACCTAGAACAGGTGATAATCCTGTTAAAGCTGTGGAAAATTGTCCCTGTCAGGCAAAAAGTATTTGCTGTGCCCCTAAAATAACACTGGAAAGGACTCGTAAGCACTTAGGAGAGAACGTGGTTAAACCATTGCGACCATCGTAAGAAGGAAAGATAGTTCTTTCTGGGCATAATGGAACATTCACATACGCACAGAGAGAGAGAGAGAGAGAGAGAGAGAGAGAGAGAGAGAGAGAGAGAGAGAGAGAGAGAGGGGTTTGTTTTAGTACCGTTTAGTTGCCTTCCAGATATTTGTACATGTACAAACCTGTTTGTGACCTTGAAAACAAGCCTATTTAATTTTATACTGTCGTGGGTGTCTTTGAAGCTGACAGTTCCCCTTCCCGTACTTCCCTTGGGAATGGTTAATATAACCCATTGGCCCGGCGTAGCGCCTGAGGTGGGTGGCTGAAGTAAAACTGAATCAAATCAATCTGTCAATCGATGTCTCACTATGAAGTATGATGTAGGAAACTCTACCACGTCTTTGACTTATACTATTAAAATTAGAAACAAAACATACGACACTGTGATTGAAGACCATCATTACTCCGTACCTGCTGTTGGTAAAATGGTTTGTTTTTTTCCTGAAATCGTGATTGAAATATAAGTTTACTTTCCAAAACTAATGCTAGAAGTGCTGCTTAAGCCGTGGAGGGTTTTTTTTTTTTAAATTAAAAAAAAAAAATCATCTGTCCCTATTTGTTCGTCTGTTTAAAGCTATTTATGGTATTTCTTTGACCAGTGAATAATGTTGTTTGTTTTGATTTTATTTTCAGTCCGACGTTTTTGTTGGTTCTTCTTTTATCCGAATTTTCTTTTCTGTCGTAAGTTTTAGAAGGAAAGGTCCGTTCATGAACAGGAGGGTATCTGTCAATCTGTCATTGTCTCTCTATCTCTCTGTGTCTGTCTCTCTTTTAAAGAACCACGACACACGACCACGCGCACGCGCACGCACACACACACCCCCCTCCGTTTCTGTCTCTCTCTCCCCACTCTCTTCCCCCTCTCTCTTCTCTCTGTCTCACTACACACACACACACACACACACACACACACACACACACCACACACAAACATGTTAATCTGAATGTCCCCCTCGTCAAACCAAATAAAACGGACACCAGGCGGAGTTTGTTTTATGCGGCATGTTTAGCATGGAGACGTGACACCACCTGGAGATCGACACTCCGGACGCGGACAAGTTACAAGCGTGCCACAGTATTTGTCATCTGGACGTTTATCGGTTAGAAGAAACAACGTCAGGATTGTTCCCGCTAATGTTTTTGTCTTTTTTTAGATTCCGCGATGCCGGCCACGTCCGCAGGTCGCCGACATACGGGGACCCCGATGATGTACCGTGAAGAAAGAAGTAGTGTTTTGTTTTTTTTAAAAAAAAAAAAGGAGACAAGATTTATGAAGACAAAATGTGCAAAGCACATGGCCAGAACTGAGGGCTTCAAGTTGTTAACACATCCTTGCTTGATAAGAGGAGGAGTGGAGAAGGGAGGGGGTACAAAGACGAAGGAAGGGGGAGATGGAGGTCAGAAGGGAGAAGAGCATAACAGTAACAAGAGCAGATAAACCGTCTGGAAAGAATTAATTAGGCATGCTGTAGAAGATGGCCAGACAGATGAAGCGAGGAACATCTGCTCAGCGAACTCCAAGTTCTTTGAGCTAGACTAGTGACGGGCTGCTGTTCTCTTAGTTTGCTTCTCTGTCTTCAGACCAAAGACCTTACAACAAAATTCTTCTATAACTGAACGTCTTAGCTTCAGATCCAGTCCCCCCACCCCCACCCCCACTTTTTCTTTTTCTGCTTGAACTTTTCGCTTTTTTAAGTCAACGCCGAATTTGTGCTTTGTTACTCATTGTGATCGAATAGCTGTTTGATACTGAGGATAGACGTTGGCCATGAGCTGTTTGAGAATAATTATTTCAGAGTAATGTTATTGTAAATGCTCTCTCCTTTGCTCTTTTTTCTTACCAGTCTCTGCATGTGGTATTGGTACATCACTGAATCAGTGAACTGAAGTCAAAACAATCCCAGACTGGTATGAGAAGAAGAAGATGGGAAAAAAAGAAAGAAAGAAAAGACAGAAAGGAAGAGTAACAACCTACCAGAAAAACAAAGAAGAAAAATAAAATTGAAAGTATACAGAAGAGGGGAAAAAAAACAACAACTCAACAATCAATCACCCAGTTAATCAATCAGCAAGTGATCATTCAATCAACAAACAAATCAGACAATCATCCAATTACCTGATCAAGTCAGTCATGCCACAACCAACCAGACAATATTGTCAATCAGTCAGTCAGTCAGTCAGCCAGTCAAAATAAATTTTGATGATTCTGTTTTTCAGCAGAGTGGGAAGTGATCTACGAGAATTGTCCTTTCACGACGCTGATCGCAATGTCACAACAACAGCAGCAGCAGCAGCAGCAGCAACAGCAGCAGCAACAGCAGCAGCAGCAGCAACAGTACAGAGATCCTCCTCCCTATCCTGGTCACTCCAAACAGATGTTCAGTAACCAGCCAGGTGTGTGCAAAGAACTCAAATCCAACCGCACATACACACACGCATGCACCACTGCCACCACACACATACACTCACACAAACATGCACATACACGTACATGCATGCATGGACACATACACCTACGCATACATACACTCACCTTTACTGACTCAGTTTGTGTTTTTATATGTGTGTGTGTCTGTGTGTCTGTGTCTGTGTGTGTATATTGGGGTGTGTGTGAACAAAATTTGTCAATACAGATTTGTGAACAAGTAGACAGACACCATGAATAGAGTTCTTGCTCAAAGTGATTTTGTTGCCATTGGGATTTCTGAAAGCCATGTGTGTGTGCGTGTGTGCATGCGTATTGTGTGTGTGTGTGTGTGTGTGTTTGGTGTGTGTTGTGTGTGTGTGTGTGTGCGCGCGTTTGCATGTGCATGTGCAGTTTGTTTTAGGTTAGAATTATTTATAGAGAAGACTAGTTTCTTTGATTTTGAAACGTTTTCCTCTCAGGATATTCTTTCTACAGTCAGTCTATGTCATTACTGTTTCAGGTCTTCGACAGAGTTTTTCGGGCAGTGAAACCAGCACAGATGTTTCACTGTCATCAACAGAAAACCTGGCCACCTGGCAGCGACAGGAGCCACAAGGGGAGGAGACTCAAACACCTCTGTACCAGCCACTAGATGATGGAAGCTACAGCATCCTGGCCCGGCTGGGAATGCCGCCATCAGCCATCGAGGCCAAGGGATCCGTGGATCCGGTGTCGTCTTCCCCGTCACCATTTTACCCTGTTGGTTCTCAGTCATACTACTCGTATGCCACGCACTCACAGTCCATCTATGCCACGTCCTCCTCCGCAGGAAGGGACGACCTCACGAATATTTACAGTTCTAGCTCTGTTGGTGGTGCGCCTCGGCAAAGCTTGACGGTGCCACACCACCACTGGCAATCTCATGGACTACCTCCACCGCAGTCGGGGCATTATTCTAGAGCACGCAGCCTCACCCCGACTTACCACCATCCCCACCCCTACGTCAATCAGCACTGGACGCCCGGAGAGGATGACATATCGGGTCAGATCGCACACAATCCTCAAATGTTGCCCAATGTGTCTGCTCTCCCGCCCCCACCCCAGTACCCTGGGAGTAAAGCGCTAGAACTGGAGAAAACAGACATTCGGAGGTCGAATGAGGCGATCGGAGGTAAATCAGAACATGGTCACTCGCAGCCCGACTTGACTGGACTTTCAGATAGTGGTGATTCTCGGACATCATCACAGAAAAGCAGTGTCCTTGGGCAGTTAGGATCTCATACTTCTAGTGAACCTATATTCTCCGTCCTACGATCTGGGTGAGTTCTTTGTTTTTAATTTCATTATTTTTTTTTTATTGCTTTGTTTAGCATTTTTTTTGTGGCCGTCTGGAGTCTTGAAGATTCTTAAAATTGATGTAGTATCATATGTTGTGTGTGTGTGTGTGTGTGTGTGTGTGTGTGTGTGTGTGTGTGTGTGTTTGTTTGTGTTCATGTGTGTGTGTGTTTTGTTTGTGTATGTGGGGGGGGGGGGGGGGAGTGAGTGAGAGTGCAACATCAGTTTTTTTGTCCATAAGTGGTTGCTGAATTTGAATTGTGTGTGTGTAGGACTAGAAGCATGTGTTTTACAATATAGAAATTCATGATTATCCCATAATGTCAAATTTGTATGAGTAAATATTTTTATTAGTTCTTACTGTATAGTGTATGCTTGCTTACATACTGCTCATTGTGCCATTGGCATATAGGGCAGTGGTGAAGGTTATCCACTCATGTCTGTTTTGTGATGGGCTCCAGGTGTTTCAGGTCCATGAAGTCTCCAACTAATGTTTGTCACCAGGTATTCTTGGGGTCTCCTCTCTTTGTTTTATCAAGGTGCATGTCATTCATGCTAATGATAATGATGCTTTATTTTCCAGTGTTAAATATTTAGTAGCTAAAAGACATTTTTTCAAATTGGCTGATGCTTGCATGCTGACTGTTTTCATGTTTCTATAAACCAGCCAGTGACATGACTTACAGGATTTTTTTGTATGTACATTTGATATTCTGTATTATATATATATATACACATGTAGGAGGTTAGGCACTGGCAGGTCTGCATACATGTTGACCTTCACCCACCATGTGGCGGTATCTGGGTGAATTGAACCCAGGCTCTTCTGATTTGAAGTCTGACTTTTACCCTTTGAGCCACTGCACCCGTCAACTACAGGAATTAAGGTTTCTTGGAATTTGTGTATGAGTTAAGAAAGAATCATGAAGGATGTGAAGAATTAAATGATGTGATGATGATTTTACATTGTTTGGTGGTATCATAGAACCAAAACAATGCATTCTCTGAAATGAGATGAAATCAAATCAAACATAAAAAATTTGAAAGGTAAAAAGGATAAAATGTAAACCCATCAAGAGGTTGTGCTGTATGTGACTTTTTTGGTATAAGTATTTGATGTTTCATATCAGCATGGTAATAATTAAATACATATTTTTACACCGCTTGGCTTGTTGCATGTCAGGTCATCCAGCCCAGGGTCCAATGAGAGGATAGAGCAAGCAGTAGAACTTCTCACTGAAGAAAATCGCAAACTTCGAGAAGAACTTAGCCACTGCCTCAAGAAAGTTTCCAAACTTCAAAAGGTACATTTAACTTAATCCATTGAGTCCTGTAGCCTATCCACCAACTACAAAAACTGAACCCTTTGACCCCTCACCCTATCCAGCAGCTTCCTACAGGAAGCTGGTGGATAGGGTGAGGAAATCATAGGGTTAGTGTGGTTGGCAATGCAGGTTGCTGTTGGACAGGGTGTGGGAGTCAGTGGGTTAAATAAGTATTCTTATAATTTAGCTTCACAAACTAGATAATGACAGATTTAAGGATTTTTTTTTTTTTTTAACTCATTTTCACTTTTTTTTTTCCCCATTCATTCTCAGTTGTATGCTAAATTTAGTAGATGTTATGAAACACTCGTGATTTGTTATTAGGTCCACTCTATATAGTCCCATATATTTTACTTGTGTGATGATCAACGCTTAGATTTTTTAATTCTATGCCCATATTCTTAGACAAACAGTATGAAAAGACTAGCAGTATGGTGAGCAGAGAAACAAATTGTGTGAGAATGCTTATATTTTTTGTTATATTTTGTTGATATTTTTTTATTGGAACTACTTTTTTTCACTTGTGGAAAAATCCTCTTTGAAAGTGGTGATTTCTGTGACAGAATTAATCTGCAGGCTACAAGTTGTTTTTTTTGTATGCATATTGGCAAATATCAAATAAGTTTTTTTCATCATCATCATCATCATCAGTATTGATAATAATATTAATATGAATTATTTTTATTATTCAGTTTGAGCTTGAGATCCAGAAAGTGCATGAGGCGTATGAGTCACTAGTCAAGTCATCACAGAAACGGGAACGCCTGGAGGCCGCCATCAAGTTAAAACTAGAGGAGGAAGTGAAGAAACTGCAGTCACAGAATGAACAACTGACAGGTATGCATTCCAGTCAAGTATATATTGTAAATGAAGAGATAAATCATTTTTGATCCTTTGACTCCTGCATCCTATTTGCAATCAAAAATTTAACCCTTTGACTCCTTCATACAATCCACCAACTTCCTGTAGGAAGCTGTTGGATAGGGTAAGTCAAAGGTTTAATTTTTTTTTTTGCTGTCATATTTGACAAAGCATGATGTTAGTGGATAGGCTGAGGGAATCAAAAGGTTAATAAAACAGTGGTAAAAGAGATATCAAGTTTTTTTCTGATCCAGTAAAGAAAAATTGCTCAATACTATATTTTTGGTTGATTTACAAAAGTGGATTTTTAAAATTAATTAAGAGAGAATGTTTATATGTGTGTATGTGTGTGTATGCATGCGTGTTTATGAGTGTGTGTGTGTGTGTGTGTGTGTTTGTGTGTGTGTGTGTGTGTGTGTGTGTGTGTGTGTGTGTGTGTGTGTGTGTGTGTTGTGTGTGTGTGTGTGTGTGTGTGTGTGTGTGTGTGTGTGCAAAAACAGGCATGTTTCTCATATGAGTAAGTTATTGCTTTTTGAAAACTTTTGCATTTGCTTGATTAAAATTTGGTTATTTCTTTTTGTTTGTACTTCAGTTTGGCCATACAAAACATACTCACATAAGGGACAATTGGCATTGTTTTGTTTGTCTGTTTGTTTGTTGCTGTTATTGTTTTACACCCCATTACATAAGGGACAGTTGGCATTGTTTTGTTTGTCTGTTTGTTTGTTGCTGTTATTGTTTTACACCCCATTACATAAGGGACAATTGGCATTGTTTTGTTTGTCTGTTTGTTTGTTGCTGTTATTGTTTTACACCCCATTACATAAGGGACAGTTGTCATATTTTATTTTGTCTGTTTGTTTGTTGCTGTTATGTTTTAAAACCCAATTACATAAGGGACAGTTTGGCATTTTTTGTTTGTCGTTTGTTTTTGCTGTTATATGTTTTACACCCATTACATAAGGACAAATTGGCATTGTTTTGTTTGTCTGTTTGTTGTGTTGCTGTTTTTGTTTTCACAACCCCATTACCATAGGAGGAGACAGTTGGCAATTGTTTTGTTTGTTGTTGTTTGTTGCTGTTATTGTTTTACACCCCATCTTGTGCACTGCTTCAGTGTCACTACCTCCATGCCACTTATTTTGGCTCTCCAACACACCTCCAACCTACCAACACTGAGTTTATCATGAGAGCAAAGCATGAAGGGCCACAGTGTGCTATAGTGATGAGAACAAGGATAATAGTGATGATGCTGTAGGTTTCCATCCCATTTTAGATTGAGACTGCATGACAAGGCTGTACTGTTTCTTACTTTCATATGATATATCCTGGCATAAATCAGGACCAAGAGATACAGATACCTGCAGTATTTGTCGTGAAATGGGAGCATCACCCTCATGTTGCATCTGTAAACTGAATGAGACTCGATTTGTTTGATCCAGTCTTCCCAACCAGCTCATAGCTTACTCGACTCTGGTAGGAGCCAGTTGGGGCTAAAAAATCCCACAATAATTTTATGGACTAATGGGGGTTTAAATCCATGATATGCAGTGAACTATCGGCTGTGCTATCCACTCGGCTACAGTGGCCAGTGACAAGCTAACGTCTTGTTCACACTGACCAAATCAGTGGCCAGTGACAAGCTAACGTCTTGTTTATTCTGACCAAAAATCAAGTAGTTGTAGTGTAGGGACTAAAAAGAAAACAGTAGAGTCAACAAGAGTTCAGTTTAAAATCTGTCAGCACTGAGGGGATAGAATTGCAGCAAAGAGGATTACTTATCCCAAGTGTTAAGGAAAAAGTCATATTGGGTATCGGAGTGCTGTTATGTCATTTTTAATCCTACTGTTGATCTTCCATTAGGATTGAGATTCTGAAGTCTCTTAATGGTCCGATCAATCATAATTAATCGGTCAAAAGTCAAGTGAACTGTGAATGTTATGGCAGCTTGGTGACTTAACTTACTTTCACTTTGCAGAGTTTTTTTTCCATCGTTCTTTCATACAATAAACATCAAGCATACACAAAAGTAGGATAACGCACAGGAAACAATAGTGTTATTACATAAATAACACAAAACATTTATAAACAGTTATAGTGTAAATCCAAACATTAAAAAACCAGCTGCCAAAAGCATATAGTTATGGTAGACTTCCAAAGGAAAAATGAATGCATGTCATGAGGATGTGCATATTTGATGTTGTGTGTGCGTATTACACACGAAGGGGTCTCGGGTACTAAGCAGGTCTGCATATGTGTTGGCTTAGGAGATGACAAAAATCACCACCCTGTAGAGCCCAAACAGGTTTGAACCTAGACCTGCCAGCTAAAAGAGCAGGGTCCTGACCTCTGGACCATTGAACCAACTCAGCAAACATTCGAAAGTTATATAAAACATCCTGCGAAAGAAATCCTTAACAAATCTGCTGTGCTGTAATCTAAATTCCTGGCCTGTGTAATCTCTCTATCCCAGGGCTAAATACCAGTGACAAGGTTGCCCTGCCATGTAGAGAGGCTGAGGAATGTGTTACTCAATTTTTAATGGGCAGCCTGATTGCCAAGGGACCTGGATAATTGAACTTCACTAGCGGGGTGAGGGAGAGGTGTTACTAGACTGTGAGGTTTATGGTTTGTTCAGGAGGAATGGATTGAAGTTAGACAACTCCATATGTGCGTGCTTCACCCCAGACTGTTAGTAATTACCTGGCAGACATCTTTATCATGTGCTAAACTCTATGTGCTGGCAGTGTCTTGAAATAGGTGGGTGGGGGGAGTGGGAATAGGAAATGCTCAGCTGACACCATCAAATGATTGGAGCATTATGATGGCAGGCAAACAGGCCAGTTTTTATGTTGTGAGGAGGGACTGAACTTTAGATATGAAATGAATTCAAACACGCACGGGCACACGCACGCACACACACTCACACTCACACACACACGCGCGCACACACGCATGCACGCACGCACGCATGCATGCATGCACGCATGCACGCACACACACACACACACACACACTCACTCACACACACACACACACACAACACACACACACACACACACACACACACACCACACACACACACACACACTCACACTCACATACACACACTCACACACACACACACATCAACACACACACACACACACAACCACACACACACACACACACACACCACACACACACACACACACCACACAACACACACACACACACTCACACACACACACACACACACACACACACACACACCACAGAATTATCCCATGGCTAGACACCAGTGATAAGATTTCAGTACTTGTAGGGATGCTCAGGAATGTGTTGCCCAAATCTTAAAGGACAGCCTGATTGGCAAGATGTCATGATAACTGACCCCAGTATGGGGTGAGGGAGAGGTGTGACTAGAGGGTGAGAATTACCACAGTAATTAGTTAAGTGTACTGATATCTTTTGTAGTCTTAGATAAAAGATTTGGGAGGAGGGGATGGGGTTCAGATGGCGGAGACCTGTTTTATGTATTTAATTTTACATTATTTCTTAACGGTTTTGGGTGAAAGGTTTTGAGGGGTGATGATGATATTTTGAGTGTTACTGCAGCCTGTTCATAACTCTAGTATCACTGGTGTTACTCCCCCCCCCCCCCCACCACCACCACCACTCACAGTTGAAGGGATGTAGGGAAACGCTGAAACCAGTGGATGCATGTCCCATACCACCGTTGTGTGTGTGTGTGTGTGTGTGTGTGTGTGTGTGTGCGTGCGTGCGTGCGTGCGTGCGTTGCGTGCGGGTGCGTGTGTGTGCAACATAGATGTATTTCACGAAATCGTATAGAAAAATCCACTTTCATAGGTAAACAGAAATACATGCAGATAGGAAAAAAGGGATGGCTCAGCATTGCAGTGATATGCTGTTCCTTTGGAGAGCAACCAGAATTTCATGCATTAAATCTGTGATAAAAAAAAGCACAAACAAATACCAGTAAAGACAAGACATGCTTAGTACCACATTATTTTTCTTAATGTAACAACACTAAGAACCATAAAACAAATGACACATGCACAGAAGTACCAGCCTCAAAAACTGCATACAACCAACCGAAACAAAACCCTAACAAACATGTGTGATAACAAAAGTTAATAATTGAGCTGGGCAGCTTGCAAAAAAATAAAAACAAATAACTTGTTGCGTTCAGATTTTGGGTTGGGTGGGGTTTTTTGTTTTTGAGTTTTTTGTTGTTGTTGTTGTTGTTGTTTTTTGCGCTATCCATTAATTTTGTTTTCTTTCTGATTACAGCTCAGTTACAACCGCGGGCATCATCAAAGAAACAGGTATGTTGAGGCAAATGTGGGAGTGTTTGATTGCTTTCTAAACTTTTTAATTTTTCTTTGCAATGTACAGTATTATTTGGCATTTACCACCAACAACAAATTTTAATGTAAAGAAAGGAGAGAAAATGTGTACAAGGAAGAAAAACATACATTAAAAAAGGATGGGACAAAAGTGTAGAGCAGTTTTCAGACAGACGTAATTAAAGTCAATAGCATATTTTTTTGTGGGAGTTGTCTACATGAGGCATGCTTTGCAAAGAAAAACCATCATCATTTTTACTACTAGCAAATGCTATGTACCATGCAAAGAACAGTCAAAATTGATAAGTGAGGGAAAATTTGGGCATACTTTTTTGTTTTAGATTAAATGTAGTGATGGTCATTATTTTTGTTTGTTATTTGATTTTTTTTCCGCACTATTCTTCCTTTCGTACACACACATTGCCTAATATGAAATTTTTCTTATCTCTTGTAAGAGTGTATTTGTGGTTGTAAGTTGCCTAATATGAAATTTTTCTTATCTCTTGTAAGAGTGTATTTTGTGGTTGTAAGTTGCCTAATATGAACATTTTCTTATCTCTTGTAAGAGTGTATTTTGTGGTTGTAAGTTGCCTAATATGAACATTTTCTTATCTCTTGTAAGAGTGTATTTTGTGATTGTAAAGTTCATTGTGACTCTGACTTGTTGATTTTATATTTAGGGGGGAGAAAAATCATGATCTTTTCAATACAAGATTGTTGTATTACATTTTGGCTGAAGATTAATGTTTCAGTTTTTGAAATATTGGGTCATGGAACATTCTTTTGAAATTCTGACTAGATTTTTATAGTTTGATAGTTTTAAAAGTTGTCTAGTGTAATTCACAGTGGTTTTGTTGCATCATATCATTATCAGAGTTGGGTTTTGTTCTTACTGAATGGCTGTCTCACAGAGTTGGGTTTTGTTCTTACTGAAGGCTGTCTCACAGAGTTGGGTTTTGTTCTTACTGAATGGCTGTCTCACTTTAACTCTTTCACTGAGCAGTGACAGACTTTTCCTTTGGTGGCTTTGTGCTGCTTTTAGGTAAGGTATCCCTGCTAATAATGTATATCAGTGAAACCTTCAAAATTGTTTCTGAAAGGTGTCGTACTGTTGTTGTTTTCTATAATGGTCATGTGGATGGAGTTTGTTGTCTGTTTTGTTTTCAATACTGCCTCCTGTGTCACTGCCCAGTGCCATACACCTCAACATTTCCAATACACCTTCAGATGTACCAAAACATGAGATCACCATAAGAACAAGGCATGAGGGGCCTCAACATCTGGAACAGTTTTTGAATTGAAAAGATTTTTTTCTGTCCTTTTTCTTTTTCTTTCTTAAGTCAAAACATTCATTTTCATAGGAGTGAAAGGATTAATGTAAATGGTTTTGTTATTGTTGTGGTTTACAATGTTAAACGTGACAATAAGTAGTTTGTAATGATACATTTTGTGAACAGGACTCGGATGACAGCACTAGCAGCATAGGCAGCGTGCAGAGAAGGTCACAGAGGGAGGTTCTGGATGCCAAACTGGCTGCCACTCAGTCTAGTCTATCTCAACTTGAAGAAGAGGTGTGTGTGTGTGTGTGTAAGAGGGAGAGAGAGAGTGTGTGTGTGTGTGTGTGAGAGGGGAGAGAGAGAGAGAGAGTGGTGTGTGTGTGTGTGTGTGGTGTGTGTGTGATGGGAGAGAGAGAGAGGAGTGTGTGTGTGTGTGTATGTGTGTGTGAGTGTGTGTGAGTGTGAGAGAGAGAGTGTGTGTGTGTGTGTGTGTATGCACAGGGTGTGTATGTGAATGTACATATGTGTATGTGTGTGTATTTTCATGTGTGTGATTGTCACTGATAAATTGAAAAATATATTTGTTGTTATTTTTTATTAACTGTATTTATGATGCATTGACATATAGGTGTATACATGTATCCCATATGTTTGTATTGCATTATAATATATTGGCATGGAAATGTTTATGCTGCATTGATGTATTAGTGCATGTATCCATTTTTTATACCGCATTACTGTATTAACATTGCAATGTTTATGCTGTTTGTAAAATGCAACAGGCATTCTCTGACATGCATGTTTACACTATATTGTATGGGCTTATTATAATTATCATCATTCTGACAGTCTCCCTTTTCATACCCAAATATACAGAAAATCCAGATTTTGATGTTCTCAAGGTCACAGTGATCTTGAAAAAGCGTCAGATGAAATGAAACTTGACATAAAGCAACAACATTTAGAGTGTACATCATTGAAAGAAGAATGTAAACGTTGTCTTAAGTTTCTGAGAAAATGGGTTTCATTCACCTTCACCAAAAAAGTGTTGATTACAGGCACTGTGTTAGTCTATGCGACCATGACCGTTAGCACATGACTTCCAAACTATGCAGTCATGACCCTTTGACAGCCTACATCTTTGATCCAAATCTGGCAAAGATCATCATCTAGAAACATCTGAGAAAATCTTGCTGCCTGATTTTTGTCACAACACATCACAGTTCTAGCTGGTTTCAGTTTCAGTTTCTCAAGATGACGTCTCTGTGCTCGGAACGAATTCCACATGCGCTAACATCACAGGTGCCATGTGTATGGTGATCATGGAACAAGCTTTAAGCCTGCACATAGACCCATCAGCTGGCCAGGTCCTGAGGCCCTACCTAGACTATGTTTTACCTAGTCTATATTTTATACTGGTATTCTATCAGCCTACCACTGGAATAATCTTGGTTACATGTAAATGACATGTGTATGTGTGTGTCTTACCTTCAAAAAAGGAACATGTATATAAAGTAAATAAATAAATAATTAAAGGTCTGAATCACAACACAACTAGCTATTCTGTATTCTAGCTGGTCAGTAATGGAAATGTCCATATAATGACTTTGCACTGTGACTGTTTGTAGGTGAGGAAGAAGGATGCTCAGATGGGTCGCATGGAGAAACTGCAGAAGGCTTTCAGTTCCCTACAGGTGACCAGCGAACGCAGGGAAGAGATGGAGAAGCAACTTCGTACTCGCTTAGAGAGAGAGCTGGAAACGTACAGATCTGAGGGACGAGTAAGTGATCTGCATTGTGTACATTTTGAAGGGAAAATAAATAGCACATATATAAACACACACATACACACAAGCACATTATATATATTTATATGTATATTTATGTATGTATGTATGTATCTCTCTATATATATATGATTATATATTTCTATGTGTGTGTGTGTATATGTCTGTATGTATGTATGTATGTATGTACATATATATATATATATATATTATTCACAGTTTTTGTTATATTCATATGATATTGTAACATGAGGAATATATTACAACAAATCAAAAAAGAAAATAAAGTATTTTCAGGTTTCAAGTCATGTATGAGTGTTACCAGTGCAGACTGTTCCATGCCTGACTACATTGTTATTTGACAAGCACTGTTTGTTCCAGGGCACAAGCTCAGGCACCACCACCCCCAAAGAAGAGACAAAGAGCGTAAGGGCACTGAAGCAGATCTTGAACGAGAAAGAGACCAAGATTCTGCAGTTGGAGACAGAGATTGTCAGGGTGAGGGTTTTTTCCTTCTTTTTTTTGTCTTTTTTTTTCACGCAACACTCCAGATTGTTTGAAACAGGTCACTCTGAGAGTTAGACTAAATGGCAACAGAGTCTGTAACACTTTTTTCAAATTCTGTGATGATGAGAACTGGTGTGGTAGTCAGGTGGATAATTGTCAGACTTCCATATGGAAGGGCCTGTGTTCTGTTCACCTGGACACAGTGAGAATGGGTGCCATAGTCAGGTGGATAATTGTCAGACTTCCATATGGAAGGGCCTGTGTTCTGTTCACCTGGACACAGTGAGAATGGGTGCCATAGTCAGGTGGATAATTGTCAGACTTCCATATGGAAGGGCCTGTGTTCTGTTCACCTGGACACAGTGAGAATGGGTGCCATAGTCAGGTGGATAATTGTCAGAGTTCCATATGGAAGGGCCTGTGTTCTGTTCACCTAGACACTTTTGGTAGGTAAAGTGTGGAGATTTTTCCGATCTCCCGGGTTGGTATGTGTGCAGACCTACCAGTGCTTGAATTTCCTTTGTGTGTATTTGTATACAGAATGTGGAATATGCATGTTAAAGATCCTGTAAGCCATGTCATTGGCTGGCTGTGGAAACATGAAAACACTCAACACACGTGCCCCTTAAAGTAGCAGACTGTGCAACAACAGGTGGAGTGTGGTCAGCTTGCCTAACAGCTTGAGTTTTTCCATTGTTCCCACTGAAAGATCTCAAGTTTGTGTAATGTGCTGCAGTGAATCCAAATGAATTTGGAGAATGGCGTTATATAGAAATGATTTATAACTTATGATAGGATGATGATTGGCATTATATAGAAATTATTTATAACTTATGATGTGATGATGCTTTGGAGTTTAATTTTGGATTGAAACAGCATGACAGAGTACCTCAGGAATTGTGCAAGAACTGAAAAACGCTTCTTTTGGGAAGAAAGAGTAAGAGGGAAATTCTTGAGTAATTTTATTACTAGCAAATTGTGAGAGCATTTGTGGAATTGTCTGAGCAGAAAACGAACCAAACAACCAAAAGATCAGTTTGGCAGAATGGGTCAGGGAAGACAATGTTAGACTAAACACAGTTCCAGCAGGTGGATCTAAAAGAATGTCTAACTTAACCCAAGAACAAAAGTGTAGGTCAGTAGGTATGAGTCAGTTGTATGGTATGTGTCGGTGGAGTGGTGTGACTTCTGTGCGTTAATCGGGTTAAGAAGCTTTGGTTTAATCACCTCTCTAATCCTCTGACCAAGTGTTGGTATGCTGTAGTGAAAGTATGCTGTGTTATGCAAGACAGATTAGATTAGGGAAATCAATCTGAATACTTCTTTGCTTTCTCTTTTTATTCTATTTTGTTTGTCTGATTCTTTGGATTCTTTCTCCCCCCGTTTGAACTTCATATTAGTTTTTTTGTTTTCTTTTGTCTTTGATGTTGCCTTGAAGGGGATGAAGATACATGGATAGAAGAGAAGGTTGCTGCTATATCCTTGTGGATTTTTGATGTGCTGTGGTTTGCTTTGGTCGCATCTGTGCCATTTTAACATTTTACTTATTAAGTCTATTTTCAGTCCATCTTATCAGTCATCAGATAATTCATCCATTCAGTCACATGTTAATATTGGACAGTTGTTCTAAAATTGTCATTCATTGCTTGTATCTTAATTTCTTCTATAGATCAAGCTTACAATTTGTCAGTTGTCCTTCATCTTTACAGCTGGTTTTTGTACTTCTGTACTTTATAAATCCTATTGCTTCCTTAGTCTTTCTGAAATGCAAAATCAGTGTATTGGACTGAACTGCAGGATTCTGGAGTTTGTTGGAGAGGGAGTCATAAAGCTCAGATAATTTCAATGTGTTCCACCCAGACCTGATTGTTTCACCGGATGAACTCCTCGAGCAAGTGCAAAACCTTATGGTATTGGCATGACTTGAAATGGGGAGGGTTTCAGGGGAATGAGATCTATGAAACACTAAGTTGACATGACCAGAATGATTGGAGCATGAAGATGGGCAGTGAACAGGCCAGTTTTTATGCTGTTGGCTGAACTGCTGGAGCTTTCTTACAGCTTTTTCATCAGACAGAGCGCAGAAAGGTGTGGCTTAACTGGCCGAGAGACACATTCCAGCGGCACCGCGTTGGTTGGTTAATACACATTATGCATGTCTGATTGGTCAGCAGGAATGTCAAAATGACTTTGATGTATTGCACTGCCAGAGAACACAACATTAATGTCCCTTGACTTGGCGGTTTACTGCAAAGGTTCCAAGTTCAGTTCCTGTAAAGGGTGTATTGCTAATCTGCTTAAAGGGTGACTAAAGCCGTACTGATGCTGTGCGGCCACTTTGGGACATTGTATGTGCATATAAAGGACTTAGCCAGGAGAAAAATAGCTATGTTAGACTTGGCTCAGAGTAAATTTTTTTCCTATTCATAAATAACTGAAATATTTGTAGGACTAGAGAACTAAGTGTTTGAAGGACTAGATATTTAAGTATTTGAAGAACTAGAGAACTCGGTATTTCATAGACTTGATAAAAAGAAGTATTTGAAGGACTAGAGAATTAAGTATTTGAAGGATTAGAGATCTAAGTATTTGAAAAACTAGAGAATGCAGTATTTGAAGAACTAGAGAATGCAGTATTTGAAAAACTAGAGAATGCAGTATTTGAAGAACTAGAGAATGCAGTATTTGAAAAACTAGAGAATGCAGTATTTGAAAAACTAGAGAATGCAGTATTTGAAAAACTAGAGAATGCAGTATTTGAAGAACTAGAGAATGCAGTATTTGAAGGACTTGAGAAATAAGTATTTGAAGGTTTAGAGAATTAAGTATTTGAAGAACTTGACAACTAAGCATTTGAAGGACTTGAGAACTATGTATTTGAAAAATTGGAGAATTAAGTATTTGAAAGTCTAGAGAACTAACTATTTGAAGAATTAGAGAATTTAGTATTTGAATAAATGAATTGATAAGTAAAAGTTTGAAGGACCAGAGAACTGAGATTTTTTCCTGTTTATTAATAATTTGAGAATTAAGGACTACATGTAGTGAGAATCACCTTGCAAGATGAGATCCTGTAGGATACATTACAGTACTGTAGTAAGGGCTGGCACTGTAGTGTAATAAAGTATACTATGGAACAGAATCATGTGCTTGTTCATGCAGTGCTACATAGAAGTAACACTCTTTTAGCTCAGGTGGTCAGGATGTTGTGCTGATGATGCGGACAGTGACTTTCACTTCCCCCTCCACCCATATACCAGACATTTTTAGCAGTTTTTAAAAAAAATCTTTTTATAAGGATTATTGAACTCAGGAAGGTTACCTTTGTGCTCACCTTTTTTTTTTGTTTGTTTGTTTTTTTTTTGTCCCATTTCTACGCCACCCTAATGGTTACAGAAGCTGGCACAGTTTTTACAATGTGATGATAATGATGTTGATGAGGATGATAATCATGATGCTGTGGAATTCCATCTAGGATTGAGACTGTGCAGCAGGGCTGTACTCTACGCTTCATAATATCATAATATATCCTGGCGTCAACCAGGCCTGAGAGATACAGACAACTGTGGTGCTAGTCAGAAGATTTGATCAACACCCTCAATGACACATCCTTGAAGTGGATGAGACTCGACTGTGTGGTCCCAGTCTTCCCAACAAGCCCAGCTCTGGGTAGGAGCCCATTAGAGCCGAAAAATCCCACAATGATTTTAGAAGGGACTGATGGGGATACAAACTCACAAACTTCCAGTCGGTAGTCCATTGTGTTTTTTAGCAGGTTAGCTGGCTTTGTCAATAGAGTCGTGTCTTCAGTGTCTGTCCCCAGCCCACAGCATGAAAACTGTCCTGCCTCCAGTCGGTTTGATGGTGTCATCTTAGTGCAGTAGGGTTCCCTCTCCCATCTCCCTGCTTCCATTTGAAGACCTTGTTTGTGCTTAGAACTTTTGTATAGTCAAGACATCTTTTGCAGAAATGGGTAGAGTCATGTGGAACTGTTTGAGTGTGATGAATTGTTCTTGGAAAAAAAGAGGGTTTCAAAATCAGAGGATTAAAGAACTTAGAAAAAAATTGTCAAGCCATATTAACCGATGACTCCCGCTCCCTATCCATCCATTTCCTGCATTGTCAGCCATACTGGCAAGGCAAAAACTTAACCCTTTGACTCCCTCACCTTATCCACACGCTTCCTACATTGAATGAGTCAAAGAGTTAAGTTTTTGCAAATGGAGGATAGGGTGCAGTTGTCAAAAGGTTAAGACTTTTTCAAAAGAATAGTGAAAGTAGTTTTTCTAAAAGAATGTTAAGACTTTAGAAAAATTCAGATAGTCTTTTTGAAAAGAGAGAGCCAACACTTTTGTATAGTCTGTTAAATTTCTTGTAATCGTACAAAAATTGTGCAGTAATGACCAGAAATGTCCAGTGTTTGTTTTCAAAACTTATTTAGTGAAAACTTCTTTACATGCTCTTTGTGTAATACACAGTGGTTTATTTAAAAAAAATGTTGAAAGCCAAAAACCTGTTCAAAGACAAAATATTAAAAAAATACCTTGTTTGTAAAAGATCCTTTGGAGTATAAAACACGATGTTTCGAGCCCAGGCCTTGCCCTTGCCTGGGCTGGAAACATTGTGTTTTATACTCCAAAGGATCTTTTACAAACAAGGTATTCGATGTTTTGAGCCTAGGCAAGGGCAAGGCCTGGGCTCGAAACGTCATGTTTTATACTCCCAAGGATCTTTTACAAACAAGGTATTTTTTGATATTTTGTTTTTACCCTCAAGATCCAGCAGTCACATTTTGTTTTACCTTTCCTGTTCAAAGACTTTCGTATTTTGGGTTGCAGTGATATTCATCCCCTTTCCCCAGCTCCCCTTGAACGTATGAAAGTGTGCATGTGTGTGTTTTGTGGAATATAGTGGAGAGCATGCACACCACTGTCTACAAAACAAGAATAGCACTCCCAGCCTCTGCCTTTAAAATTTACACAACAGATATGGAATGCAAAAATAAATGACAAGAAATAAAACAGGTGCTCGCATACATGCACCCACACACTCTGTGTTTGTGTAGCAGTTGTCTTTTTGTCTATCCAGGCGAAATGTTCTTTTGCTTTTCTCTCTTTTTCTCTTTTTCCTTTTCTTTTTTCTTTCTTTCTTTCTTTCCTTTTTGTTTGTTTTTCAAGTATAGAATTACCTTTCATTTTCAATTGCTATTTATTTAATTGTGTTCTCATCGATGACTGTGTGCAGTGGGAGCAGAGATACGTAGAGCTGCAGGCTGTACAGCAGATGGAGGATTCTGCTGGCCCACAGTAAGTGTCGTGTGTTTTTTCACACTACTTTGTATGTCTTCCCCTTTGCTTGTATGTTAATTTTGAAGAGAGGTTGTTTTATAACTGGAGAGAGTTATGTGTCTGTGTATGGGTGGGTCTGTCTGCCTCTGATATAAGTGTGTAAACAAGATTTTCTCAGCTCCTTATGAGTAGACCCTTACCAGATTTTGGTCAAAGTGGTGGACTAAGGAGTCACGAAAGTCAGTTTGGAATGTGGGTGCAAAGTTCAAGGTCACACAAACCAAAACAGTGCCTAAAATGAGCACTTTTGGAGGAAGGTGTGTGAACAGCATTTTCTTTTGAATTGCTGACAACATTTAAAATGTATGTTCACTGTTACAACAGTCTACCATTATCCTAGATGCACATTAAAGTTTTATTGTAACTGAAGCTTCTTCAAGATTGTAGTGATCTTGAGAAGTACATAATCCAGATTTTCTAAAGTAATACTTGTCTCTTCAAGAGATTTTTAGAATTGTTTCACCATCTTGTTTTCTTGTTTTGTTTGATAAGTTTGTTTGTTTGCTTGTTTTTTTCTGGTTGGTATTTCATACCTTAGCAGAATCTTTTCCTTGTCAGTCACTTTTCATGACACTTTTTGATTCAACACTGTGCTGTGACCAGTGTGTTTTGGAGGCTTTGGTTTCCACATGTGTTTGTGTGAATTGGTTATGTTTGATGCAGATTTTGTTTAAACACATTTTAATGAGATAAGTGTGCTTTTATTTATTGTTCTTTTAAAAACAAATGGTAGATTTTTGACAGAAGCAGTAGTTGAGTGGTTAAGACATTGGCCTCCGAGTTAGAAGGGCTGGGTTTACTGTCTGGTGGGTAAAGGGTGGAGATTTTTCTGATCTCCCTGTGAATACATATCCAGAGCTGCTGTTGGCTGAACCCTCTTCATGTTTATCACAAAACATCAAATACATACTCTAAAGATCCAGTGAGTTAGTCAGTGTTTAATGTTAATGGCATATGGAAACGTGAAAACATCTAATATGTGTGTACCCCGAAAACGGTTTATGCCTGCCTTAATGGTAGGGTTAAACAGAAAAACAACCACACACCTAAAAGCCCAGTCAAATATTTGATTGCACATGGTAGTTGCAGCCGACAGTGAATCAGAAACAATCAATCAATTAATCAAACAAATAACAACAAAAGATACATTTAGAGAAAGAAATGTGAAAGAATTAGAATGGATGAAAACAAATGACAACCAAATAAAAAGACAGGGGAGGAGGGTGGGGGCTCAGGAAAGTTGTTGAAAAGAAAGAAAAGAAAATTGTTGTAAAAACAAAAAGAAGAAAGAAAATTGTATCTACATATATCACACACATCAGTGTTAGTATTCAGATGTTTTGCCCCCAGTTGCCTCAGAGTGTACTTATGCCCGCCATGCCATAATTGGCTTTTAGGGCAGCAACAGAGATCCTTCACTCTTGCCTGTTCTGGCCCACTCTCTACATGGCACCCCAGGTGTGTTTCAGGGTCTTGAGTTGTTCTTCTGTTGTTCATCACCAGGTGTTCCTAGGTCTTACAGCATTGTAGTGGTGGTTTTAGTTTCAGCTTCTCAAGATGACGTCCTCGCGCTCAGAATGAATTCCATATGCACTGTCATCACAAGTGCCATGTGATGGAGAAAATCCAGAGTGATCACGGCACAAGCCTTAAGCCTGCATGTAAACCCACAAGCTGGCCAGGTCTGCGGTCCTACCTAGATAGTTCCATAACCTGAGGTTTTAGGGGAGTGAGGTGGTAGAGACCTCAACGTTTCCCGGGGCCAGCACCACAAGGGTGGCACTCCTCCTCTTTCCCTTGATTCAAATTCATATTCACTTTTTTTTAAACCAAGACTTCAGAAAGGCAAAAAGGGTAATTGGTCTTCAAGGGGTGGGACCTGGGAAATCAGCCTATTTCTCCAATATTTTATACCAAAGCAGCCGGGCAATGCCCTGCTCTTCACAATTTTCAACTGCCTTAGGATCTTTGGTGTGCACGGCCACACAGGTCCGACTCGTTTTTTTCATCCCACCTGTAGTGGTGGTACTAAACAGAAACACAGCCTATACTTGATACAAGCTCACTTACAGATCAGTTCCATGTGTAGATTATTTTTGCAGGCACGCTCACTTAGCAGAAAAAGAGAAGCTGATTGACGAAGCCAAGACTGAAAAATTGCGGCACATGGAGGAGCTGTACCAATCCAACAGGCGGGTTGCAGAATTAGAAGCCAGGTAACATACTATTGTTATTGATGATAATGATAATCAGAATGATGATAATGATAATAACAACAGTAATAATAATAATGATATAGTAGTAGTAGTAATATTGATAATAATAATAACAAGAAGAAGAATGACAATAAGATTGATGGTGGTAGTAATAATAAAGTTTTTAAAAAAAATAAACAGAACAAGCGTTAATACTATTTATTTGTAAAGTAAATGAAACTTTACAGTTGGTGATCAGTTTGATTGCTATTGTTATTAATGAATTAAATACTGTGTATGCCAACAATATGAAATGATACACAACATAAGTGCATTTTCAAACAAGTGAATTGTTAATAAATGTTTTTAGGATGAAATTTTTTCCCCCATTTTTCACTGACAGGATAAAATAGTCACAGAATGAGTTTGTTTCCTAAAAGAGCGAAGTTGTCACAAAACCCATGCTTGTTTGTTCACAGATAAAACTCTCATAGAAACAAAATTTATGTCCTGGTCAACATTATCAAATTGTCATTGAACAAATAATTTGCACCTGTCTTGTCTTGTCGAGTTCTCATTCTATTTTGTGTGTGTTTCTGGTTCCAGTTTGCTTAAATTCTGGTAGTCAATTCGATTAAAATGATTTGTTTACTAACAAGGATAAATTTGTCAGGGAACTGATATCTTGGTTAACAGGGTGAAATAATCATCCCACTTTATCATTCACAAAATAAATGTGTGACTTTTTTTTTTCCAGAGTGAAATGGCTGCAGACACAGCTGACGGAGAAGGAGGCAATGGTGAAGGTGTACCAGAGGGCTCCTCCTTCCCTCCCCCGCAGTTCCAGTGTGCATGCCATTTGTTGTTCCCCCCACCATTCCCCCCGCCCCTCCCTCATCGCCAGCTCGGCCTACACCCGCCCCTCTGTGCCCACTAGCACCAGTGGCAGTTATTGTGACTTTGTCAACATCAGACATGTCAAAACAGGTCAGTCAAGGCAGTGACTTGTGTGTGAATGTGTGGGTGGCTTTTTGTTGGGGAGGGGGGGGGTTAGGGTTCTGCGCAGGGATTTGGTGTGTGCGTGAAGGGGTTGGTATGTTTTGGGGGTATTTGTATGAGAGTGTGTCCGAGTTACAGTGCTCTTATTTGTGTGTGACCAAGCTCTAGTTTGCGCATAAAAAAGTGGACTGTATACTGGGCCTTTTAAAAGATCGGTAATCTTTATGACCTGAAAACAAAATGATCTGTGACTGATTTTTTTTCAGTATTAAATGACTTTTCTGGTAATTTAGTGATGTTGTGGCATGTGTGTGTGTGTGTGTTCATGGGTGTGTGTGTGCATGTGTGTGTGTGTGTGTGTATGATTGTTCATGTGTGCGTGTTTACGTATGCGTTCATGTGTATGTATCTGTGTATGTGCACACTTGACAAAGGCCATTTGGCTGAAAATTTGTGCCTGCTTAATACATTACAGAAGAATTCATATTTTTATGTGTTACTGGTTTTAAGGTTTTGCTGTCTTGATTTGACATCTGACCACAGAGCTGGGTAATTCATTGTGGCCCCGTCTCATAAACAGGGACCAAGAAACCTTTACAGCACACACACACACACAACACACACACACACACACACACAACACAACACAACACAACACAACACAACACAACACAACACAACACAACACAACACAACAACAACACACACACAGAGGAGAGAGTAAATATGGCCTTCAAAAACTTCAGGTTGGCAATGCTTTGTTGATGGTTTTTTTTTTCGTTTGCTTTATTATTGTGTATCAGTATTTCCTATTATTTTGGGAGAAGGGAGGGTTCAGGATATCATGTCCTCTTGATTTTCTTAGTCCAGAACATTTTGTCCTATTGATTGTAGTCTGGCACATTTTGTCCTTTTGATTGTAGTCTGGCACATTTTGTCCTTTTGATTGTAGTCTGGCACATTTTGTCCTTTTGATTGTAGTCTGGCACATTTTGTCCATTGGTTTTCTAATCAAGGACAGTATGTTTCTTTAGTTTCTATTCCAGGACATTATGTCCTGTTTATTTTCTTGTCCAGGATTTTTATGTCCTGTTTATTTTCTTTGTCCAAGATATTATGTCCTGTTTATTTTCTTTGTCCAAGATATTATGTCCTGTTTATTTCTTTGTCCAAGATATTATGTCCTGTTTATTTTCTTTGTCCAAATATTATGTCCTGTTTATTTTCTTTGTCCAAGATATTATGTCCTGTTTATTTTCTTAATCAAGGACATTTTGTTGTATTGATTTTGTAGTCCAGGACATTATGTCCTGTTTATTTTCTTTGTCCAGGATATTATGTCCTGTTTATTTTTTTTAAATAGGACATTCTGTTGTTTGATTTTTTTTTAGTCCAAACATGATGTCCTATTTATTTTCTTGGTTCAGGACACAATGTCCTATTTAATTTTCTTAGTCCAGGACGATGTCTATTGACGTCCAGGCATCTTGTGTCCTATTGTTTTCTCTGTCCAGGACATTGTTTTCGGTTGATTTTCTTTGTCCAGGGACATTATTAAATAGATTTCTTGTCCAGGACATTTATTAATAGATTTTCTTTGTCCAGGGACATTTATTAAATAGATTTTCTTTGTCCAGGACATTTATTAAATAGATTTTCTTTGTCCAGGACATTATTAAATAGATTTTCTTTGTCCAGGACATTTATTAAATAGATTTTCTTTGTCCAGGACATTTATTAATAGATTTTCTTTGTCCAGACATTATTAATTGATTTTCTTTGTCCGGGACATTTATTAATAGATTTTCTTGTCCAGGGACATTTATTAAATATTTTCTTTGTCCAGGACATTTTATTAAATAGATTTTCTTTGTCCGGGGACATTTATTAAATAGATTTTCTTTGTCCAGGACATTTTGTCTTGTTACTCTTGAATCCTAGTTACAGAACTGGGTCTGTAACACCTGGCTCCTGACGGGGGGCTGTGGGGAAAATTTTCATCTTTAACTGAACCATTTTCTGTGTTTGTTGCAGGCAGCACAAGTGCAATTGAGACAGGACGTAAGATGTCTCTGGACGACACCTTGACAAGTCAGGATCATTTCCCCACGGTGAGTGTTCTGTTACTGTCTCTTGCTTTTTTCAACATATGTGAAGTGGTGGCCTAGTGGTCAAAGCACCTGTCTGAAAAGCAAGAAGTCCTGTGTTCCATTTTTGATTGAACAGGAAGTCCTCCCTTCTCTTTCCTTGAACAGTTTAGTATGGTGGTCTAAGTGCAAGTCTTTCGAGTGAGACCATAAATCGAGGTTCCTGTGTGTATCCTGCATTATCAACCAAACCAACAGAGCAAAAACTTGACCCTTTGACTCCCTCACTCTATCCAGCAGCTTCCTGCATGAAACTGGTGGATAGGGTAAGGGAGTCAAAGAGTCAATTTTTTGCAGTTGGTATATAGGATGTGGGAATCAAAGGGTTAACCTTTTCGTTACGAACCGGCCACCGGGAGCTGATGCCGAAAAAGTTCCCTCCTGCCGCACCGTACCCCTGGTGCCGGTAAGGCTTCTGTTCCCTGCAGACGCTCCAGCCATATAGTGCTGGTCAAGTTTAGAAAAATTCTGGCAGCTTTCACTGTAAAGAATATTGTTAACAACTACCAGTACTGTTTAGCAGAAGGTTTTAGCTAAGGGACAGAGTCTGTTTAGTTGGTGTAGCTTTACACTTGATGAAGTGACCCCCCTGACCAGGAAATTCCAATGCCATGTGTTAGGTCTGCACTGTCTTCCTTGATAAACTGTCTGCTAGGTACTAGGCATGGGAATTCACGAGTTATTATAAACTTTACCATCAAAGTTGACTGCTCTCTCTCTCTCTCACACACTCTCTCTTTCTCGCTTGCTCGCTTTTGTGTGTGTGTGTGTGTGTGTGTGTGTGTGAGAGAGAGAGAGAGAGAGAGAGAGAGGTTTCAAAGGTTCCTCTATGCTTCAGTACAGCACAATACAGTTACTACTAGGACGTGAGCATGCGTCTGGTTTATACTCTGTGACCTGCATTGTTCTTGTCGTAACAGTGCGTATAAGTGTTGGAAGTTCTTATTTGAAAATAGTATGTTCACAAAGATCACGTATTGAGCTTTCTGGTATTATCAAATACTTTGCCATCAATCATTCTTTAGTAGCTGTAAAATAAAGTAGAAAAGTAGTAAAAATGGTGCGTCAGCAGGGAAGAAAACATGCTGACGGCCCAGCAGCTGGGAGTTTGCCGCGGTACCCACTGGCCGTCATGAAAGACTTAAAGTCTGTGCAATCAAGCACATTTTCAGTTATCAAATTGGACATTACCAGGTAGTGCTTAAAAAGGTACTTTCTTCACTGTTTATTCTCTATACAAACACATGTTAAACCACAAATTATACTCTGTATACTTAACTCTGTTTTGAAAAAAAAACAGAAGCTTGATATGGATTTTCTGAAGAGAAGGCCCACATAATCTGAGGAAATCAATTCTTTATGCTGTGGAAATCCACAAATATGAGAATTCCCACCCCTGTGTAAAACATTAACAAAAATGTCAGACTGTCCATTCTTAGACAAACATATATACAGACAGTAACCCTGTATATCGTGTATGTTATATTTCTACTTCATGTCTTCAATAACAGTGAAAGTGGACAACAGAAAGAAAACAAAATGGGTGGGAGATAGAGAAAGAAAGAGAGAGAGAGAGTGATTTGTATCTGATCATTATTTATTCAGTGCTTACATGTGGCTTCATTATGTTCATGTTTCAGAGCAAAAGTGATTCAGAGGATGAAACTCGACTATGGCAGGTGTGAGTTAGAGAGAACACAAAGCTACGGGTCGTAACTCCGCTCTGTCCAAACGTCCATGTGAATAGGATGCATGTTCAAGGTCACAGTCAACGCATCGCAACCATCCTTGTGAATATGAAAACACATTGAGGACCATGTCAGTACCAGCCAGAGGTCCATGTGAATATTCTGCTTGTCGGGGTCACGGGTCAGTGCAACAGATCCGTCCATCTGAATCTGTAACATGTTCAAGGTCAGAGACAACACCATCCAGCAGTCCATGCGCATTCAGCATGTTAGGATAAGAAGTCAGCACCAATCACATGTCTGTTTGAATGTTCAACTTGTTGGGGTCACAGATCAACTTCACCTAAATGTCCACATGAATATTCAGCATGACAAATTTGCAGGTCAATGCTGTCCAAATATCTGTGCGAGTATTCGGTATGTGGAGGTCACAGATTGACACAACCCCACTGTCTTTGTGAATATGCAACATTTTGTCATAAACCAATACAACCTTAATGTCCGTATGAATATGCAACATGTTGAGGTCACAGGTCGACAATACCAAACATCCATATGAATATACTGTGTTGATTATTTGTGCAAGAACTCCACAAGTTGATGGAACTGTCTGCTGGTTATATCCATATTTTACGATATTGTCCATCTGTTGCTCAACTGACTTTTTTTCGTGGCAGTTGAGAGCACTTTGGGGACATGGATAACTTTTTGATATTTATCAGTCATGGACATTTTGTTTCGTTTCGTTATACATCTTTTTTTTACAACTTTTCGCATAAGATGTTAAAATGTGTGCATGATTGTTAAAGAAGAGAACTAAGCATAGTTTTACCAATTCTGTCTTCTTATGAAAGGATTTTTTTCTACTACTAGACTTTTTACAATTTTTTACACAGATTGTTAAAATGTATACGAGAATAAGAATGGAGAAAAGTAACCATCTTAGGTCATGACAGGTTAATGTTTTGTTCAGTAGACTTTACTGTAATCTTGGCTCGTTTAACCCTTTGACTCCCGCACCTATCCACCAACTGCAAAAACTTGACCTTTTGACTCCCTCACCACAAGGTGAGGAAAGATAAAGGGTTAAGTTTTTGCTTCGCTAGCATGCTTGACAACGCAGGACGCTGGTGGACAGGGCATGGGAGTCAAAGAGTTAAGTGCCCTTGACCCTTTCACTCCTCATAGGAACCTGATGGATAGGATGAGGGAATGAAAGGGTTAAATAACTACCTTTGTACGGAAGGTTGTTTTTAAGATCAGGTTTTCATCACCTCCCTTTTTACAAACCATTTTCTTTGGTATGGGACGACCATTACCTGTAATTGACTCAGAAAATGTTTTAGTGCCTTTATTTCAAATAAGCAGACACTACAAAATGCCAGATGTTTGTTCCAGTCTTTGGAAAGAAAGACAGTGTTGTTGAGACCAGTTTTTCTTGAAGCGATTTTTCCAAAGGTTTTAACTTTTTTAAATAGGTGATTTCATCATCATAAAACTGCTGTCTTTTTCCACTTTTTTTTCATTTTTTAAAACTGCTTTTGAAATATGGATGGATATATATTTTACATAATACATAATAGTTTGTATATGAAATCTTGTTTTTTTGAATGCACATGAATTTTTTTCTCGATTTGTAAATATGTAGACATAGGTCAACGAATCCAAGTACGTGTTTGAGCAATTTTTATTCAAATTTCTTTACTGTCCGTTTTATTTATTTGTTGACTCGCATTATAACTTATTTTTTGACTGTTATTTGATTGATATCTTATTCAATTATTAATTTACTTACTTCAGTGTGGCATGAGGACAGAGGAACAAGGGGCATCCATTGCGATATTTGTTGAAAGGCTGTATACCGGGTCACAATTTCCAGGAACCAGAAAGGGAGTTTGTTGTAATCCTGTCTCATCTGTTATGAATGTTATGGGGACATACCTGATGGAGCATTTTACGTGGCATTATTCAGATATCACACAAGATAGCCATTGAAGGAGGAGGGGATAAAAAAAAAAAGGGGGATGAGGGAGCTTGAGAGACACCCAGTATCATTGCTTGCATTCTTCTTGAAAAACAAAATGCATACCCCCCCCCCCCCCCACCACACACACACACACAGAGAAAGAAAAAAACACGGACAGACAAAATCCAGTCTACCAGAAAAAACAAACAAACAAATGAACAAAAATGTGCGCTCACTGACCCAAGTGAAAACCTAAGTGAACTATGCAAGCTAATGCAGCAGCAATAAGTTACCAAATACATTGAGTTGTCATAACATCAAAAGTGTCTTATGTAACATTTTTTTTTAGCTGATGAAACAGTGTTATGCCGAGAATAGCAAATGATACGTATGACACATCAGTGTTCATGATTACAAGTGAGTGTGTGTGTGTGTGTGTATGTGTGTGTGTGTGTGTGTTGTGGTGTGTGTGTGTGTGCATTTTTCACCTACATAATCGACATGTTTGTTTCAACACTATGTAGTGCCCCATTGTGAACGTGTTTGTTTCAACACTACATAGTGCGCCATTGTGAGCATGTGTGTTTTCAACACTACGTAATACCCCAATGTGATATTCTTTCAGTGGATGTTTGGTGTAAAAGGTACACTGACAAGCATGATCTGATATTGTTATTATAAGGAAAAACCAAGTTTTTCTTTTGTATATATAATATTGTTTGAAATGATTCATGGATCTTGAATGACTACTGACACTGACATGGAGTTTTGCCCCCTTTCCCACCTCCATATCCCCCACCCTCTCCCCAGTTTGACTGGCAAGACGTTCAGGCTGGTGAGCTGGGAAGGTAAATGTACACTGACTGCATTAGGGGTTCTTAATGAATGAATGGTCCGATTGTCCGATATTATCCACTTGGTTGCTGTACCTCATTGGGATCAGATCAGTTTGTGTTATTATCAAACATAATAACTATTTTGTGTCTAGATTTCAGCATGTGACCATTTCAGGTAAAACAGGGCAATGCTTTTCCATAGATCTGGAAACAGTTTGAAAATGTGATGTGATGAGCGCAAGAAAGCAACATCCAAAGTGATGAGTACATTCTTTAAGGGATTCAGCTATATGGGTATTAGAATTATTGAAAAGACACAAAACATGTAGTAGACAGATCTAAACTATACTTTGTGTGTATTTCAGACCAGTAGTTTCTGACAAGATGAAGAATTGCTTGGGGGTGGAGTTGGCATTTACAAACATAAGGAATTTTAATCAACATGGAAATGCAGTCATTTTAAAATTTTTTTATATAGTTTCCTATAGTTTTTAAAACTAAAACAAAATAATATAAACAATTACATCAGAGACCACAAATGTTCAGGTAAAAGAAATTCTTGAGAATATGAACTAGTATTTAATCAAAACAAGTCTATTAAATGTGCTCTCTTTTTATGCATTTCTGGATTTTATGTTGGGAAAGACTGAGGACAGGGGAATGGAGAGCGAAATGGGCATTTCCTCATACATACATACATATTTATTTGTTGAACAAACTGAGGGAAATGGGGCTGCGTCCCCTGTTCCATGAAACTCGCGTGCAATAATGTTGTGTGTACATAATTAACTTATTCCACTGGTGCTATTGTGGAGAAAGGTGTGTTGTGCGTTGGGAGAGTTGGATATATACGTACATACATGTTATTTGTTTGTATATTGGATGCTTCATGGTTGTGTCTGTATGATTGCTGTGAACCATTGTATCCGTGTAGATAGTTGACACCACCGTTCAACCTCTATGGAAATGGTTTTTGTAGCAAATGTTTTTGACATCTCTGAAGGGGATAGCCCACCTTTGTTTTACCCCGGAGTGTTGAAAATTTATATGTATTGTTATTTTTGTTCATATTCTGATGCTTGTTTTGAACTATATGAAGGTGAAAGCTTTTTTTTAAACTTATGATATGTCATATTTCTTTAAAACCTATGTAGAAATGGCAGTACTGATGAATCAAGGAAAGGTTTTGTTTCATTGCTGGATTTAGGGAAAAATTAGAAAAACAGTAAGATTTGGAGTTTAAGGGTTAAACAGATTACTGGTAATTCATTTGTGGATACACCGTTATGATATGTAAGTGTTATGTTATGTAAGTGTTAGAAGAGAGAGGCCAAAGTACTTCTGACTGTTTTAAGCTCTTGGATGTCCCCAGGATGTGTGTACTCCGTGTCCATTCCTGTGTGGGACTTGGAGGTATAACAAGTAGTAGCTATTTATTTTGTATGGTGTACATTAATGCAATACACTTGCTGATGTGTTGAATGATAATAAACAAACTGACAAGTTACCACCTTCTTCAGTGTGTATTTTACATGTGTGTGTGTGTGTGTGTGTGTGTGTGTGTGTGTGTGTGTGTGTGTGTGTGTGTGGTGTTTTGTGTTGTGTTGTGTTGTGTTGTGGTGTGGTGTGTGTGTGTGTGTGTGTGTGTGTGTGTGTGTATGTGTGTGTGAGTGTGTGTATTTGAGTTATCACTCTCAGACAAATTAAAGATTCCAGATTTTTTATTTGTGCTTTCCAAAACAGCAAGAAAATTTAGTCTGCCAGCTTGTCAACATCATATCATATTACAAACCCATGCACACACACACACACGCACTCACACACATGTATGCACACACATTCATATACAAAAACCTGCAAACACACACACATTCGCATGAACATGCACTAGCATATGTGTGAAGATGAAATTTCCACATCAAAGTAAGAAAATCAAAAACTTTGAACTCCACCCGCCTGCACACACACACACACACACACACACACACACCCCCTACCCCATGTCAGCATGCATACTCACCCTCTTGCACACATACCCTTGGTATGTTAGCTGATTAGCACACAGTCTTAGTCTTACAGACATGTCAAACTATGGCAAGATTCAAAACCTCTCCCCCTCCCATCCCTCGGCAAAGTGATAATTACAGACAAGACTGTCTATGGTATCGCTTCATTCCACACAGACTGTTCAAAATATGTACAAGAAACACAAACATGCTCTGGCATGATATTAGACTAGATGAGCTAAAAAGACCGACTTAAATACATGTAATGTTAAACAAACAAATCCAATCCATGTAGTATAGACCGTTCACTGCCTCTTTTCGACCCAACTTTTGAAAAAACGCAAGTTTGACAAGAAAACTTTACTGTCCGGAAAATAAAAGAACGTTCTCCTGAGAATTTAACATTTAAATGGAAGGATTTTATTATGGAAGAGAACCATGACGGCTCTCAATTCTTTCACTCCTACAGCTGCTGATTGGCAGTAAGCAGTGCTGTAGCCACACACACAAGCATTGTGAAATCAGTCACCTTGTGGTCTCTGACCATGCACTAATGCTGTGATGTCAGTTGCAAGAGCTGCGTACCGTTTGTACAGTGAAAGGGTTAAGGAAAGAAAAAACATAAAACACTGCTAGCGAAACTGGAAACACCATTAACCCTTTCAGTACTGCAGGCCGGTTTACCGGCCCAGCTTGTTACTACCCTTCAGTCCTATGAGGAGGAAAACCGGCGCGCTCACACATTCCCTTAATTCCTGGGTTTCTGGGGTGAAAAAGAGTGCAAAACGGGTATTTGAGTAAACCCGATCGAGGTTGTTTGAGCGGAGTATGAAATATTAAGTGTTATATACCGTTGTGTGCGGAACTGAACGTAGATTTTCTTTAAAGCCATCAGTTTGAATTTGAGTGCACGCTGTTTGTGATGGGTGACGACAAATATGACAAATACCATGTCACATGTAAACAATTAATGACAAATTACGCAAACAGGTAACTGAACAAAACAGAAGCATGCAGACATGTGTTTACTTACAGTTTGATGTCCCCCACTTGTGTAGAACGAGTATCCGATCACAGAACAAGATATCCAGTCACAAATTGTCATTATGTAATCATTGTCACAACTATTATGTCAGTTTCATTCTAAAAAAAAAAAAACAGTCATCAAGTTCATCACCACTTTCACTATCACTTGCACGGTTCACAACTACATTCAGCTCCTCTCTTTCCTCTTCATTTAACTCGAACAGGTCAAAATCGTCTAAATTCTGATATAAATCGTCGTCAGAAAACTGGTCAGCGTCATCGTCCTCCATTCTGTACCAGAGAAGTGACAGAGAAAGTGAGTGCGTGCAGAAGTAACCCCAAGTCTAAAAACAAAGAAGCTAGGAAGTTGGGAAACTTTCCCATGGGAAGGGGTGGTCAGTATATTTGCCTTATCATAAACAGTTCTCCCGAATCCCATTACTTCCAGCTGGCCGCTGGAAGGGGAGACATAAACAAGCCCCCCCTGGTGCTGTTAAGTGTTAACAGATACAGCTACCGCCGGTTTTCCGGCTCGCAGGACTGAAAGGGAGAAGCTGGGAGAGGAATTCAGGAAAAGGGAAGTAATCGTCAGCAGATATTCAGTACTGAAAGAGTTAATAAGATAGATGCCAGGGTGAAAATAAAACAAAAAATGAATGAAGAAAAAATGCAACTCATTTACATTGTACAAAATCAAGCCTCAAGAATAAAAAAGTTACCTCAAGGATCATGGTTATTTCAGACTGTACTATAGTTTTCAGCAAATCTGCAAGGAATCTCAGCGTGTTTTCTTGATGTGTCTCTACCCAGGAAGCTCAGGTTAACTTCGCTAACAAAATCTTATTCATATCTCCAACTATACAGAGTACACTAAATCCGCGCATTTCTTTCTGCTGATGCCACAGACAAGCTGTATGTGGTTTTCAGTCTATCTGGACAGACTACTATGACTTAGCTGGGCTACCCGATGACAAGCTACCCTAACCCAACTAACAAGCTACCCTAACCCAACTAACAAGCTACCCTAACCCAACTAACAAGCTACCCTAACCCAACTAACAAGCTATCCAACCTCCAACTAACAAGCTACCCTAACCCAACTAACAAGCTATCCAACCTCCAACTAACAAGCTACCCTAACCCAACTAACAAGCTATCCAAACTCCAACTAACAAGCTACCCTAACCCAACTAACAAGCTATCCAACCTCCAACTAACAAGCTACCCTAACCCAACTAACAAGCTACCCTAACCCAACTAACAAGCTATCCAACCTCCAACTAACAAGCTACCCTAACCCAACTAACAAGCTACCCTAACCCAACTAACAAGCTACCCAAACTCCAACTAACAAGCCACCCAAACTCCAACTAACAAGCTATCCAAACTCCAACTAACAAGCTACCCAAACTCCAACTAACAAGATACCCAAACTCCAACTAACAAGCCACCCAAACTCCAACTAACAAGCTATCCAAACTCCAACTAACAAGCCACCCAAACTCCAACTAACAAGCCACCCAAACTCCAACTAACAAGCTATCCAAACTCCAACTAACAAGATACCCAAACTCCAACTAACAAGCTATCCAAACTCCAACTAACAAGATACCCAAATTCCAACTAACAAGTTACCCAAACTCCAACCAACAAACTACAAAAAACACCAACTAACAAGATACCCAAATTCCAACTAACAAGCTACCTGGACCCCAACTAATCAAAAACAGTGTAACTTAACTTGTTTAACAGGATAGCAAATGGTGCGGTGAAAAAGCACTCTTGTAAAAATTACACAGTGTACAATTCAGTATAAAACTGACAAAGTTTGCTTTCAATGCGTAGATTCAAATGCCATGCCAACATATATACAAATCTTCCAAAGCTTTCATGTCTCCACGAACTTCTCTCATAGCTACACTCATGGCTACAGCTTGATTCTTTCCAACTTCATGTGGAAAGAAACCCTCCTCTGTTTTTGGTCGAATGATATGGAACTCTCTCCCAGTGTCTTTAAGACAACGCAGTCTGCAATGTGTGTGTGTGTGTGTGTGTGTTCATGTGCATCTGTACATGAAAAACTGATTTGTCAAATGATTCTAAATCAATACAGTTTCTTTACCTTATATACTCTTCATACTAGTGGTAGTATTAATACCTGTTGTTGCAGCACTATTGTATGTATATTTGTGTGTGTGTGTGTGCGCGCACATGCATGCACACGTTTGCTGTCCTCTGTGTGTGTGTGTGTGTGTGTGTGTGTGTGTGTGTGTGTGTGTGTGTGTGTGTGTGTGTGTGTGTGTGTGTGTGTGTGTGTGTGTGTGTGTGCGTGCGTGCGTGTGTGTGTCTGAAAGACTGTATTATCAGGTGATTTATACATTTTTCTTCTTATATATTTTCTATGGACTAGTGTTATTACCACCTATTTATAATTCCATATTCAAGAGTGCAACTTAGAAAAAGTAAAAAAACTGAAAGGGGTCCAGGGGCCGGCAGTGTCCCGTCTGGGGGGTCTGGGGGGCTATCCCAGATGCTGAAGCTTTTTAAAAAAATGGATTTTCCGTTTCTGACTCTTTTGAAAAAATGGATTCTGTTGTCAAACAGAAAAAGTTGCACCCATGCATATCATGATCTGTTACAGTTTGTGAGCAATGTTTATGCTGCATTAGAGTGTGTATCAGACAATGTTCACGCTGCATTAATGTAATGACATGGTAGCACCACAACATCACCCAACCAAATCTCTCGAAAAACTTTTTTTATGTAAAATGCAACAAGCATTCTCTGACATGAACTATTTGCATTATACTGATGAATTTATTACTATACACACGAATGCCCTGCTGCAAGAGCTGGACTACCTACTGTCTGCATAGTCAACAGTTCTACTATCTGTGCAAAATTTACATCACATGGCAACATCAAGGGTCCAACCTTAAACTTAACTCATCAAATGCCAGCTTCACTGGACAGGTTCCACTGTCCATATAGACGACAACTGCGTCCTGAACATGCTTTTGTATGGAGATCTGAAGCAAGGATACCAAGACCCAGGAAGACCACTAAAGGATAATCTTAACCCTTTGACTCCCGCACCCTGTCCACCAACTGCAGAAACTTAACCCTTCGATTACCTCACCCTATCCACCAGCATCCTGCAAGAAGGGTGAGGGAGTCAAAGAGTTAAGTTTTTGTTTTGCCAGCATGGCTGACGATGCAGGATGCTGATGAACAGGGTGCAGGAGTCTAAGGGTTAAGTTGGTGACAGCAATGCATGCAGGGAACTATCACATCTAAACAACGCAGAACGGCTCCTACTCCTATGAAGACAAACCAGCAGGAGCTGACCCCAAGCCTGCAAGACCTCTTCCTATGCAGCATGCAGTAGAAGCTCAAGCTCATATTGCTTACAGCCCAGCCGACTACTATGTAGCAGAACTTGTGCATCTAGAATCGGCCTTCCATCAGGAAGCTGGTGGATAAGGTAATGTAGTCAAAGGGTTAAATTTTTGCTTTGCTAGCATAGTTCACAATGCAGAATGCTGTTGGACAGGGTGTGGGAGTCAGAGGGTTAAAGACCCAAGCCAGGTGATAAAGGACCAGTACTCCTACTCATCTGATGACTGAGGGGAGAATTTATCATACATACATGTCATTTCTGCAAAAAGCTTACTTGGTCCGGGCATTACACACACACTGTGGATGAAAGCAGTTATCAAGGGCCACAGAAGAGCTGGGTAATGAATATAAAAAAATGGACCAACCACAGTAACCTGACCTGCTTGCTGCCGCATTCCAAATAACAAGAATTAAAACACATTTTCATTTCCCTGAATAGTGGCATAAGCCCAATAATGCATTTCTTACAGACAGCCAATCCTATCTGTTGCAGTTTCAGTTTCTCAAGATGACGTCTCCGTGCTCGGAATGAATTCCATATGCACTAACGTCAAGACGCCATGTGTATGGTGATCATGGCACAAACCTTAGGCCTGCACATAAACCAAAGAGCTGGCCTGTTGCAGCATCCTGTAAGTCCCCCTAATGATCACACTGGTGACAGGATCACATCATCATGATATTCATGGTCAATTATCTCTGTTAGACTCCAAAAATATTCAAGAATGTGTTAATCACCACATGAACAGATTTCTCCAATCTGAGAAACAGCGGGACAGAAAATTTGAATTTGTAGTGTTATTTCTTTAAAAAAAAAAAGGTGAGCACAAAGGTAACCTCCCTGAGTGCAATGATCAACAAAAAAATTTTTTTTTTTAAAAACATGTTACAGCCTGGAATAAAATTGTCCTCTTGAACAGAAATGAAAAACTTTTCCTCTCACACCTTAAGATGCACTCTCACACAAGCTTTTTTTATTTCAAACGTTCTCTTTCTCTTCTCTTGACCAAGCATTCATACCATATTACAACAAATACATATGAACACACAGCAGCACTAATACATTTCTCTCTGCGCACGCACACACGCACGCACGCACACACGCACACGCACACACACACACACACACACACACACACAGTTCACCGTCTCATTCTATCATTCCATATCAGCATCTTGGAACTGGTCCGCCGAGCTTTCTCCACTGGCCGCAGCACCATTTTCTCCTGCACACAAACACACTGTTTTTCTCTCTCACTTAGGATGAACTCAAGCGCAACACAAAACACTGTTTTCACACAACAAAATACAGTGAAACCTACAAATGAAACATGTGAAATATGTACATTTTAATGGCCCTGAGTTCGCTTACTTCTCCATCTTTTCTTTGTGTGGGCAGTTCTTTCTAAATGGAGATCACGTGAAACATGTTTTGAGAATTCTAAGCATGCAGTAAAATTGAAAATATGCACTGAAAGCACTGTTCTGCAAAACTTTTATCATTATTTTTGTTTAAAGTCCAGCTGACTGCATAGAGCCATATCAGGGCTATAACCAGTTAAATACACACACAAGACTTCAACTGAAAAAAGAGAAAAATACACACACAAGACTTCAACTGAAAAAAAGAGAAAAGAAAATTAAGTACACGTATCAATGCATTCACGCACATAATTTAAGGACATGCTCCTGGCGTTGACCACTTTACGCAATTTATCACACAGGGGATTTAAAAAATACACCTGAATACAAATTTAAACATAACTAAGAACACTAAAGCATATATAAAAAAAAGCATAAATTATCACAACACACCTGAATACAAATTTAAACATAACTAAGGACACTAAAGCATATAAAAAAACAGGCATAAATTATCACAACACACCTGAATACAAATTTAAACATAAGGACACTAAAGCATATATAAAAACAGGCATAACTTACCTAATATTGCTTCTGCATATCCCATTTCCCTAGAGCCTAAAATGCACTTACAACATGTACCCAATTATCAATACTAAGGAAAAGTATGTAAGACCTGATCAAACACATACAGGTGAATGGACCAGCAAGGCAGAAAGTGATAGGAAGAAATGACAGAAAGCAAAGGAACAAGGCAGAAACAAAAGATGATAGAAAAGAGGAAATTACTAGCACAGAATTTCCAGAAGGTGGGGATACAGTTTATACTGAAAGAGCCCCTGGCATCCCCACAGCGGGGGTGGGGGTAGCGGGGGTGGGGGGTTGCTGCAAAGGAATACATTCAAGAAACATGCTATTGTCAGTTTTTTACCCATTCTAAAAATCTCTCTATTTTATACAAAATTACAGAAAATCTAGACTGTATACTTCACAAGATCACAGTGACCTTGATGGAAAGCTTCAGTTTCCAACAAAAGAAACCTTGACATGCATGGCGGAAAATAGTTGACTGTCACGACATGAAAACAAATTTAAAACATTGTCAGAAGTTTCTCAGAAAGTGCCGCTCACATACCTTCTGCTGATTTTAGGCACTTTTTTGGGGGGGGGGGGGGGTATGTGACCTTGATTTTGGAGCTTTTAAGCTTCAAAACTCATGCTTTTGTGACTCCTTAACAGCCAACAACTCTGACCTAACTTCGCAAAGAGCACCTAAATACAGATCAGAAAACCTTATTCACACTTTTTTCTTTTCTTTCACAAATGGACACACACCTCTCTCGAGTTGACATAAAGCAATCTTCCTTTTTCCCCCCCTAGAAAGGGAGATTGAAAAACGGCATTGTATGTCTACTGTGTGCCATGACCTTCACAGTCACAGGCTTCATGAGTATAAAATATGATGAAATAATTTGAAAAATGAAACAATACTATTATTAGCAGAAATGACAATGCTTGTAACAAATACATGACAAAACAAAAAAACAAATATTCACATCAGATAACCTCTTTACAATGGTTACATTTTCAGTCACTCCGCAGGATTAATTACACCATTTACAATTAAAACATGTACATGCACAGGGGGATGCAAAAGTAGGTATACAGTTATGAAAAAAGAAACACGTACAATACTCATTGCATTTATTATACAAACAAATGAATATTGTATATACATGTAATAACAAGCACAGCCTTAATCCCTCACTGAAAATAACGAAAATAAGGCCAACTAACTTAATATGCTAATAATTTTAATGAATTAAGCATTATAATAATGATGTGATACTTACTGTATACCTACTTTTGCACCCCCCCTCCCCTGTATATAACAGTTTGAAACCATGTGTGCATATTTTTGAATGGATGTGAAAACATTCATGCTTTTAGCTACTGATCCACATCAGCTGACATTTTTTCTCATTCTAAGATCAGCCAATAACCTGTGTTGAATATACCACCCTGGGGAAAAAAATAACGGGCAACAAATCTCTACTTGCCAACATGTTTCCATATTTCTTGTGTGTAGGATTGTATGTATTACACTCAGGCTTAAAACTTCCATTTAATTTTGATTTACGGTCAGCAAAAAAGAGTAAGCGCAAAATAATACAAATCTTCACCACTCACATTACAAATCATAAAACATCAATGCAACATGATTTGATTGTAGAAAGTCATAATTGTCAACCCTCCCTGCACTGCAATAAATATTTCTGACAGACAGGTTTGGTGGTGTTTTTGGAAAGGAAGCAAAGTTTTGTATTAAGACACAGGGGAGGGGGGGGGAGGGGAGTTTCATGTTGCACGGCCAAAAAGATTTAGGGAGTGTTCGTAGTAAACCTGGACGGACAGCCACGCCAGCCAGCCAGCCATGAAAGCATTCATGTTACAAGGACGACGGAGCCAGACGGCCACGTTTTTTTTTCACTTTGACACGAACCCACCACAGATTAAATGGTATGCACGAAGCGACAAAAGTCGATAGTGTGGTGGTGGTAGAAGAAGAAAAGAAACATTGTACATCCAACTCGTCGATTTTATGTACATCTAATCTGTCCCAACCTCCGATATGATGTTTTGCCATGCAGCTTAAAGTATGCCTCTGTGGTGATTTTCATCACCCTTCTTGTAAATGCAGGCCTTGATCTCAAGGCGGCAATAAGCTTCTCAACATCCAGGGTTTTCTTGCAAGAAAAACAAATACGTGTGAAATCAAGAGAACAGTTCAGTCCCTCAACCCGGAAGGACGGATGGAAAAAAAAACCTTGCAAGCACAACCAGAGAATTTCTGTCAGTGTACAGGCAGGCCCGGCCAGGCTTACTATAAACACTTTCCATCGCCAGTGAGAACTAACAAGGGTTTGCTGCACATGATCTTTCTGACAAAACTGTCCATGATCGTCTGGGCTTACTATGAACACAGCCTAAGACATAAGGGAGAAAACACTTGTGTGGGATTATCTTACCTGAACAGGCATCACCCCCACCACCACTCTGTAGCATGGCATCAAGTCTGGCAAGTTGAGCACGGCCTGCTGATGATAAATGAGCTGCTCCCTCCTCCACCTCATCATCGTAGTAAACTGAAAAAATATGGTACGTTATGTTACAGTGAAAAATGAAAGCATTACCGTAACCCTTTAACTCCTGTACCCTGTCTACCAGCACCCTGCATTGTCAACCATGGTAGCAAAGCAAAAACTTAACCCTTTGATTCCCTCATCCTACCCACCAGCTTTCTGCAGGAAGCTGGTGGATAGGGTGAGGGAATCAAAGGGTTGAATATTTGCTATTGTGGATAGGGTGCATGAGTCAAAGGGTTAATTCTCAACCCTTCATGAAATTTCACTGAAACACTTTCAAATTTTGTGTTCAGTACAAAATTGCCATGCTTGCCTTTTGTTTCTTTCATAGTGGTAGTTTTCTTCGATCAAACTGATCATCTCCACCGATTGCCTATCAGCCTTCTTGCTTGTCTACGGTCCAGGTCTGAGCTGCTATTCTTCACAGTGCCTTCAGTTAACATGAAAACCTATGGCCAGAGATTGTCTGGCTACAATGCTGCAGAAAGTCATCTGGAACTCTATTCCTCCAATAATCCATCACAGACTTCCTCTCTTTCTGTTTTCAATACCTAGTCAAATACACACATCTGTTTCACCCAATTTTCTCCACTTAAATACTCAAAAGCAAAGGAAAAACTATAGATGTAACTATGCTCTATAAATCTGGAGATATGTCGTCCCAATTCCCCTACTGAAAGGGCTATACGTCTGAAATAAAGGAAACCATTTATATTCATACATCTGATTTTTCTTCTTCTTACGCAGGCTACAGCTCCTACAAGCATCCCTATCAAAGCATTTAAATTCATACAAATGTAGGGGGCCTACCTACCTAGCAGAGGGAGCAGATTTTATCATGTATGACTGTTTTTTATTTCGCCTTTAAAACAGTCATACTCCGACTTTGGGAAGCTATAGACTGAATCTGGAAGAAATACAGGTGAAGAATGTGGAAGGCAGAATCACGAAAGTCTTATGAGTCAAAGACAGTATGACAGGAGAGAATAACCCCTAACTATCTCAAGGCAAACTACACAGCTGCTGCAGTTCCACAGCAGGAGACCTTCATTTTTGCATGTGCAATACCCCACTACAGGTATCTATCAGTAAAAGGAACATTTGCACGTGCAGTACCCCACTACAGGTATCTATCAGTAAAAGGAACATTTGCATGCGCAGTACCCCACTACAGGTATCTATCAGTAAAAGGAACATTTGCATGCGCAGTACCCCACTACAGGTATCTATCAGTAAAAGGAACATTTGCATCCGCAGTACCCCACTACAGGTATCTATCAGTAAAAGGAACATTTGTATCCGCAGTACCCCACTACAGGTATCTATCAGTAAAAGGAACATCTGCATCTGCAGTACCCCACTACAGGTATCTATCAGTAAAAGGAACATTTACATCTGCAGTACCCCACTACAGGTATCTATCAGTAAAAGGAACATTTGTATCCGCAGTACCCCACTACAGGTATCTATCAGTAAAAGGAACAATCTGATGATGAGGGCGAAGGGCCTTTACATTCTTTGGAACTGTCCTTAGGGGGTCCACTGAGGCCGTGTACTCCACTGCAGTGCCTGTCAGATGTATGAGTGACAAAGGCGGCCATTTTTCTGAAAAGGTCTTTGAGAGAGGCATGTTGTGGGAAGAGGGGTGGAAAGGTGGGCCTCTGAGGAACTTCAGCACCATGAAGATATCCCTGGTGGGTGTTCTGCTAAGGGCTGAGGTCTGCTGTAAGGATATGCCTCTGGAGAAATGTCGCAGAAGGAAAGCATCCTCCAGGGGTGGGGGGGGGGGGGGGGGGGGCGCCACCAATTTGACGTACGGTGGTAGAAATCCTGGAATGGTGGGTTTTGAATGAGGGTGCAGAAAGGTGTGGGGTGGAGGTGAGGTAGGCAAGGAAGTCCACAACACTGGTGACAGAGGGATCAGTAGGAGTAATTCCCTTTCATGACACCACTGCATCCACTTTTTCCAGGGGGAAGAGTAGATGTGCTGGGCGCTAGTCCTGTGGGAGAGGAGCACGAGGTCGACAGTGTCTTTGGCGAGACCTGGTGTTAACAGTGATTGTCACACAACATCCAGGTGTAAAGACTGAGTTGTTGTAGATTGAGGTGTCGGATGCCTTTGGATTGGGTGTGGGATGCCTGTGAATTGGGATGCCTGTGGATTGGGGTGTGGGATGCCTTTGGATTGGGGTGTGGGATGCCTGTGGATTGGGGTGTGGGATGCCTGTGAATTGGGATGCCTGTGGATTGGGGTGTGGGATGCCTGTGAATTGGGATGCCTGTGGATTGGGGTGTGGGATGCCTGTGGATTGGGGTGTGGGATGAGCCTGTGGATTAGGGTGTGGGATGCCTGTGGATTGGGATGCCTGTGGATTGGGGTGTGGGATGCCTGTGGATTGGGATGCCTGTGGATTGGGGTGTGGGATGCCTGTGGATTGGGTGTGGGATGCCTGTGGATTGGGTGTGGGATGCCTGTGGATTGGGGTGTGGGGATGCCTGTGGATTGGGTGTGGGATGCCTGTGGATTGGGTGTGGGATGCCTGTGGATTGGGGTGTGGGGTGCCTGTGGATTGGGGTGTGGGATGCCTGTGGATTGGGTGTGGGATGCCTGTGGATTGGGTGTGGGATGCCTGTGGATTGGGGTGTGGGATGCCTGTGGATTGGGTGTGGGATGCCTGTGGATTGGGGTGTGGGATGCCTGTGGATTGGGTGTGGGATGCCTGTGGATTGGGTGTGGGATGCCTGTGGATTGGGTGTGGGATGCCTGTGGATTGGGTGTGGGATGCCTGTGGATTGGGTGTGGGATGCCTGTGGATTGGGGTGTGGGATGCCTGTGGATTGGGGTGTGGGATGCCTGTGGATTGGGGTGTGGGATGCCTGTGGATTGGGGTGTGGGATGCCATGTGGATTGGGGTGTGGGATGCCTGTGGATTGGGTGTGGGATGCCTGTGATTGGTGTGTGGGATGCCTGTGTTGGATTGGGATATGCCTGTGGATTGGGGTGTGGGATGCCTGTGGATTGGGGTGTGGGATGCCTGTGAATTGTGTGGTGTGGGGATGCCTGGTGATGGGATGCCTGTGGATTGGGGTGTGGGATGCCTGTGGGTTGGGGTGTGGGATGCCTGTGGATTGGGGTGTGGGATGCCTGTGAATTGGGATGCCTGTGGATTGGGTGTGGGATGCCTGTGGATTGGGGTGTGGGATGCCTGTGGATTGGGGTGTGGGATGCCTGTGAATTGGGGTGTGGGATGCCTGTGGATTGGGGTGTGGGATGCCTGTGGATTAGGGTGTGGGTTGCCTGTGGATTGGGGTGTGGGATGCCTGTGAATTGGGGTGTGGGTTGCCTGTGGATTGGGGTGTGGGATGCCTGTGAATTGGGGTGTGGGATGCCTGTGGATTGGGGTGTGGGATGCCTGTGGATTGGGGTGTAGGTTGCCTGTGGATTGGGGTGTGGAATGCCTGTGGATTTGGTGGTGGACATCTGTTCACCAATTTCTTGGGGTGAGAAAAATGATTGAAGCATCCAAAATGGACCAAAGATCCCGAAAAATAAAGGGACACCTTTTTAAAGACACAGAGAGGGGGCAAAATGTAAGAAAAGAGCGATAAAGCTCTTGATTGAACAAGGAAAAACACACAAGAGAGTTAAGACTGAGAGCCGGGCAATATAACCGGGCACACAAGGTAAGACTGAACAGAGCGCAGAAGTGCGGTCCTGTTACTTTGGTGTACTGAGACAAAGAGGACAATCATCACTCGGGCTGGAATTGGGTATTGGTATAGGGGTGGGCTCAACAGCGGTATCTGGTGGTGGACATCTGTTCACCAATTTCTTGATCATCCAGTTGAGTATTTTGCAGTTAGTATGGTCTTTCACATTAGCTGAGCTTATGCACTTGTAAGATATGGTTAAGTTATGTGCTATTAAAATGTTTCACGCTAAATATACAGATTTTGTATAAATGTTTGTCATGTAATGTCTTGTTCATGATACATTTCTTCAAAATGACCTGAATGCAACAGCATCTGGCAGACCAGCGTTCAAATGCTACAGAGTTAATAGTTTTACTCACACTCCTCCTCTTCCTCCTCATCCTCTTCCTCCATGTCATCCAACTGCCCCTCTTCAATGACCTCATCTATAGGATCTGGGTGCAGAGCCTGACACTGGGCCATTGCCTTGTACATCGTCTGCACTGCAACATACATTTTTGTTGTCTATAGCACAGCTGACCACAAGGGCCCTCTCTGGGGTCTAGAGAAGCCCAAAGATAGAAAAGACAGATATCTGATTAGAAATAAAACTTCAGTAACTGATTAGAAATAAAATTTCAGACCTGAAAACGCTTATATAGAGTGTGCATAAAAAGTTAATAAAAAGGAGAAGAGATAGCTGGCAAAAATACAAAAAGTTTCAAACTTTAAACCACTTACATAAGCAATATGTTAGCATTTAAAAAGACAATTTACTGACAGCACATAAACGACAAACCTACAAAAACAACACTCTATCTCCAACAACAACAAAAAAGAGTAGTAGGAAATTATGGTAATCAAATGATATAAAACATTCACATCTTTTAAAAATGTAAAAATTCGTCACCAGCAGAAAATCATAGATGTTTTGCATGAAAACATAAGCTGAAATAGACGTGACACACAAAAAAACTCACATACAGTCTTGTCAAGGGGGATAAATCGAATGTCCATCACAGTTGGGCCATCTCCTCCCTCTCTGTTGTCATCAGCTGTTTCCATTAGAATAAAACACAAGAACACAAAACACATTATCATATGGATATGTTATTAGATGTACATTGAACACAGCCATATCCAAGCACCATTTACTTTACTGTGACACCGTTTGCCTCAGAGCTGTTGCTGCACTGGCCTGAAGTTGCCTTCAGAAAATTTGGAGCGTGTGGATATTTGTCATTTTTGTTAAATAGCAATATTTCAAATTCAATATTGACAGAATTACGAGAAATTTTACATACTTACAGTGAAATGATCCAGGAATTTGAATCTGTCAAAATAAAATCTATGTACTGAAGTATAATTGGTTATTTGGCTTTTTTGGTAATTTTATTTTCATTATCAGTACAATTTATCTCATACCCACCATTGATTAACTAGGACTTGTTAAAGGCACTACATCTGTCTCCTCTTTTTCTGAATCACTTTCTTCCTCAGAAACTTCATCTTCACCATCCCCAGAAATGTCATCAAGATCAATCAGTCACATCATTTCCTCATGTGAGAGCCACAAACATATGCCATCAAAAGCCAAAATCAAATATATTCACACAACTAAATGATATTCAAGAACCCATATAATATTCACATTATCATTAATTTTTCTAGTATTTCACATCACCTATGGATTGGGTGTGGGATACCTGTGGATTGGGTGTGGGATACCTGTGGATTGGGTGTGGGATACCTGTGGATTGGGTGTGGGATGCCTGTGGATTGGGTGTGGGATGCCTGTGGATTGGGTGTGGGATACCTGTGGATTGGGTGTGGGATACCTGTGGATTGGGTGTGGGATACCTGTGGATTGGGTGTGGGATACCTGTGGATTGGGTGTGGGATGCCTGTGGATTGGGTATGGGATGCCTGTGGATTGGGTGTGGAATACCTGTGGATTGGGTGTGGGATACCTGTGGATTGGGTGTGGATGCCTGCCCACTCTTTCCATTTCAAGACCTTGCCAGTCTCCCTGGATTTTGCACAAAGTCAAGAGGCTGCCAGGTTCATCAAAAGATTTGAGTAGAGCACATAATCATTAACTTCCACGGACAACAGACTGTTAACTAACCAGCAACTTGTGGCACTACAGCTAAGACTATACTCAGAATGACTTAGAATACTGACGCTCTTCTACAATATCTCTTCTGCCATAATCATAACGTCGTTGTGTCTCATATAGATAACATGCTTCAAGTATGATTAACCATTTGACTCCCGCATCTTGTTCTCCAGCATCCTGCATTGTCAACCATGTTACCAAAGCAAAAATTCAACTGCTTAAATCCCTTATTCTACTCACCAGCTTCCTGCGGAAAGCTGGCGGATAGGGTGAGGGAGTCAAACAGTTAAGTTTTTGCAGTTGGAGGATAAGATGCGGGAGTCAAAGGGTTAAACACAACTGCACATACAAAATAAACAAAAACAAATACCAAATATTATTATCAATAATTTCATTAAAAGTAACAATATTGCTACAACACTAAAAAATCATTATGATATCAATGATAATTACTCACACACTATTTTGACCGAGAGGCCAGCTCAATCAATACAGCTGTGTACTCAAGACCCGACATCTTGACATCAATCTCATTAATACTCTACTCAATATCTGACATCTTGACACAGTAAATCTCATTATGCTCTACTCAATGTCTGACATCTTGACATCATTGTCTCAATGCTCTACTCAAATATCTGATATATTGGCATCAATCTCATTAATGCTCTACTCAAGATCTGACATCTTGACATCAATCAATCTCATTAATGCTCCACTCAATACTTGACATCAGTCAGTGTCTCATTAATGCTCTACTCAAGACCCGACATCTTGAATCCATCTCATTAATCTCTACTCAAGATGTTTTGGTCTCATTAATGCTCTATTCAAGATGTGAAATCTTAACTGCAGTCTCATTATACATTTATTGTTTATTTTGCTGAAAACAAATAAAAAAATTTTAAAAAAACAATAAACAAACACCAACAACAAAAACTAAAATGTCAAACTGCATAAATTAAATGACTTTGTATTGTTTAAAAAACATAACAGACTAGTAGATATAAGTATGTATGTATACAAGTTTAGCTCAATCCATTGTGTATCAATCTTGTTCAGTTTTCTCAATGACAATGAATATACATGTTTTGCAAAATAACGAATTAAAAATAATTTTGAAAAAACAATAAACTTCGGTCTCATTAATGCTCTCATTATGCTGGTAGAATCAGCTCTGTGTTTAATGGGCTCCCTCCCTGCCCACTCTCTTCCATTTTAAGACCTTGCCAGCTCCCTGGATTTTGCACAAAGTCAAGGAGGCTGCCAGGTCATCAAAAGATTTGAGTAGAGCACATAACTGTCCAAGTGCAATGAATCACTGAAGAACAAATTCCAATTCTGATGAATCCCACATGAAGACGTTCCAATTCTAATCTAGTTATACACAGCAAGTAGGCTACCTGGTTGTTCCACCATGAGGTGCAGGCACTCGTGAGGGAAGAAATGGAGATCACGACTAACGGCATGACAGTTAATGTCTGGATACTGTATGTTTAGACCCAGACCATCGTTCTCCCTCTGCCAGGTCACACAACTGTCCACACATAAAGAATTGTTATATATTACATCATCATCACACATTATGCACAGTAACATTATGACAAACAACTGTCAAAAGATACTGTCAATAACATCATCTGGACTGTCCGTCAATAACATCTGGACTGCCCTTCAATAACATCATCTGGACTGTCTTTCAATAACATCATCTGGGACGCCCTTCAACAACATCACCTGGACTACCCTTTAATAACATTATCTGGACTGCCCTTCAATAACATCTGGACTGTCCTTCAATAACATCATCCAGGCTGCCCTTCAATAACATCATCTGGGCCGCCTTTCAATATCATCATCTGGACTACCCTTCAATAACACCTGGACTGCCCTTCAATAACATCATCTAGACTGCCTTCAATAACATCATCTGGACCACCCTTCAATAACATCGTCTGGACTGCCCTTCACTAACATCATCAAACCGCCCTTCAATGGCCACATGAGGAAAACGAGAGGTAAGATTCAAGTTCATGTTCATACTGCTTACAGCCCAGCTGACTATAGAGCCTTATCAGGGCTAACACCACATCAGAAACAACAACCAGGTGAAGATAAAAGACAACAGTTAAAATTTATGCTCACTGTTAACCTTACAAGTCTAAAGTATAATAAAAGAAAAACATGAACCAGAAAACACAAAAATAGAATCAGAACGTGTATTTAAATTTTAATACAACAAAACAAGACAGGCACAAATTTTCGCACTTGTTTTGGATTTCAACAAAAAACATACTTAGACATACAATTATATCTGGTGAAATCTATTGATCTCTTGTAAAAACTGGAAAATTGCATCAGGAGGGACATCTTGGAAGAGGTTCTTTAAGGAGTCTGCCGTGTAGTGTTTATGTCTCACATTGTACAAGTCCCAGCACTCATGAAGGAGGTGTCTGATTTTCAATGGCTCGTCACATTGTATACACCATGGTGCTTCTTCGTTATTGTTTTTTTTAAAGGTACGAATGAATGTAGGATGAGTAACCCATTTGTAACCTATATACCACTGTCTCTTTATGTCCCATCATATGATTGTTAAACATTATTTTAAGTCCTACCACACACCTGTCAAATGTCACTGTAAGTCCCACCCTCAAATTGTCAAATATCACTTTCAGTTCTGTGTATAATTGTCAAATTTAACTTTCACGGTTTCAATCCTGGCCGTTTTTGCAGCTGTACGCAAACCTCCTGAGTTTCAGTAAAGCAACATTGGGAGCGTCCCACTGCTAAATGTCATGAAAAAGAGCAGGTAGCTATAAACGCAAGTTAGCGGCTGAGCAAGCAGTCCAATAGAGAGATGAAGGCCCTGAGAGCTCTTCTATTCTCTCTAGGTCCAGTAGCTGGTCTGGCCTGGTTGGCGCACAGTGTGTGACCATGTCCTAGGGTTTGTCATCTCTCCAGCTTTCCATTCAGTTTGTAAAACAAGGTAACTGATCACTAACAAAAGCGTTCTCACCAACAAATGCCAATCAATTAACATCAGGAAGAGACTTCTTGAATGTTAAATAGAACCGATACTATTGTACAGTTGTGAAGCATGGACAGTCAATACACAAAGCCAGAACAAGATTGAGGCAGCCGAAATGTGGTTTCTAAGATTAGTAAGAAGAATGTTACGAGTTCCATGGACAGCAAAGAAAACAAACAAGACAGTCTTGATGGAGGCAGACACAAGACGATCATTGAAAAAGAAGATTAGGAAAAGACAAGCAGCATGTATAAGACATTTTATGAGGAAAGGGGAATTACAGCACCTGGTCACAATAGAAAAGCTGGAGGGAAAGAGAACACCAGGCAGACCCAGGGAGAAAATATTGGACAGACTTGCAGAGTGGCTGAGGATAGAGAGGGTGAAAGATGTATTTGCAGCAACAAGGGATAGATTCATGTGGAGGGCCATGAACGCCAACGCCATGCAGCAGGGCACATGATAATGATTATAATTGATAACTGGGGAAGAAGGAGAGAGGGTCACAGAGAGAGAAAGCGATAGCACTTATTTTTTCTTTCATCCAGTCCCGTACTTGTCTCAAGAGAGACAACATAGACGAATTTATTTATTAATATTACAAAACCAATTTATGTAGCGTGTGTATCACCTGTCAGACTGTTGTATGCCACAATGTCGTGTGTGTGTGTTCATCACTTCATGTGACGTGTGTGTGCGTGTGTATCAATGTGTGCGTGCGTGTATCAATCTGTGTGCGTGAGTGTATGCATACTGATATTCTGGTTTCCTTTAGCTGTGTCACTGTGTCCTTATGTGAGTTTCTGTGTAAGGGCACGTCTCATGTGTATGTGTGCGTGCGTGAGAATAAGCAATTTCAGAGACCTTTCTGCAATGAACATAACTCCATTGCCCAAATCCTGCCCACCAACATCAGCTCTTGTGTTAGCCTGTTGATGTCGAATGGGTTCTGCTGGTGGAGACACTTCAGTCAGCTGAACCATGCTAGCAGACATGTGAAACTGAAGACACCCAAATTAACTATTAAATGACAAAGCAACAAAACTCCGCAACTTGTAACTCGCTGTTTGTAAACGTCAACCGTATATCGTCTGCACCACGTTACATAGACCGGAAGTTGTCAAAAAAGTGCGCGCTTAGTTACGCAGTAAATATATCCAATGATATTATAATATCAATAATAATAATGAAGAGCACTTCTAAGGTAGAAACATTTATCAGAGAAACTAACCACTACCACAAAGTTTAAACAGAGCACAAAAATATTTTAATTTGCAAGAAACCCATTTCTGGCAGACTTCCCACACACGGGTGCCTGTGCGTGACACCTAGATCTAGACAATCTAGTGGTAGCGAAAAAGTTCAGGCCTGTAGTATATATTTTGTAATCACGTAAAACCTAACAATTTAAGTGAACTGTTAGCTGAACCTGTCTTTTATAACGAAAAATTGTATTTTGAATAATAAAATAATATCTAGGATAATTAACTGATAGAGAAAGGAGTAATTCCATCAAACATTTTCTTAAATGTATCGGCCCAAAACATATTATTGTTCTTCATGAAATATGAAACAACCGTTGGTCCATATTATTATTCAATGTTGTCAAGAAACGGATACATTTCAACTGCAAAACTTTTCCGTTTATGGTTGGAAGATTTAAATTTTCTTATCCATAAAAGTTTGATAGGAAGTTTGATAGCATTTTTTTTTTTAATAAAATGTTATTAATCCTTATACTCAATCCTCCCTGTTTTATAGTTTTAGTGGCATCTTTCGGCCGATTTTATCCCGTTTTCCATTCCATACAAACTGAAGACATAACTTGTGTAGCTGCTGAATAAAATGATCTGGTGGATTGGGCAATAATATCCACAAGAGTACAAGTTTAGAGACTTCAGAACTGCGACTTTGCCAATTGGGGTAATGGTTCTTTGTGACCAAATTTTTACATTTTTATTTCTGAAAATCTGTAATTTCGCAGTTTTTTAGATCTGGAGTGAACCAGATGCCTTATTTTAAACTTAGGCGTTCCATAGCATTATAAAATGGGAAGAGTATATTACTTGTGATTTTCTCTCGCTCTAGAGCCATATTACTTGCGTTTTTTCGCTGTTCATGAACAGACCTGAAACTGTGCCGTACGTATCAAGTATACGAACAGACCTTTCAAAAGAGGTTTTATCTCCTACATTTATTAATTGGGTATCATCAACAAACTGGAAATGTTTGTTTTACAACATGAACCTGTACTCCTTTTACTGAGTCATCCTCCCATATCATTATGGCTAGAATCTGTACACAAAGAATAAAATGGCAGGGCGCGATTGGATCCCCATGCCTACATGCCCTTTCTACACTAAACCATTCTGTAGTCTGACCGTTTATAATAAAAGTTGGTTTTATGTTTTTATAGAAAGTTTCAGTCCAACGACAAACGCCAGTTCCAAAGCCCTAGGCTCACAAAACTTTGAGCATAAAACCCCAATCAAGTGAATCAAAAGCTTTTTCGAAATCAATACAGAGTACCAAACCTGGCACGTTATTTACATTTAAATAATCTATCAAATCATACATTAATCTTATATTGTCTCCTAAACACCTGTTTGCCATAAAACCAGTCTGGTCTTCATTGATAAGCACTGGTAAGACCTTTTCGATTCTGTTCGAATTACATGCTGACCCCACCTTATACACAACGTTAAGCAGAGAAATAGGACGCCATTTTTTTTTCTTTTTTCAAATTCTTTGGGTTTATCACCTTTTCAGATACAAGTGATCAATCTTCTTTCTGCGTTGAGGAAAGTTCTCCATCTCTGTAGGCCTCATTCAATGATCTCACATAAATTGGTCAATATTGTTTCTAGAAAATTTTGAAAATTCTGCGTTAAATCCGTCTGTACCCGGACTTTTCCCATTTTCATGTTTTTTGCAATGCTATACTTGTTTCATTTATAGTTATTTCACCATCCAACAATCCTTTTTCTTCCTTTGATAATTTGGGTATCGTTCAGAAAAGATTTCTATTTCACAATCTGCAGTGAGCCTTTTCTTATATAGATTTTCATAAAAGGATTTAACTTCATGAAGCAGATCTTGTTGGTTTTCTAAAGTAGCACTATATTCACTCATTAATTTTGTCATCTGTTTACTCACATAATTCCCGTGTTCAAGGTGGTAAAAATATTTAGAAATGTTTTCCCTATCTACAATCCATTTTGCCTTTGATCTCAGTAATGTGTGTGTGTGCATGCATGTGTACATGTAGCGCCCTTTTGTGTGCATTTTGAAAAGGAGTGAGCGTGTGAATGCGTAAATTTTTTTGGTGTGCGTATGAATATGTCTTTTATGTGTGTGAGATGCATGACATGCAGCATATTCATCATTACGCACGCATGTGTGCAGTTCGGTGATTTGATACGTAAGCGTTTGTGCATGATGATTGACATTCTTACGTTCGACATTTGCATCCAAGTGTAAAGACTTGGCACAGCATGTGTGCTTTTTTTTTTTTTTTTTTTTTTTTTAATGTTCGCTTACACATGTGCGTCTGTGTATGTCGTTATGTGAACGCAGAGGTGTGTATGCTCCCTCTTTTGTGTTGAGTCCGTGTGTGTGTGTGTGTGTGTGTGTGTGTGTGTGTGTGTGTGTGGTGTGTGTGTGTGTGTGTGTGGTGTGTGTGTGTGTGTGTGTGTGTGGTGTGTGTGTGTGTGTGTAGTGTTTGTGTATTTCGTATACATATGGATATGCAAAAGGACTTATAGACATCAGTTCGTATACATATGTGGATAGGAGTGTGTGTACGTGCTTATGTGTGAATGCTGGAATCATTATACTTTAAATTAACGAGTAACAGTTGATCTTTTTACACTTCTTACTTACTTTACTTTTTCCTTCCGCTTGTACTTGTTCCTTCCGCTTGTCGCGGGGAGATACAGTCGTCTGTCAGCAGCAAGGCGGGTGGCCTGGAGAAGGGACATCTCGTGAGCTCTGAGGGTGTCTGCCATGGAGTCGCTCCATCGTCGTCTTGGTCTTCCTCTGGCTCTCCAGCCAGAGTATCTGGTGTTGTATGCCCGAAGAGCTGGATGGTTTAGGGGCATACGTGTGATGTGTCCGAACCACTTGATCTTCATATGTTCGATGTGTTGTAGGATTGGTGTTGCTCCTACCATGTCTCGTATCACCTCATTTCTGATCTTGTCCCGCCTTGTCTTGTTTACTGCTTTCCTCAGGCATTTCATTTCACAGGTGACCAGTTTTCTCTCAGGACTTTAGTTAGGGACCATGTCTGGCACTGGTATGTCAGCGTTGGTAGAAAAATGGCGTTGATGAGTTTCGCCTTCGCTTCGCTGGTGGGAATGCTGGGGTGTTTCAGGAGAGGGGCAAGTTGGTAGCTGACTGCGTTGGCTTTCTGGTATCTGGTCTCGATTTCTCTGTCTAGTTTGCCATTTTCAGTGAAGATGCTGCCCAGGTATTTAAGTTCACTGGCTTGCTTCAACTGGGTTCCGTTGATGTTGATGTCCAGTTTGTTTGGTCTCTTACTGACAGTCATGACCTCGGTCTTGCTGACGCTGATCTTCATGCCGTATGTCTCGCAGCTTTCATGAGCTGGTCTGTGTGCTCCTGTAGCTGTATCTTGTCATTGTTCACCATTGCCTGGTCGTCCGCAAACATGAGTTCATTGATTGCCTCAGGGTCTGGGTTTGCCTCCTTCGTAATCTGATCCATATAGATCACGAAGAGAAGAGGGGAGAGATTACAGCCCTGCCTTACTCCCGATGTCACTGGGAACCAGTCAGATGTTCCACTGGCGGTGCGGACTGCACTCCTGCTGTTGGCGTAGATGGCCCGAATGTTGTCTAGCAGCTGGCCCTTGATGTTGTACTGCTCGAGGACCTTCCATAGCTTGTCTCTGTTGACTCGATCAATTCATTCACTTCATCGTTGGGAAATCTGTCATACTTAACTGCACAATTTTTCACAAATTGACACTAATTTATATTCCCATAAATATATAGTTGTACACTGTATCGCATTTGTTACACATGTTTATATCGATTTTTCAGGTCATGAGATATATTCTAGAAACATACACATGTCATTAAACAATCCATTATATGCCATAGTGTATGGACAAGGGATAATATTGTAATAGAAATCACTGCTCTGGAATCACTTGGAATAATTTATTACAAAATAACGGAAACTGCCAATAGCATCATAATGATCAGCTACACACTCGTTTATCACACTAGACATTTCGATTGCCTCTTTAAATTGTCAAGGTTTGGGGGATACGCCATATGGCGTTGACGATCATGGCCCTTCATGTGAATCTATCCCTTGTCGCTGCAAGTACATCTCCCACCCTCTCTGTTCTCAGCCACCCTGCAAAAAAGAATGGGAAACATATAATCTCTGATAACATATTTTGCATCACAAAATGTGCATTTTTCGCCTTCAGGATTCGATACTAAAATTGAGATTTCCAATTGGACATTTAATACAAAATACTGTTGTGATGATTTCGCAAGGTAGACTGCATGAAAAAGTTTGATGTAACGTTTCTCCAAATACTTCTCTCTCTGTGCCCCCCCCCTCTCTCTCTCTCTTCCTTTTCTCTCCCTCTCCCCTCCTCTCTCTTCTTTCCCCTTCTATCTTTGTATGAAAATTTTGATGTGATATTTCTCCAAATGGTTCTCTCTGTCTGCCTCGCCGTCTGTGCTCCCCTCCTCTCTCTCTCTCTCTCTTTCTGTCACACACACACACACACACACACACACACCACACACACACACACACACACACACACACACTCTCTCTCTCTCTCTCTCTCTGTCTTCACTCTCCAGCTTGCAAACATTGTTAATATTTTTTACTGTAGTAGAAAACACACACACACACACACACACACACACACACACACACACACACAACACACACACACACACACGTGACACAAGTACACATACACGTCACACAAGTAGGCCTACACATAGTGACATACACACACACATTCTCTCACTTGCAACCGATATTAATCATTGCAATCGTTCTCTCTCTCTCTCTCTCACACACACACACACACACACACACACACACACACACCACACACACACACACACACACACACGTGACACAAGTACACATACACGTCACACAAGTAGGCCTACACATAGTGACATACACACACACATTCTCTCACTTGCAACCGATATTAATCATTGCAATCGTTCTCTCTCTCTCTCTCTCTCTCTCTCTCTCTCTCTCTCTCTCTCACACACACACACACACACACACACACACACACACGTGACACAAGTACACATACACGTCACACAAGTAGGCCTACACATAGTGACATACACACACACACATTCTATCACTTGCAACCGATATTAATCATTGCAATCGTTTCTCTCTCTCTCTCTCTCTCACACACACACACACGCACACACACAGCAACTGGCCTGCACGAGCAGAATTCACGATACTGAATACAGTCACTTTGTAATGAAGGGGATATGCAGCACGTGCAGTTCAAATGGCGTCTTCTCGCGTGAGTTTAGGTTAGTCAGTGAGCCTCGCACATTTGAACTAAAACAGAAATGGCGGCATTGAAACAGATCCAACGACATTATTTATGTTAAACATGCCATCGATCGTGACGAAGGCCTAAATAATGCCAAATTAACAAATCGAAGATAACAACAATGACAACAACAACAACAACCTCTAACGACAGAACGTGTTGAATGTCGAACGCACTGAACGATAAACGTCATTCAATGATTCATCATCCATGGGGTACGCAATTTCAATTTGCCTTTCTTAAGAAAAAGTTCGCGTGCGTAGTAATTGCTTTCACATTATAACGCTGGTATTTGGATACGCTAAAAAGAAATAGAAAATGAATAAACAAGTAAATAAATTAAATAGATGAATAAAAATAAGGGATAAGCGGCAGAACTGAATTAATTTGATAAAATTGGACAACGTCACATTTCGTTTAGTCCCCCCCCCCCCCCACACACACGTTGAACGTGTGTGTGTGTGGGCTAAATGAAATGTTTACATTTTCATCTTGTAAAATAATATAGAATGAATTGTACGGAACGTATGAATCGCGTTTGTTCCGGATGGATTCTGTTCATTGCACGCAGACATGTCCATATGCGCTCTACCCAAATCTGCCAGTAATTACTTGGCTAACACCGATCCAATGGATTGGACGCATGCGCATTGAGTGTAGGCGTGGCTTTTCTAAATAAGGCAGTGCACGTGGTCGACAGCTGTAAACAAAAGCTGTGTGCTAGAAGCTACTTTTCTTCTGCCTCATCCCTACCCCGCACTCACCAGCCCAGTGCAGTTTCTCTGGTACTACCAACCCCTGACCCCAGGCACTGTCCCCGTATATATATACACTGAGAAGTTTTTAGCGGTCCCCACAACACGCACTACTATTACCCCAGTCCCACACAGCCATGAGGTTATGAGGTTGTGTTTCTGCTGTAAACTGTCTGGCCATGCCCCTCTCTCCAGCTGCCCTTCTCCTTTGCCCCCACACAGTCCTAATCTCAGCCCCCTCCCCCCCCCCCCGTCTCTCTCTCTCTCTCTGTGAAGTAAAGCAATGAAAAAAGTTAGTTTCTTCTGGTGTCCTCTTGTTTGTGCTACAATGCTTATGATGTTCATCAATTGTTTAATTGTATTTTCCATTTCGTATAAATTATACGTCGAACAACTCGTGATGCTAAATCAAAGCGGCAAACTACTTGAAATTTTGATGTTTAATTGTCCTGCAAAATTCAAAGAGAGATGGGGGGGGGGGGGGGGACTGTACACGTGGGAAAGCAGGGTTTCCTGGTCAAACAGACTCAGGTTACCACGCGATATAGGAGGCCCCACAGGTGGTACATTCCACTGAGAAAAACTAGAAAAGAGGAAAGTATTAGACTCACTTGACACTAAACGCATTGTTTATCCCCTGCACAGCCTCTCACGGCGGGAAAGAAAAACAAACCACAGGAAATGAAGCTGCAAGGTCACGGTCTGTCTTCTGCTGCCAGTTAGGCCTATCTTACCGCGCTCATTCTTTCTTGCAGAGAATATAGATGTGTGCTTATTTTGTGTTGTATTAAATGAAATAAATCGTTGTAGTTCTCACAGTGTTGGATATAAACATAGAAGAGAAAGAACTAGTTGGACAAATGTGGGGTAATCGTGACTGGAATGGCAGCGTGCACGTGATATAGTATTATCTCATGTGACAGTGTGTTGTACTGATACTAGTGACTATGTTGATGACAGCAGGTCTGTGTCACTGACATATCTTGACACATCATCATAGTTACGCCCAATGCTTCTAGACCCACTTCATATCATCCTTTTATCCCGTTGGGCTTTTTCACATTTGGCAGGTGTAGGATTTTACAGGGCAGTATGTACATTAGGCCTACAGACGTTCTCACGTCTGTTACCAGTGAGTTTCAGTGTTGATATCAGTAGATATACAGAGAGAGGGCAAGCCAGACAGAACAGCTGCCTCATTGTTTTGGAGCCGTGATGCTTTACAGTAGCCTAAATCCTCAGCAGTGGACTGGCAGTGGATATGCTCATGTTTTTTAACAGTAAGGCTCTAGGCTATATCCAATTTATTTATCAAAGAAATCAGTGTATGGTGTTGTTTGACAAAAGTGTAGTAGTGGTAGTGCTGAGTTTGTGAAATTATGTCAGACTGTGTGTGCTGTTGCTGGTGTGAAATTTGAACCCCCCAGCCCTATCGATAAACCAGTCTTCGATAAAGGCTGTTGCTTTTATTTACTGCTCAGATGTGTGTGTGTGTGTGTGTTCAGGCAGTATGACTGTTTTGCTTTGCAATTTCCTTCCACGTGCTTTTCTATTTTCGGTGGATGTGCCGATCAAGTTACCGTAGCTCCGCCCCTATTCCTTCGATTCGGATTTTATTTTCCAAATAAAAGCACACAACCACACTTTTTGTTACAAAGATCATAACTGACTAAAAGCAATGTTTGATAATTAAGTCTGTGCCAAAAATGAGCGATGTAGATTCCCTCTAGTTCGAGTAATCTGCGTTTAATTGAGAGCAGACAGCGTGTGTTACCTTGCCGACGGTTTGAATTCAAGTGACTTCGCTGCAGCCTCCCGCCTTATATACTCCTGTTGTGTCTTTAAGATCCAATGGATTGGACGCATGCGCATTGAGTGTAGGCGTGGCTTTTCTAAATAAGGCAGTGCACGTGGTCGACAGCTGTAAACAAAAGCTGTGTGCTAGAAGCTACTTTTCTCCGGATTCACATGCTAATGGTTGTGGGTTCGAATCTCGGGGTGCGCTATATTAAAACTGGCCATCTCACTGCACCATCTTAACATCATAGTTGTTCTGGTGGTGTCAGTATAGGATTAGATAGGTTCCCCTTCCCCCACTTCCCGGGATGGTTATCCCCGTCGGCCATATCACCTGAGGTGGGTGTCGACGTAAAAACTGAACCAAATCAATCAAACTACTTTTCTTCTGCCTCATCCCCACCCCGCACTCACCAGCCCAGTGCAGTTTCTCTGGTACTACCAATCCCTGACCCCAGGCACTGTCCCCGTATATATACTGAGAAGTTTTTAGCGGTCCTCACAACACGCACTACTATTACCCCAGTCCCACATAGCCATCTGGTTATGAGGTTGTGTGTTTCTGCGGTAAACTGTCTGGCCATGCCCCTCTCTCCAGCTGCCCTTCTCCTTTGCCCCCACACAGTCCTAATCTCACCTCCACCCCCCATCTCTTTCTCTGTGAAGTAAAGCAATGAAAAAGTTAGTTTCTTCTGGTGTCCTCTCGTTTGTGCTACTATGCTTATGATGTTCATCGATTGTTTAATTGTATTTTCCATTTCGTATAAATTATACGTCGAACAACTCGTGATGCTAAATCAAAGCGGCAAACTACATGAAATTTTGATGTTTAATTGTCCTGCAAAATTCAAAGAGAGATGGGGGGGGGGGGGGGGGGGGGGACTGTACACGCGGGAAAGCAGGGTTTCCTGGTCAAACAGACTCAGGTTACCACGCGATATAGGAGGCCCCACAGGTGGTACATTCCACTGAGAAAGACTAGAAAAGAGGAAAGTATTAGACTCACTTGACACTAAACGCATTGTTTATCCTCTGCAAAGCTTCTCACAGCGGGAAAGAAAAACAAACCACAGAAAATGAAGCTGCAAGGTCACGGTCTGTCTTCTGCTGCCAGTTAGGCCTATCTTACCGCGCTCATTCTTTCTTGCAGAGAATGTAGATGTGTGCTTATTTTGTGTTGTATTAAATGAAATTTATCGTTGTAGTTCTTACAGTGTTGGATATAAACATAGAAGAGAAAGAAATAGTAAGACAAATGTGGGGTAATCGTGACTGGAATGGCAGTGTGCACGTGAAATAGTACTATCTCATGTGACAGTGTGTTGTACTGACTCTAGTGACTATGTTGATAACAGCAGGTCTGTGTCACTGACATATCTTGACACATCATCATAGTTACGCCCGATGCTTCTAGACCCACTTCATATCATCCTTTTATCCCGTTGGGCTTTTTCACATTTGGCAGGTGTAGGATTTCACAGGGCTATATGTACATTAGGCCTATAGACGTTCTTACATCTGGCAGCAGTGAGTTTCAGTGTTGATATCAGTAGATAGGCAGAGAGGGCAAGCCAGACAGAACAGCTGCCTTTTGTTTTGGAGTCGTGATGCTTTACAGTAGTCTAAATCCTCAGCAATGGACTGGCAGTGGATATGCTCATGTTTTAACACTCAGGCTTTAGGCTATAAATTTATCAAAGAAATCAGTATATGGTATTTTTTGACAAAAGTTAGTAGTGGTAGTGCTGAGTTTGTGAAATCATGTCAGACTGTGTGCTGTTGCTGGTGTGAAATTTGAACCCCCAGCCCTATCGATAAACCAGATTTTGATAAAGGCTGTTATCACCCGAAGTCAGTGTTGCTTTTATTTACTCCTCAGATGTGTGTGTGTGTGTGTGTGTGTGTGTGTGTTCAGGCAGCATGACTGTTTTGCTTTGCAATTTCCTTCCACGTGCTTTTCTATTTTCGGTGGATGTGCCAATCAAGTTACCGTAACTCCGCCCCAATTCCTTCGATTCAGATTTTATTTTCCAAATAAAAATACACAACCACACTTTTTGTTACAAAGATTATAACTAGCTAAAAGCAATGTTCTATATTTAAGTCTGTGCCAAAAATGAGCGATGTAGATTCCCTCCAGTTCGGGTAATCTGCGTTTGAGAGCAGACAGCGTGTGTTACCTTGCCGACGGTTTGAATTCAAGTGACTTCCCTGCAGCCTCCCGTTTTATATGCTCCTGCTAGCCTGTGCAAAAGGTTGTGCCCTGCCAACGTATTGAAATAGAAACGGGGGGAAGGAGGAACCTATGAAAGCTGAAACCACGATTATGACGATAATGACTGGATGTGGAGCATTGCAATGGGCAGAGAGGGGAAGGAGAGTGAAGTAATGCACTGATATGTTTTTTCCCCCAGATGTTTTGCTTTCTCGGGGTCAGCGAGGTGTTCCGTACGTTTTGAGATGGTTATAGCTCTGGTATGGATATATACAGTCAGATGGGATTTAAACGACGACGACAACACTAATGATAACAATGCTGCTGCTGCTGCTGCTGCTGCTGCTGCTGCTGCTACTACTATTACTAACAATAATGAACGCGAGTTCAATTATCAATCCCATGCCGGTGGCAGGCTTAAAGAGACTACCGATAAACTGATGGTTTATCTGGGTGGAGTGCATAATATGAATAATAATAATAATAACAGTAATGATGATGATAATAACAATAACAATAATGGTAATAATAATAATAATTATAGTGTGATAGTTCCTTTAACAAATTCTAATTCCAGTTCCAGAAACAAAACGGAGGTTTGCCGCACTGTTATGTCTGCATACATGTTGACCTGGGAGATTGGGAAAATGTCCATCTATTGCCCACCTGGCGGAGATGGACCAACTCGGGCAGGATTGAACTCCAGACCTTCCGATTGGAAGTGTGATGTTCACGGACTTGACTACCGTGGCCGTTGGTGGATGGATTTTTACCAAATTTGGTTGGTGTGTATCTTTTAATTAATAGTAAATGTACTGTATGGTCCACGTAGTCAAAAATTTGATTTTGTGCCGAAATATATGTCAGCTGTCTAGACAACTGATTAAGCTAAATTTGGATGAAAATGCTATGCACAGTACGTACATTTCTGTTGTTGTTGTTGCAAGTTTCATGAAGAGCTGTCAAAGTCAGAGCCACAGCTGTGCAATCCATGTTTACAAGTTGTATGCAAAAAACGTTTCAGTCAATTACCGCTGGATTTTGATCAGGTCTAGGCAAAATATGTCACATCATGCTTTCAGTTAGAATGACTTTACCCCCATGGGGATGCTGGGGGCTCTTTCAGTATAAAAAGTATCCCCACCTTCTGGAAATTCTGTGCTGCAGATTTCGTCTTTTCTGTCACTGTCTTTGTTTCTGTCTTGTTATTTTGCTTTGTCATTTTTACGTATCATTTTCTGCCTTAATGGTCCATTCACCTGTACGTGTTCAATAAAATCTTGCGTACTTTTTCTTAGGATTGATAATTGGGTACATGTATTACTGTTAAGTGAATTTTTGGCCCTAGGAAGGTGAGATATGCATGAGCAATTTTAGGTAATTTATGCCCGTTTTTTGTATGTTTTGGTGTCCTTAGATATACTTGTATTTGTATTCAGGTGTGGTTTTTAAATCCCCTGTGCGATAAATTGGACAGAGTGGTCAACGCCAGGGACATGTTCTTAGATTGTGTGCACGAATGCATTGATATGTGCACTTCATTTTCTTTTTCTTCCTGTTAAAGATTTGTATGTTTTGAAGCGGTTATAGCCCTGATATGGCTCTATGCAATCGGCTGGGCTTTAAACAACAATAACAGTAACAGTAACAAGATTGACTTTTTTTCACAACAGAATATTTAATTGGCGGAGTTTCATCAAGTCTAGACAAAATATGTACATCGTGCTTTGAATTAGATGGACTTTTTAACAATGGATATTTAATTGAACTGATTGAAACCCTTCCTCGTCATATCACTATTTTCTCCGCATGGAAAAGGACAATTCCGTTGTTGCCATAGGATCTTCATGTGCACTGAGTGTGTCTTGCACACCGGACTTTGGGTTTATTGTCTCATCCGAAAGAACAGCACCTGGACCGTCATCAGAAATCTAGAAAAGAAGGGAGAACATTTCCTGTCTGATCAGGCTTTAAACCAAACTTCATCGAATCCAAAACAGGCGATTTAATCTCAGGGCCACACACTCCACTTGCAAGTGTTGGTAAAGAGGTATATTAACCCTTTGACTCCTGCACCCTACCAGCCGACTGCAAAAACTTAACCCTCTGACTCTCTCACCCTATCCACCAGCTTCCTGCAGGAGGCTGGTGGACAGGGTGAGGGAGTCAAAGGATTAAATTTTTGTTTTGCAAGCGTGATTGATAATGCAGGACGCTGTGGACAGGGTGCAGGAGTCAAAGGGTTAACACCCTGTCGATAAACTCAGCCCTATTAGTAGATTGTGTTGAAAACAGCATACACAACAATATTTACAAAATCTGAAGTTGAACGTTTCAACATACTGCTTCGGAAGATTATAAATGTGTACGCAGTGAAAATGAAAAAGGTCACGATTAAGTTAGAAATGCATTTTTAAAAAATTTCTTGGTACACTTTGGCCTCCCTATCTCGACCTACTTTTCGTTTCGTCTGCTTTTAGAGCGAACGGTGATACATTTTTTGCACCCCCAACAAATCATTTAAAGCCGTTTCATCATTTCGGTTGACAGGCCTATTTCACTCTAATACGCACTAAAGACGATGTCTTTGTTTTTTAATTCATTCCATTTGAAAATGTTTGTGATGTTTCTAAAATTGAAGGAATGTACACAAAATATAAAGTGGTATGTATGAATTTTTGCATGGCTATGCGCACTGGCTGATCACCAGTGTCAATGATGATATACATGTAACAGACCAGGTTACTGGTGCTAGCTGTTCCTGTAGAGTTGTTGGTCGGGATGTGTGGGCAGGAAAACACCTGCTTCCATACCGATAGGCCTGATATATCGATAGGGCATTGACAGATGTATTTTTGCATGAAATTGAAACTGCCAGTATAACTTGACTATTTTGCACGGATTATTCATGAAGTCGTTGCATTAGCATTTCGTCTTATTTCAGTGTGCTTGTGAAGGTGTCACAAGAGGAAGTGGGAGAAACAGCAACAAAGACGATGAATTGGAAATAAGAATGACAACAACGGTAACATCATGGAAACAGAACAACACCACGTCAGCAATAACAACGAACAGGACGAAATGGAAATAAGAATGACAAGAACAACAACATAACAAAACCATGGAACAACAACATCAACAACAACAACAATGGAAAAATTACGAACTGAAGTAACAACAACAATGGACATCAGTAACTGGAAGAAAGAATGACAACATCAACAGAACAACACCATGGAACAACAGAACAACACCATGGAACAACAGAACAACACCATGGAACAAGAACAAAACAACACCATGGAACAACAACAACAACAGATCAGCACCATGGAACAACAACAACAACAACACGAACAGAACAACACCATGAACAACAACATAAAAACATCATAGAACAAGAAAGGAACAAGACCTTGGAAGAAAAACAAAAACAGGCCAACACCATGGAACAAATCAAAAAGAACATAACAACACCATGAAACAACAACAGAAAGAACAAAACACCATGAAACAACAAGAAGAACATCAGAACACCATGAAACAACAAAAAGAACATTAGAACAACGCTATGGAACGACAATAAGAAATCAGAACAACACCATGGAACAACAACAAGAACATCAGAACACCATGAAACAACAACAAAAAGAACAAAACACCATGAAGCAACAACAAGAACAAAACAACACCATGGACCAACGATAAGAGCATTAGAACAACACCATGGAACAACAATAAGAACATCAGAACACCATGAAACAACAACAAAAAGAACAAAACACCATGAAGCAACAACAAGAACAAAACAACACCATGGACCAACGATAAGAGCATTAGAACAACGCCATGGAACGACAATAAGAGCATTAGAACAACGCCATGGAACAACAATAAGAACATCAGAACAACACCATGGAACAACAATAAGAACATCAGAACAACGCCATGGAACAACAATAAGAACATCAGAACAACACCATGGAACAACAATAAGAACATCAGAACAACACCATGGAACAACAATAAGAACATCAGAACAACACCATGGAACAACAATAAGAACATCAGAACAACACCATGGAACAACAATAAGAACATCAGAACAACGCCATGGAACAACAATAAGAACATCAGAACAACACCATGGAACAACAATAAGAACATCAGAACAACACCATGGAACAACAATAAGAACATCAGAACAACGCCATGGAACAACAATAAGAACATCAGAACAACACCATGGAACAACAATAAGAACATCAGAACAACACCATGGAACAACAATAAGAACATCAGAACAACACCATGGAACGACAATAAGAACATCAGAACAACACCATGGAACGACAATAAGAACATCAGAACAACACCATGGAACAACAATAAGAACATCAGAACAACACCATGGAACGACAATAAGAACATCAGAACAACACCATGGAACGACAATAAGAACATCAGAACAACACCATGGAACAACAATAAGAACATCAGAACAACACCATGGAACAACAATAAGAACATCAGAACAACACCATGGAACAACAATAAGAACATCAGAACAACACCATGGAACAACAATAAGAACATCAGAACAACACCATGGAACGACAATAAGAACATCAGAACAACACCATGGAACAACAATAAGAACATCAGAACAACACCATGGAACGACAATAAGAACATCAGAACAACTCCATGGACCAACGATAAGAACATTAGAACAACGCCATGGAACGACAATAAGAACATCAGAACAACACCATGGAACAACAACAAAAAGAATAGAAGAACGCCATGATAATAACAAAAGAAACAAAAACGACAAACAAAAAGGGAAAGAAAAAGCAACAAGAACAAAACAAAGCATAAAGGAAAAACGAAGAAGAAGAAACAAACGGTGAAAAGGTCAAGAACAACAGTAAACGAAAAAAAAAAAAAAATGATCAGAAACAAGACTAACCCACAATACAAAAACAAAACGTCTACAATGGGAAAAGAAATAACGCCAACAAAACGGCGGTAAACAGAAAAAGGACACAAAAACAACAACAACAACAACAACAACAAAACAAAACAAAATAAAAATAACAACACACACACACAAAGAAGAAAAACCCGAAAAAATCGAAGAGACGTAAAGAAGAAAAAACACAAGTTATAAAGAAGAAAACACAAGATACACGAAGAAGGAGAAGAAAACAAACAAAAATCAAAAACACATCATGAAAAGAAAAAACGAAAAAACAAACAAAACAAAAAACAACAACAAAACTAAACAAAACCCCATAAAGATACGTGAAGAAGTTAAAATCGAGACATAACAACACAAAGAAACGGGCGACAAAAAACAACAACAACAAAACCCCATAAAGAGATGTCAAGAAGACAAAACAGACGTATAAAGGAAAAAAGATGCGCAAAGGAGAAAAAAGAAAAAAGAAAACACTAAGAAAATCGAACAAGAAAGACATAGAGATGCAAGAAAGTAAACCACGAGGAGGCGTAAAGTAAATGAAAGAAACAAACAAAATACCACATATACACAGACAAAAAAAAAAAAGAAAAGAAAAGAAGAAGAATAAACGCAACGAAGAAAATTCAACAGACACAACAAAGAAAAACACGAAGAAACACAAACAAGCAGAAGCACCAAGGAGAAAAAACGAACAGACATAAAGTGGAAGAAAAACAAGAAGAGCCACAAAGAAGAAAAACATGAAGCAACACAAAGAAGAAAACAGGAAGAAACGCAAAGAAGAAAACGTCAAGAAACACAAAGAAGAAAACATGAAAAAACATACAAAAGAAAACATGCAGAAGCACCAAGTAGAAAAAACGAACATACGTAAAGTAGAATACCATGAAGAAACGCAAACAAGGAAAACATGGAGAGAGAGAGAGACAGTAAAGAAGGAAGCTACACAAAGACGTAACGAAGAAATTAGAAAATGCAAAGAAGGAAAACACGAAGAGAGACAAAGAAGATAAGCATGAACAGAAAAAAGAAAACACAAAGAGACGTAAAGAAGAAAAACACATAAACACACAGAAGAAAAACATGAAGAGACACAAAAAAGAAACGATGAAAAAAAAAAAAAAAAAAAGTGAAGAGACGTAAAGAAGAAAACACAAGTTATAAAGAAGAAAACACAAGTTATAAAGAAGAAAACACAAGTTATAAAGAAGAAAACACAAGTTATAAAGAAGAAAACACAAGTTATAAAGAAGAAAACACAAGATACACGAAGAAGGAGAAGAAAAAAAAAAAAAAAAAAAAAAAAAAACTCATCAAAAAATTAAGAAACGAAAAAACAAAAAACAAAAACAAAACAAAACCCCATAAGGATACGTGAAGAAGTTAAAATCGAGACATAACAACAACACGAAGAAACGGGCGAAAAAAAACCCCAGAGTTGTCAAGAAGAAAAGCATGAAGAGAAAACAGACGTATAAAGGAAAACACAAAGTGGCGCAAAGGAGAAAAAAACACTTAAGAAATTCGAACCAGAAAAGCATAGAGATGCAAGAAGGAAAACCACGAGGAGGCGTAAAGTAAAGAAAGAAACGAACAAAACACCACATACACACAGACAAAAAGGAAGAAAACAAAAGAAGAAGAATAAACGCGACGGAAAAAATTCAACAGACACAACAAAGGAAAACACGAAGAAACGCAAACATGGAGAACACGAAAGATACATAAAAAAAGCAACAAAAACAAAAACAAACAAAAAAGGAAAAGCAAAAGAAAAACAAAACGAAGAGACAAAAAAGAAAAACCGAAGAGACATAAGGAGAAACAACAACAACAACAAAACAAATACCAAGAAGGAAACATGAAGAAACGCAAAGAAGAAAACCATGATGAGGCATAAAGAAGAAAAACACGGAGAGACATAAGAAAAGCACAAGAAACGTAAAGAAGAAAACCACAAGAAACGTAAAGAAGAAAACCACAAGTAACGTAAAGAAGAAAAACAATAAACTTTAAAAAGAAAAACGCAAGAGGTAGAAACAAGAGAGAAACAATCACACAGGAGAAATCGTGAAGAAATATAAAGAAGAAAACAAAGAACCACACAGAGGAAAACAAAAAGAAACACAAAGAAAACAAAAAGAAACACAAAGAAAACAAAAAGAAACACAAAGAAAACAAAAAGAAACACAAGAAGAAAACAAAAAGAAACGAAGAAAAAAACACAAAGAAGAAAACAAAAAGAAACACAAAGAAGAAAACAAAAAGAAACAGAGGAAAACTAAAAGAAACACAAAGAAAACAACAAGAAACACCAAGAAGAAAACACAAAGAACCACAAAGAGGAAAACAAAAAGAACCACAAAGAAGAAAACAAAAAGAAACAGAAGGAAACATTAATAAAACAAAAAGAAACACAAAGAGAAAAACAAAAAGAAACACAAAGAGGAAAACAAAAAGAACCACAAAGAGACCCCCCCCCAAAAAAAAAAAAAAAAAAAAAAAAAACACGGAGGAAAACAAAAGGAAGCACAAAGAAGAAAAAAAGAAACAAAGAAGAAAAAAAAAGAAACAAAGAAGAAAAACACAAAGAAGAAAGCAAAAAGAAACACAAAGAAGAAAACAAAAAGAACACAAAGAGGAAAGCAAAAAGAAACACAAAGAGGAAAACAAAAAGAATCAAGGAAGAAAACAAAAGAAACACAAAGAAGAAAACAAAAAGAAACACAAAGAGGAAAACAAAAAGAAACACAAAGAGGAAAACAAAAAGAATCAAGGAAGAAAACAAAAAGAAACACAAAGAGGAAAAACAAAAAGAAACACAAAGAAGAAAACAAAAAAAACACAAAGAAGAAAACATAAAGAAACACAAAGAAGAAAACAAAAAGAAACACAAAGAAGAAAACAAAAAGAAACACAAAGAAGAAAACATAAAGAAAACACAAAGAAGAAAACAAAAAGAAACACAAAGAGGAAAACAAAAAGAAACACAAAGAAGAAAACAAAAAGAAACACAAAGAAGAAAACAAAAAGAAACACAAAGAGGAAAACAAAAAGAATCAAGGAAGAAAACAAAAAGAAACACAAAGAGGAAAACAAAAAGAATCAAGGAAGAAAACAAAAAGAAACACAAAGAGGAAAACAAAAAGAATCAAGGAAGAAAAAAAAAAGAAACAAAGAGGAAAACAGAAAAGAATCACAAAGAAGAAAACAAAAAAACAACAAAGAGGAAAACAAAAAGAAACACAAAGAGAAAACAAAAAGAATCAAGGAAGAAAAACAAAAAGAAACAAAAGAAGAAAAAAAAAAGAAAAAACAAACGAAGAAAACAAGAAGAAAAAAACAAAGAAGAAAAACAAAAGAAAAAAAACAAAGAAGAAAACAAAAAACAGAAAGAAAAAAGTAAAGAAGAAAACAAAAAAAACAAAGAGGAAAAAGAAAACACAAATAAAGCAAAAAAGAAACACAAAGAGGAAAACAAAAAGACACAAAAGAAGAAAAAAACACACAAAGAAGGAAAAAAAGCACAAAAAAAGAAAAAGAAGAAAACAAAAAACCAAAAAAGGAAAAGAAACACAAAGAAAGAAAACACAAAGAAAATAAAAATAACCACAAAGAAAACAAAAAGAAAACACAAAGAAAGAAAACAAAAAAAAACTACAAAGAAGAAAAAAAAAGAAACAAAAGAAAGAAAACAAAAAAAACAAAAGAAGAAAGAAAACAAAAAGAAAACACAAAGAGAAAAAACACAAAGAAGAAAACAAAAAGAACCACAAAGAGGAAAACAAAAGAAGAAAACAAAAAAGAAACACAAAAGGAAAACAACAAAGAAGAAAACAAAAAGAACCAAAAGAGGAAAACACAAAGAAGAAAACAAAAAGAAACCACAAAGAGGAAAACAAAAAGAAGAAAACAAAAAGAAACACAAAGAGAGAAAACACAAAAGAAGAAAACAAAAAGAAACACAAAGAGGAAAACACAAAGAAAGAAAACAAAAAGAAACAAAAGAGGAAAACAAAAAGAAGAAAACAAAAAGAAACAACAAAGAGGAAAAACAAAAGAAGAAAAACAAAAAGAACCACAAAGAGGAAAACAAAAGAAGAAGACAAAAAGAACACAAAAGGAAAACAAAAAGAAGAAAACAAAAGGAAACACAAAGAAGAAAACAAAAAGAAACACAAAGAGGAAAACAAAAAAAGAAGAAAAACAAAAAGAAACACAAAGAAGGAAAAAAAAAAAGAAAAAACAAAAAGAAACACAAAGAAGAAAACATAAAGAACACAAAGAAGAAAAACATAAAGAAACACAAGAAAGAAAACATAAAGAAACACAAAGAAGAAAACATAAAGAAACACAAAAAGAAAACATAAAGAAACACAAAGAAGAAAACAAACAGAACCACAAAGAAGAAAACAAAAAGAAACACAAAGAAGAAAACATAAAGAAACACAAAGAAGAAAACAAACAAGAACCACAAAGAAGAAAACAAAAAGAAACACAAAGAAGAAAACAAAAAGAAAACACAAAAAAGAAAACATAAAGAAACACAAAGAAGAAAACAAAAAGAAACAAAAGAAGAAAAAAAAAGAAACACAAAGAAGAAAACAAACAGAACCACAAAGAAGAAAACAAAAAGAAACACAAAGAAGAAAACATAAAGAAACACAAAGAAGAAAACAAACAGAACACAAAGAAGAAAACAAAAAGAAACACAAAGAAGAAAACATAAAGAAACACAAAGAAGAAAACAAAAAGAAACACAAGAAGAAAACAAAAAGAAACACAAAAGAAGAAAACATAAAGAAACACAAAGAAGAAAACAAAAAGAAACACAAAGAAGAAAACATAAAGAAAACAAAGAAGAAAACATAAAGAAACACAAAGAAGAAAACAAAAAGAAACACAAAGAAGAAAACAAAAAGAAACACAAAGAGAAAACAAAAAGAAAACAAAGAAGAAAACAAAAAGAAACACAAAGAAGAAAACATAAAGAAACACAAAGAAGAAAACATAAAGAAACACAAAGAAGAAAACAAAAGAAACACAAAGAAGAAAACAAAAAGAAACACAAAGAAGAAAACAAAAAGAAACACAAAGAAGAAAACATAAAGAAACACAAAGAAGAAAACATAAAGAAACACAAAGAAGAAAACAAAAAGAAACACAAAGAAGAAAACAAAAAAGAACCACAAAGAAGAAAACAAAAAGAAACACAAAGAGGAAAAACAGAAACACAAAGAAGAAAACACAAAGAAACACAAAGAAAAAAAGAAACACAAAGAAGAAAACAAAAAGAAACACAAAGAGGAAAAAAGAAACACAAAGAAGAAAACAAAAAGAAACACAAAGAGGAAAACAAAAAGAAACACAAAGAAGAAAACAAAAAGAAACACAAAGAGGAAAACAAAAAGAAGAAAACAAAAAGAAACAAAAAGAAGAAAACAAAAAGAAACACAAAGAGGAAAACAAAAAGAAGAAAACATAAAGAAACACAAAGAAGAAAACATACAGAAACACAAAGAAGAAAACAACAGAACCACAAAGAGGGAAAACATGCGGGAAAAAAAAAAGAAATGATAAAAACGTGAAGAGACGCACAGAAGAAATATACAGATGTAAAGAAGAAAACACAAGAGACGTGAAAAAGAAGAAATGGCGAAACAAAAAACAACAACAAAAGAAAAAAAGACAGAAAGAAAAAAAAATGACGTGAAGTTAAACTCGGAAACATAGAGAACAACAGGTGAAGAAAAACCATAAGAAACTCGAGGGTTGAAAAAAAAAAAGGAAACAAAGAAAAAGAAAAAAGTACATGAAGAGATGTAAAAGAGAAAAGCAAGAGACTAGCAAAACAAACAAACAAACAAACAAACAAAACAAAAAATAACCAAGACATAACCAAGGAAAACACTGACAAAGATATATGTAAAGAACATGTTTAAAAAGCATCAAGAGATAAAAAAAATAATTAAAAAAATTAAAAAAAGAAGAAGAAAATCGTGAGGAGACGTAGAGGGGGAAAAACCCACTAAGGGACACAATGAAGAAAAACACTTTTTAAAATAAGAGTACAGGCACAAAAAATCCACCCACACACAAAGAAACGTAAAGAAGTAAGACAGATGCAAAGAAGAAAAGCACAAAGAAACGAAAAAAACAACAACAACAAAGAACAAAGAAAAACGTGAGATTCAAAGAAAAAGAAACACGAAAAGACAGAAAGAAGAAGGCATGAAAGGGCGTATAGAAGAAAAACATAAGTGATGTCAAAATAACAACACAGATGTGAAGAAGAACACAAAGAGATATAAAGGAGAAAAGCACAGAGACGCAAAGAAGACAAACGAAAAGACATACAGAAACAAAACACGGAGAGACAAAGAAAAAAAAACATGAAGAAATTAAGAATAATAAAACCCGTAACGAAGAAAAAAACAAAGGGATCGAAGAAGAAAGCCACCAAAGAGATGCTAAAAAGAATTTCAAAAAAGAAAAAGATAAAGAGCTGCCAGGAAGAAAAACATGAAGAGACACGAAGTTAAAAAAACATTTTCAGAAACATGAAAATAAAACTGAAAAAGGCACACAGAGACATAAGGAAAAAATCGTAAAAAAGAAAAACACAAAGAACGTAAAGAAGAAAAAGTCAAGACATATTAAGGAAAAGACATGAAGAAATGAAAAAAAAAAAAGGAAAATAAACGAAGTAAAGAAGAAAAGCATGAAGAAAGACACAATGAGATACAAAGCAGAAAAACAAAATCCGTAGAGAAGAAAAACGTGGAGAGACGTAAATAAGATATTCAAAAGAGAAAAACAACAACATAGAGATGTAGAGAAGAAAAACACGAACAGACTTAAAGGAAAAAAAAAATACAAAAGAACACACAGAAAAAAAAAAGATGCAAAGAAGAAGGAGAAGAAAAACACGAAAAAAACGTAGAGAAGAAGAATACAAAAAGACGAACAAGAAGAAAACGAACATACAAAGAAGGAATTCACGAAGTGACTCAAAGAAGAAAACCAAAATCGGATAAAATAGAAAGACTTGGAGTCGCTAAAAAGAAGAAGAAAACGAGAGGAAGAGACACTAAGAAAAAAAAGAGAAAGAAACACATGAAGAGAGAGACAAAGAAATGTAAACAAGAAAACATGAAGAAAAAAATATGAATAGATGTAAAGAAGAAAAGCACAGAAAGACGCAAAGAATGAAAAAACCAAAAAACGAGAGATACGAAGAAAAACACGAAGAAACGTGTGAAGAGTCGTATGAAAAACACGAAGAGATAAGAAGAAAAACACGAAGAGACATAAAGAAGAAAAACACCAAGAGACACAAAGGGGAAAAACACCAAGAGACACAAAGAAGAAAAACACCAAGAGACATAAAGAAGAAAAACACCAAGAGACGTAAAGAAGAAAAACACAAAGAGACGTAAAGAAGAAAAACACAAAGAGACGTAAAGAAGAAAAACACCAAGAGACGTAAAGAAGAAAAACACAAAGAGACACAAAGAAGAAAAACACCAAGAGACACAAAGAAGAAAAACACAAAGAGACGTAAAGAAGAAAAACACCAAGAGACGTAAAGAAGAAAAACACAAAGAGACGTAAAGAAGAAAAAACCAAGAGACGTAAAGAAGAAAAACACAAAGAGACGTAAAGAAGAAAAACACCAAGAGACGTAAAGAAGAAAAAGACAAAGAGACGTAAAGAAGAAAAACACCAAGAGACACAAAGAAGAAAAAGACAAAGAGACGTAAAGAAGAAAAACACCAAGAGACGTAAAGAAGAAAAACACCAAGAGACGTAAAGAAGAAAAACACCAACAGACATAAAGAAGAAAAACACCAAAAGACATAAAGAAGAAAAACACAAAGAAATGTAAAAAAGAAAAACACAAAGAGACATAAAGAAGAAAAACACAAAGAGACATAAAGAAGAAAAACACAAAGAGACATAAAGAAGAAAAACACAAAGAAATGTAAAAAAGAAAAACACCAACAGACATAAAGAAGAAAAACACAAAGAGACATAAAGAAGAAAAACACCAAGAGACGTAAAAAAGAAAAACACAAAGAGACATAAAGAAGAAAAACACAAGAGACGAAAGAAGAAAAACACCAAGAGACGTAAAGAAGAAAAACACACAGAGACGAAAGAAGAAAAAACACCAAGAGACATAAAGAAGAAAAACACAAAGAGACATAAAGAAGAAAAACACAGAGAATAAAGAAGAAAAACACCAAAGAGAGTAAAGAAGAAAAACACAAAGAGACATAAAGAAGAAAAACACCAAGAGACAAAAGAAGAAAAACACAAAAGACTAAAGAAGAAAAACACCAAGAGACGAAAAGAAGAAAAAACAAAGAGACGAAAGAAGAAAAACACAAAAGGACACAAAGAAGAAAAAACACAAGAGACGTAAAGAAGAAAAACACAAGAGACGTAAAGAAGAAAAACACAAGAGATAAGAAGAAAAACACAAAGAGACACAAAGAAGAAAAACACAAGAAACAAAAGAAGAAAACACAAGAGACGAAAGAAGAAAAACAACAAGAAGACAGAAAGAAGAAAACACAAAGAACACAAAGAAGAAAAACACAAGAGACGTAAGAAGAAAAACACAAGAGACAAAAGAAGAAAAACAACAAGAGAATAAGAAGAAAAACACAAGAGACACAAAGAGGAAAAACACAAGAGAATAAAGAAGAAAAAACACAGAGACAAAGAAGAAAAACACAAGAACGTAAAGAAGAAAAACACAAAGAGACAAAGAAGAAAAACACAAAAGACACAAAGAAGAAAACAAAAAAGAATCAAAGAAGAAAAAAACAAAAGGAAAACAACAAGAGACAAAAAGAAAAACAAAGAGACAAAAAAGAAAAAACAAAGGAACCAAAGAAGAAAAACAAAGAGAACAAAGAAGAAAAACACAAAGAGACTAAAGAAGAAAAACAAAGAACTAAAAAAGAAAACAAAACAGCAAAGAAAAAAACACAAAGAGAAAGAAAGAAGAAAAACACAAAGAGACCAAAGAAGAAAAAACACAAAGAACGTAAGAAGAAAAACACAAAGAGAGCAAAAAGAAAAACACAAAGAGACACAAAAGAAAAAACACAAGAACAAAAGAAGAAAAACACAAAGGAAAAGAAAAAAACACAAAGAGACAAAGAAGAAAAACACAAAGAGAACAAAGAAGAAAACACAAAGAGACACAAAGAAGAAAAACACAGACATAAGAAAAAAACACAGAGACTAAAGAAGAAAAACAAAAGCAATAAAAGAAGAATAACACAAAGAGAACAAAGAAGAAAAACAAAAGAACAAAGAAGAAAAACCAAGAGATAAAGAAGAAAAACACAAGAGACATAAAGAAGAAAAACACAAGAGAATAAAGAAGAAAACACCAAGAGAAAAAAAACACAAAGAGACGCAAAGAAGAAAAACACAAAGAGACACAAAGAAGAAAAACACCAAGAGACATAAAGAAGAAAAACACAAAGAGACGCAAAGAAGAAAAACACAAAGAGACGCAAAGAAGAAAAACACAAAGAGACGTAAAGAAGAAAAACACAAAGAGACGCAAAGAAGAAAAACACAAAGAGACACAAAGAAGAAAACACCAAGAGACGTAAGGAAGAAAAACACCATGAGATATAAAGAAGAAAAACACAAAGAGACATAAAGAAGAAAAACACCAAGAGAATAAAGAAGAAAAACACCAAGAGACATAAAGAAGAAAAACACAAAGAGACATAAAGAAGAAAAACACCAAGAGACATAAAGAAGAAAAACAACAAGAGACATAAAGAAGAAAAACACCAAGAGACGTAAAGAAGAAAAACACAAAGAGACATAAAGAAGAAAAACACCAAGAGACATAAAGAAGAAAAACACCAAAAGACGAAAAGAAAAAAAACACCAAAAGACGTAAAGGAGAAAAACACGAAGACACGCAAAGGAGAAAAACACGAAGACACGCAAAGGAGAAAAACACGAAGAGGACGCAGAAAAGACAAACACAAAGAGACGCAAAGAAGAAAAACAACAAAAGAGGGGGGGAAAAAACAAAGAGACGCAAAGAAGAAAAACACAAGAGATGTAAAGAAGAAAAACACAAAGAGACGCAAAGAAGAAAAACAAAAGAGATGTAAAGAAAAAACACAAGAGACACAAAGAAAAAAACACAAAGATACACAAAGAAGAAAAACACAAAGAGACGCAAAGAAGAAAAACAACAAAAGAGGGGGGGAAAAACACAAAGAGACGCAAAGAAGAAAAACACAAAGAGATGTAAAGAAGAAAAACACAAAGAGACGCAAAGAAGAAAAACAACAAAAGAGGGGGAAAAAAACACAAAGAGACGCAAAGAAGAAAAACACAAAGAGATGATAAAGAAGAGAAAAACACAGAGATGTAAAGAAGAAAAACACAAAGAGATGTAAAGAAGAAAAACACAAAGAGATGTAAAGAAGAAAAACACAAAGAGATGTAAAGAAGAAAAACACAAAGAGACGCAAAGAAGAAAAACAACAAAAGAGGGGGGTAGAAAAACACAAAGAGACGCAAAGAAGAAAAACACAAAGAGACGCAAAGAAGAAAAACACAAAAGAGGGGGGGAAAAACACAAAGAGACGCAAAGAAGAAAAACAACAAAGAGAGGGGAAGAAAAAACACAAAGAGACGCAAAGAAGAAAAACACAAAGAGACGCAAAGAAGAAAAACAACAAAAGAGGGGGTAGAAGAAAACAAAAGAACGCAAAGAAGAAAAACACAAAGAGACGCAAAGAAGAAAAACACAAAGAGACGCAAAGAAGAAAAACAACAAAAGAGGGGGAAAAAACACAAAGAGACACAAAGAAAAAAACACAAAGAGATGTAAAGAAGAATACACAAAGAGACACAAAGAAGAAAAAACAACATAGAGATGTAAAGAAGAAAAACACAGAGATGTAAAGAAGAAAAACACAAAGAGATGTAAAGAAGAAAAACACAAAGAGATGTAAAGAAGAAAAACACAAAGAGATGTAAAGAAGAAAAACAGATAGAAATGTAAAGAAGAAAAACACAAAGAGATGTAAAGAAGAAAAACACAAAGAGATGTAAAGAAGAAAAACACAAAGAGATGTAAAGAAGAAAAACACAAAGAAATGTAAAGAAGAAAAACACATAGAGATGTAAAGAAGAAAAACACAAAGAGATGTAAAGAAGAAAAACAGATAGAAATGTAAAGAAGAAAAACACAAAGAGATGTAAAGAAGAAAAACACAAAGAGATGTAAAGAAGAAAAACACAAAGAGACGTAAAGAAGAAAAACACAAAGAGACGCAAAGAAGAAAAACAACAAAAGAGGGGGGGAAAAAAACACAAAGAGACGCAAAGAAGAAAAACACAAAGAGATGTAAAGAAGAAAAACACAAAGAGACGTAAAGAAGAAAAACACAAAGAGATATAAAGAAGAAAAACACAAAGAGACGCAAAGAAGAAAAACAACAAAAGAGGGGGGAAAAAACACAAAGAGACGCAAAGAAGAAAAACACAAAGAGATGTAAAGAAGAAAAACACAAAGAGAAGCAAAGAAGAAAAACAACAAAAGAGGGGGAAAAAACACAAAGAGACGCAAAGAAGAAAAACACAAAGAGATGTAAAGAAGAAAAACACAAAGAGATGTAAAGAAGAAAAACACAAAGAGATGTAAAGAAGAAAAACACAGAGATGTAAAGAAGGAAAACACAAAGAGATGTAAAGAAGAAAAACAGAAAGAGACGCAAAGAAGAAAAACAACAAAAGAGGGGGGGAAAAAACACAAAGAGACGCAAAGAAGAAAAACACAAAGAGACGCAAAGAAGAAAAACAACAAAAGAGGGGGTAGAAAAACACAAAGAGACGCAAAGAAGAAAAACACAAAGAGACGCAAAGAAGAAAAACAACAAAAGAGGGGGGGAAAAACACAAAGAGACGCAAAGAAGAAAAAAAAACAAAAGAGGGGGGGGGAAAAACACAAAGAGACGCAAAGAAGAAAAACACAAAGAGACGCAAAGAAGAAAAACAACAAAAAGAGGGGGGGAAAAACACAAAGAGACGCAAAGAAGAAAAACACAAAGAGACGCAAAGAAGAAAAACAACAAAAGAGGGGGGAAAAAAACACAAAGAGACACAAAGAAGACAAACACAAAGAGATGTAAAGAAGAAAAACACAAAGAGACACAAAGAAGAAAAACACATAGAGATGTAAAGAAGAAAAACACAAAGAGATGTAAAGAAGAAAAACACAAAGAGATGTAAAGAAGAAAAACACAAAGAGATGTAAAGAAGAAAAACACAAAGAGACGCAAAGAAGAAAAACAACAAAAGAGGGGGGGAAAAAACACAAAGAGACGCAAAGAAGAAAAACACAAAGAGATGTAAAGAAGAAAAACACAAAGAGACGCAAAGAAGAAAAACAACAAAAGGGGGGGAAAAAAACACCAAGAGATGTAAAGAAGAAAAACACAAAGAGATGTAAAGAAGAAAAACACAAAGAGATGTAAAGAAGAAAAACACAAAGAGATGTAAAGAAGAAAAACACCAAGAGATGTAAAGAAGAAAAACACAAAGAGATGTAAAGAAGAAAAACACATAGAGATGTAAAGAAGAAAAACACAAAGAGATGTAAAGAAGAAAAACACATAGAAATGTAAAGAAGAAAAACACAAAGAGATGTAAAGAAGAAAAACACAAAGAGATGTAAAGAAGAAAAACACATAGAGATGTAAAGAAGAAAAACACAAAGAGATGTAAAGAAGAAAAACACATAGAGATGTAAAGAAGAAAAACACAAAGAGATGTAAAGAAGAAAAACACATAGAGATGTAAAGAAGAAAAACACAAAGAGATGTAAAGAAGAAAAACACAAAGAGACGTAAAGAAGAAAAACACAAAGAGATGTAAAGAAGAAAAACACAAAGAGATGTAAAGAAGAAAAACACAAAGAGATGTAAAGAAGAAAAACACAAAGAGATGTAAAGAAGAAAAACACCAAGAGATGTAAAGAAGAAAAACACCAAGAGATGTAAAGAAGAAAAACACAAAGAGATGTAAAGAAGAAAAACACCAAGAGATGTAAAGAAGAAAAACACAATAGAAATGTAAAGAAGAAAAACACAAAGAGATGTAAAGAAGAAAAACACAAAGAGATGTAAAGAAGAAAAACACAAAGAGATGTAAAGAAGAAAAACACAAAGATATGTAAAGAAGAAAAACACCAAGAGATGTAAAGAAGAAAAACACATAGAAATGTAAGAAGAAAAACAAATGAAGAAGAAAAACACAAAGAGATGTAAAGAAGAAAAACACAAAGAAATGTAAAGAAGAAAAACACATAGAGATGTAAAGAAGAAAAACACAAAGAGATGTAAAGAAGAAAAAACAAAGAGAGTAAAGAAGAAAAACACCAAGAGATGTAAAGAAGAAAAACACAAAGAGATGTAAAGAAGAAAAACACAAAGAGATGTAAAGAAGAAAAACACAAAGAAATGTAAAGAAGAAAAACACATAGAAATGTAAAGAAGAAAAACATATAGAGATGTAAAGAAGAAAAACACAAAGAGATGTAAAGAAGAAAAACAATAGAGATGTAAAGAAGAAAAGCACCAAGAGATGTAAAGAAGAAAAACACATAGAAATGTAAAGAAGAAAAACACAAAGAGATGTAAAGAAGAAAAACACAAAGAGATGTAAAGAAGAAAAACACAAAGAGATGTAAAGAAGAAAAACACAAAGAGATGTAAAGAAGAAAAACACCCAAGAGATGTAAAGAAGAAAAACACAAAGAGATGTAAAGAAGAAACAAGAGATGTAAAGAGGAAAAACATGAAGAAATGAAAGAAGAAAAACACAAGAGATGTAAAGAAGAAAAACATAAGAGACGTAAAGAGAAAAACACAAGAACGTAAAGAAGAAAACAAGACCAAAATGTAAAAAAAAAAACAAAGAAAGAAAGAAGAAAAACAAAGAGCACAAAGAGACGCAAAAATGAAAATCACAAGAGATGCAAAGAAGAAAAACAAAGAGATAAGAAAAACATAAGAAAACGCAAAAGAAAAACACAAGGAGACGCACTTGAAAAAAAAAAAGAGCAAAAGAGACAAAGAAGAAAAAACAAGAGAACCAATTGAAAAAAAAAAAAGCACAAGAGACGCAAAAGAAGAAAAACACAAGACGTAAAAAAAGAAAAACACGAAAGAACGCAAAAGAAGAAAAACAAAAGAGACGCAAAGAAGAAAACGCAAGATATGCAGAGAAGAAAAACACAAAGAAACGCAAAGAAGAAAACACAAAAAGACGGAAAGAAGAAAAACACAAAGAGACCCAAAGAAGAAAACAGAAAGAGACGCACAGACGATAAACACAAAAATACACAAAGAAGAACACAAAGAATAAATATACAAAGAGATAAAGAAAGAAAAGACGCAAAGAAGTAAAAATGAAGAGATGTAAAGAAAAAACACGAAGAGATGAAAAAACACAAACAAAACAAAAGCAGCTACGAAGGAATGTGAAGAATAAATACGAAGAATTAAAGGGGAAAAATCAAACAAAACGAAAGCAACCACGCAGACGTGAAGAAGAATAAACACAAAGAAATACAAATGAAAACATGCGTGACGGTCAGCACGCAAGGCCAGAGCAGCATTGAGGCAGCCAAGATGTGCTTTCTGGGAGGAGTGTTGGGAGTTCCATGGACCACGAGGAGGACAGACGAGACAGTCTTGATGGAGGCAGACACAAGCAGATCATTGATAAGGAAGACTTGGAAAAGTCAGGCAACATTTATACGCTATTTTATGAGGAAAGGGGAATTGGAGCTCGTGGTCACAACAGGAAAGCTGGAGGGAAAGACAGCACCAGGTAGACCCAGGGAGAAAATATTGGACGGACTCGCAGGGTGGCTGAGAACAGAAAGGGTGGAAGATGTGCTTCCGGCAACAAGGGATAGATACATACGGAGGGCCATGATCGCCATCGCTATGCGGCAGGGCACTTGATGATGATGATGATGATGCCAATCGATTGGAGGGGCGTACAGAATTTCCCCCCTGTTCAGATGTTCGTGAAGATTTGACTTGTGCAGACGTCTAGACGGATCAACTTCCAGTCTACATGGACACAACAGCAGAGAAACTGGTGTTTGACAGGTAAGTGGTGAGGACAGGTGTTTGATAATTAAGCAGTGAGGACAGGTATTTGATAGGTAAGTGGTGAGGGCAGGTGTTTGATAGGTAAGTGGTGAGGACAGATGTTTGATAGGTAAGTGGTGAGGGCAGGTGTTTGATAGGTAAGTGGGTG
>JAPXFY010000021.1:59081146-59203646 GCA_030674185.1 Monoplex corrugatus
AAATTTTCTGACCAACGCCGTAGGTAGTAGTATGTAGGCCCGTCTCTTGGGCTTAGTTGACTCCAGGAAAGGAAACGTAGAATCAGTACAGCCCTATCACGATGTTTCGTCCATAATGAAACTCCATAGCATGATAATCACCACCCCCATCATCATGTGTCAGCGTAGCGTAATGTGGCGAAATGACACCGAACCGGGACTCAGCAAACAACAAGCAACAACTAAACAAACAAAGGACGATATCAGGATTATCTTTTGAACAAACTTGCTATCCTGAGAACGGTAAGTACTCTTTGACATGGTATTAATTTTAATTATATTATTTTTTTTGTTTCACTTCACTGACTTGAAAGGGGGCGGGCAGGCTCTTACGTGGGTAACAGCAGCCCAGTGGTCCTCCATACCAAACGAACGACGCCTTGCACACTGGACAGGAAACTCCAGCTTCGCCATCTAACGTCGACACAACATGGGAAGCAGCAATCTGCGGTTATAAGTCTTTTGCTCTATTGGCGTGGAGTTAGACATCAGGGGCTGCTTCTGCCGGTGGGAGAAATCATTGCAGTCTCACTGGATGGGCTATCAACCGCCTCAAACTGAGCACTCCCCAGCCTGTAAGGTGCTGCCCTGTCACTGTTCGTTAATCTTACGGGATGCATGAGATTTAGGGCGAACATAGACAAGTGGATCAAAAAGCAAAATCTGCGCACCGGGCAAAACGAAAAAGAAAACATCTGCCTTATAGTTTGGCGCTTAGAACGTAGGACGATGACACCAGGACTAAAGACATCAGTCATTGACATTTGATGAAGCAAATTGCAAACGGATATCGTTGCCCTCGACCAAGAGATCAGGCTTCTAGGATCGAGATGTGTGAGGGAGAAGGGCTTTTTATTGCAGGAAAAACCACCAGATGGGATCAGGAAACATGGGATGAGATTTGTGAGAAACAGCTTGCTGGGATAGATTATCCCTCTCACAGAGGGGACTGAACAAATCCTGTCTACCAGCTCCACACCACTACAGATCTCGTCAGCCTCATCAAGTGCATACGCACCAACACTGACGTCCACAACAGACATGAAGGACAAGTTTTACGACGATCTCAACATTGCCATCCAGAGAATCCCTGAAAAAGAGCCATTATTCATCCTCAGCTGCTTCAGTGTCAGAAAAGGTGCTACTGAATCAGAATTCCTGGCCCATTTGTTTGGGTCATTTCGGCACTGGAAGGATGAATGAAAACAGGCAGCGTCTGCTGGAGTTGCGCTGTCACCGTAGTCTCTGCGTCACCAACTCATTCTTCAGCAGCATAGGATCTCATGCCCGAGACAGAAGCACTAACATCAAATCGACCTGATCCTCACCAGACGCTAATTCCACTGGAATGTCGAAGTCTTTTTCAGTGTAAACAGTATTCCCACCTCCTGGAAATTCTTTGCTAGAAATTTCCTTTTGTCTTTGTTTCTACCTTGCTCCTTTGCTTTGTCATCTCTTCCTATCATTTTCTGCCTTGTTGGTTCATTCGCCTGTATGTTTTATAAAGCCTTACCGATACCATACATCCAGGAGATGTGATGTGCAGAAGCAATTTTAGGTAATTTGGCCTTGGGCACGTGTTATGTGTTTTAGTGTCCTTAGTTATATTTAGATTTGTCTCCAGGTTACATATAGATGTTATCGCAGAATCAGTTTTAGGTAATTTGGGCACGTTTTGTGTATGTTTTAGTGCCCTTATTTGTATCTAAAATTGTATTCAGTTTTTTTTAGACCCCCTGGTGATAAATTGGACAGAAGGGTCGGAGCTGGGGGCATATCCTTAGATTGTATGCGTGAACTGTTATGCATTGATACGTGCTCTTCATTTTCTTTTTCAGTTTTGTTTTTCCCAGTGATGTATTGTGTACGTTTTGAGATAGTTATAGTCCTGAGAAAGTTCTTCGCAGTCAGCTGAGATTTGAACAAAAATAAGAACACCAGACGCTGCAACCTTTCTTGCATCAAACTCACAGCACCTTTTAGAACGCTGATTGCGAAACAAACCACTCTTGGGTAATGCACAAAATTGAAACTGCAAGTAAAGAGACTTCATCGCTCAAGGAAGGAGTGCAGACCTCGCATCAACACGTGCTAGACTCATAACCGAGAGAGAGAGAGAGAGAGAGAGAGAGGAGGAATTTGCACAGGCTGTTGAGAAATCTCTCTCAGACACGCCCAATGCTAACGCGAGAGAGAAATGGGAACATTTCAGAAACATCTACAACACTGCCATTTCAATCTTTTGCAAGAAAGCAAAATCAGCGGACTGATTTGATGCCTTTTCTGAGCAATTGCTACCTGTCACTGAGAAAAAGAGACATACTTTGGCTGCATACAAAGCCTGCCCAAATGGACAGAACCTGCAGATTCTCAAGGCCACCCGAAGCAAAGTTTAAAAGCTTGCCAGGCGAAATGCCAATGAGTACTGGCTAAAACGCTGCTTCCAGATACAGACAACAGTAGATACAGACAACATCAAGGGGGTGTATGATGGAATAACGCAGGCACTGGGTCCAACACAGAACAAAATAGCCCCTTTAAAATCCATCACAGGGAAGATAATCCAGGATACAACAGGTGAAGCGCTGGGTAGAACACCACTCTGATATATATGCAACGGAGAATATGATTGAGGCAGACACCTTAAATCCATTGAACGAATGCCAATACTGGAAGAACTTGACAGAGAGCCCACACACAGAATTCAGCAGGGCCTTGGATTCTCTTGCCTCTGGCAAAGCACCCGGGAAAGATGATATCCCCGCCAAAGCCCTGCGATGCTGCAAGGGAAATCTCGCCAGTGAATTAACTTAAATCATCCTCTGCTGGAGAGAAGGCACAATGCCGTAGGACATGATGGATGTAGACATCGTCACATTATGTAAAAATACAGATGATAGGAACAGCTACAATCTCACTCCTCAGCATCGTTGCGAAGTTGTTCACCCAAGTCACACTGAAGAGGTTCCAAATACTCGCAGAGAAAGCCTACTCAAAATCACAGTGCGGTTTTAGAGCAAATAGATCTACTATCGAAAGCCTCATCTCCATCAGGCAGCTACAGGGAATAGAGGAAAGCGCTCTTTATCGCCTTTACTGATCTAACAAAGACGGTGTATCATGTCAACAGGGACAGCCTCTTCAGAATCCTCCGCAAGATCTGATGTCCACTTAGGGTCCTGAGCATCATCAAGTCCATTCATGAAGATTTGAAGGGCCCTGTGGTCTTCGATAACTGGACATCAGATGCCTTTAACATTTGCAGTGGAGTAAAATGGCTGTGTCCTTGCACCCACCCTATTTGGGATATTTTTTATTTTTAATTTTTTTGGATGTGCTATTGAAGCACGCCTTTGGATCTGCTCTGGAAAGATCTTCCGAATGAGGTCAGATGGAAAGCTCTTCATAATTCCAGACTAAAAACAAAGTCCGAAGTTCATCAGATTTTTTTCTTCACAGATGATGCAGCGATTGTTACTCACCCAGAACAAGACCTTCAGCGACGCATCAGTTCTTTCAGTGACACTTGCTGGGACTTTGGTCTCACCATCAGCCTCACAAAAATGCAAATCATGGGGCAAAATGTGGACTCCCTACCTGGCATCAAAATAGGTGACAAGTTAGATGTTATCCACGACTCCTTGTATCTAGGCTCAACCCTCTTTAACTCTCTCTCTCTTGATGTTGAACTGAACAAGCGCATAGGAAAGGCAACCACTGCTATGTCCAGATTAAAAAAGAGATTATGGGACATAAGTTGACTCAGAGTATGGGACAGCAAGTTGACTCAGAGTATCAAGATACAGGTTTACAAAGTATGCATCGTGAGCACTCTCTGCATGGCAGTGAGACCTGGTCTCTACATGCCCCACAGGAACAGAAACACAACACTGTCTATATACATGTACATTGCTTTTGACGCATCTTGAACATCGCCTGGCAGGAAGAGATCTGGAATCCCCAGCTTGCATACCATCTGGAAAGAAGGGCGCACGCACTGGCTGGCCAGACAGTACAAATGGAGGATACTAGTATTAAAAACAATTCCCAAGGATCTCCTCTATGGAGAGTCAGCGGACGGAAAACGCCCAACAGGTAAACATGACCCAAAGACATTCTATTTATAACTTCTTTAACATGACCTCATCTGCAATACCAGGATGTGTGAGTGCAAAAGGAACCTGCAGGCCTTGGGCATCCATATATGGGAAGTCAGCGTGTTCTGGAGACGGTTAGTGAAGTAAGGCCTCTCATTGTTTGAAGACAGCTAATGCAACAGTCCGAGACAAAGCGGAAGAGAAGAAAGGCTCTAACAAGCAGACAAATCAGCATCAGGCATTAGGCTATCTGCGCCATCTGTGGAAGGGGCTGTCATGCGGACCTCAGTACCTCAGTTGGTTGAGCGTCAGATTCACATGCTAATGGTTGTGGGTTCGAATCTCAGGGTGCGCTTCACCAAAAATGGTCTTCTCACTGCCCCATCTTAACATTGTCAGTATGCGATTAGATAAGCCCCTTTCCCTGGGATGGTTATCCACGTCGGCCATGTCACCTGAGATGGGTGCCGGCGTAAAAACTGAAACAAATCAGTGAAAAGGGACTGTCACTCCCGGATAGGCTTGTCCAAACACACATGACGCTGCATCAGACCAAGACATACAGATGCCAGCCACTTTTTTTCTTGTTGATAAACCGAAGACAATTTATTTTACAGCAATTTATTTTACACTAAAGGAGACAAATCGCCATATTTGGACAACGAGCTTTGCATTACTTGTGCTGTAGACCTTCAATTTAAAAAAAATCTGTAGGTATTCTTAACACCTCATCATTGTCGCATTTACGCCAGTCGTTGTTGTTGTCAGTCGGTATTAACGTCACAGCGCAGTAATCGTAACGGTAATTAATACGATTACAGTTTCTTTACTTTTGTCAACAACCTACGTCAGTTGTTAATATTGCGACATATATATACATGTAGGTTTCTTTCATGCATATCTAGATCAGGAGGAGATCGTGGTGCTTTCTCGACCTGTCTTGATGATTTCTCAAGAGATGGACTGACCAAAGATAGGCCTAGGCCTAGTACATGTATGCATGGTGCGTTCCCGAAATGTGTTGAACGCACTATCTTAGATGTCTGTGGTTGAACACATTATTTTTAACTTCGGCGAGAGCGAGAGTTTGCCCCTGAAGGAAGTTAAAGCAGTAAGTTCCCCTGATCATCATCTGTACCGATCTTTTGTCACGTCAGAATTTTTCTACTGTGGAGAAATGTTTTCAACTGGCAGAGTTATTGAAATGTCATTCAAGAAAATCATCTTCTGAACGAAAGGTATCTTATATTTTTGTGTTGTTCCAGAAAATTTAATGTACAAGTGCAGAGAAATGGTTAAGTTCTACGGTTAGTGCATTATGAAATGCGCGAGAGCAGACGAACTGTTCGAAAGTGCTGCTGCATCAGTGATGCGACTGACAGCTTTGTTCAGACGGATAATCACCAAGTGAGACACCACTACCCGAACAACATACCTTTGGCTTGACAGACATTAGTTTGTGAGTATTGTTTATGTTTCTTGAACAAACTTGATACTTTCAGTGACATTGCATATCACGATTACAGTAGCCTATTACTATTATTAGTATTACCACCAGCTGCCGACGATGCTGATTGAATAGCCACATACTGACGTAAGCGTGATAGTTGTAGCGTGCGACAGTTTCTTGTAGTGCATGGTCAGTCATGCACAGAACATAACCAGTCACACTGTCGATGAGTTAAAACATCATTTTAATCGGTGTTAAACTTGAATAAAATGCCCATGTCAATCGGCAGTTTAAAACCAAGGTGTGGGCGAAAATACCACTTTTCGTCATTTGTTTTTGTAGACTAATCGTAACACAAGCCCAACCCCAAATCCTCAACCGCGGGATCGGTTTGCCAACCGAAATGTAGAGGATTAGGGATAGTGCTAGGGTCCATCATTTGGTGTGTTCAGGTTAAATGTCAGATGTTGTCAAAATAAGTCGAAGTCTGACCGAGGGACTACTTACTATCTGAGATGGTTATAAATATAACTAAGTACTACTAACTGATACAGTTACAATTAGGTATTAAAAAAAAAAAAGTGGGAATTTTTGCCAGTGCTCAAGGATTTAACACTGGCTTAGAATAGATTGGAATGATAATTAATTGTTCTGATAATATAAATGAACCATATACAATGTGTTAAAAACAACAACAAAAAAACAATCATCAACAAAAAAGTAATGTGTTTCAGAATGCTAGTATCTACAAATACTGAAACTTAATGAAAGTGATAATAGCCTGTATCCATATGTTTTTGTTTTTTTCTGGTTAAATCAAAACTAACTGAAAAGAAACTCCAAGTTATGGTGTTGTAGTGATTGTAGTCCCACCAAAAATCATTGTGGGATTTTTCAGCTCCAACTGGCACCTACCAGAGTTGAGCATGCTGTGGGCTCATTGGGAAGACTGTGACCACACAGTCCAGTCTCATCCACTTCATGGATGCGTCATTGAGGATGTTGCTCAACCCAACTTATGTTTAAGATCTTGTTATTCTCTACACATATTATCTCGCAATCTTCTGTCTTCTTTTGACTGTCATTGTCTTTGTTGAGGATGCTACAAACTAATGGCTTTCTTTCTTTCTCCTGTAGTGCCTCATAGTTCTGGGGTTCTTTTCCCTGGCACATCAGACAAACTTGTCCTCTTCCTGCCATCAAGTCTACCCTGAAAACCTTTCTGCAGTATTAGCTTTGGCAAATTTTACTGATTTCTGTTATAAGAATAATGCATTCTGTTGATCAATGTGTTGTGTGTGTGTGTGTGTGTGTGTGTGTGTGTGTGTGTGTGTGTGTGTGTGTGTATGTGTGTGTGTGTGTGTGTGTGTGATTAGCTGAGAGTTGTTAATTTATTTATTTGTTGTTAGTGCGTAGAACCTAGGCAAGGTACATTATTAATCCTGTTATAAAAGAGTCCTGTTCTTCTAAAGGTCACTTAAACTTTCTAGAAGCTATAGTTGAGTAAAACTTGACAAACATTGAAGCCAGTGGTACAGTCGCAACAGGAAAAAAGTAAGAAATTACTGACACAGAGCTGTTCACATGTCACCCATGAAGAAGCCTGCTAAATTTAGACACTTTTCTTTTTTTATCTGGAGAGTTTGTGTTTAATCTGCATGAGGTAAGAAGGGCCCTTGATGAAATCTGAGGTTCAGCAAATCTGTTTCAATATTCAGAAAATCATTAACATACCATCACTCACTGAAAGTAGTTTGCAACAAGTTCATCTTAAAGCTTGTGATTGATAGTTTACTTCATAGACTATAGTTTCAGTTTCTCGGAACAATGTGTTCATGCTCAGAATAAATTCCATATATGCACTGATGCCACTAATACCATGTCAAGAGAAGGCTTAAAGTTAAAATGATCATGACATAAAACTTTAAGCCTGCACATAAGCCCTGGCAAGGGTTTACTCGTAGACTATAAGTTATAACTACCATTGATAATTGATAAGCTAATGATGTGAACATTTTTTTAACATTTCAAAATCAGCCAGATGGGATTCAGATGGTCGCAGTAGCTTACCATGATCAAAAGAAGAAGCCAGGCTCTTTCTTTAGTAAGAAGGCTCAAGTTTGTGATAAACATCATGTCAATTGTGTTGATGATTTCGGTGACTGTCAAACCACATATCAGATGTATTTTTCATCAGCAGGATTGCTTGTACAAGCTTACAAGTGAGAAGTTGTCTTGCTTGTATATACTAGCTGAAAATCTGTGCCTCCTTTATTAGTTTAATTTCAGTGTTTAATATTAATAGACCTTGTGTTATAAAATCGTGTTATGGAGAACAGTTTTGTTCTGTATCTTTTTGAAATTGATTTTTTTTAATACTTGGGGGGTGGAAGGTGATGATGTATGTATTTCATTGATCAAGTGCATACATATTTGTTCATTGTTTTTTTTAATGTCTATTGACATAATTGCTTTTACTAGTTTTAGATATGTGCATGTGTATGTGTGTGCGTGCGTGCATGCGTACGTCTGGTGTGTGTGTGTGTGTGTGTGTGTGTGTGTGTGTGTGTGTGTGTGTTGTGTGTGTGTGTGTGTGTGTGTGAAATGTGCAGTGGCTTTCATTATATTGATTACTGGAAACTTGTATGAGTGTAAAATTTTGTCCAGGGTATATATCTCAAGGTTGATCTACAGTTAAGTCTAACAGTTTTCAGTTGTTGATTTTTTTTGTAATGTTTTGATTTTATGAAAATGTTTTGCCTTACGATGTGCTTGTGTTATTTGGCAATGCATGGTATGGAATGCTATTTAGTATAATATATCATATATACATGTTATGAATGTTTTTTAAAAAAAAAAAAGCCATATGATACAGATATATATACTACGTTGTATGAGAAACATGAATTATTATATTAGTACACTTTATTAGATGGATTATGATTACTTATTTAGTTATTATTAGTTGCCTAGCTAACTTTTAGTACCTTTAGAAAATTTCAAAGATGTTTCCATAGTAAATGGCAATAAGTCTTTTTTTTTCCTTTTTTTTTAAAAAGCTTTTCACTCCCTTTCCCTATCCACTTTCTTCCTGCCGGATTTATCCCTTTCATTCCTTCACCCATTCCACCAGTTTCTTGCCAGTATGAATGAACCATTTCACTCCCTTGCCTTATCCGTCAGCTTCCACTCGCTTATCTTATCCACAAGCAGGATGCTGGTGGAATGATAAGAGAGTGAAAAGATTAATTTTTGCTTTTTTTCAGAACCCTTTGGCTCCCGCACCCTGTCCACCAGCATCCTGCATTGTCAACCATGCTAGCAATTAGCAAAGCGAAAACTTAACCCATCAACTCCCTCACCCCATCCACCAAATTCCTGCAAGAAGCTGGTGGATAAGGTGAGGGAGTCAAAGGGTTAAGCTTTTGCAGTTGGTGGATAGGGTGTGGTAGTCAAAGGGTTAAAGTAGGTTACAGTAACTAGTAAGTGATGTTGAATTTTAGCTTCACTTAGTTACTGTTGAGTTTTTTAAATTGCAGATAGTTATAATGCTCACTGAGGCATTGTTTAGCAATTTAGTCATAATGGATAACAAAAAAGGAAAACTACTGTAGTACTCATGAATTATTTTTAATTCAGATTCCTGATATGATAACGCAGATTGATGAGACTACTGATCATTTGTACTTTTGAGTATTTGAATCTTACACTACTTAACCCTTTGCCACATGCACCCTATCTACCAACTGCAAAAACTTAACCCTTTGACTCCTCACCCTATCCACCAGCTTCCGGCAGGAAGCTGGTGGATAGGGTGAGGGAGTCAAAGGGTTAAGTTTTTGCTCTTCCAGCATGGTTGACAAAGAAGGATGCTGTTGGACAGGCTGCAGGAGTCAAAGGGTTAATAGATTCTTGTGCTAATTTATCATCAGATTTGAAAATAGAGATTTTTTAATAGACATAAAATCTGTTTGGCGAATGTTTTACAAATCTAAAATTAGTTGTGATTTTGTAAAAATACATAAAATTTGTTTGGCAGTTGTTTTACATGTCTGAATGTCTGAACAATACTGGCTATATTTTCTAAATAAATGTATTTTTTATCCTATTTGTGAGATTGTGAGAAAATGGTAAAGAAAACGCGTGGCTAGTAGTAGAAATTAACTTAAAATGACTGTGTTAAGGGTACTGTCTTGACCTGGTCCTCTCTTCTGTATACTGTTTGGTTTTCCATTTATTACTATAATATCAGTGTGTTGTTTTAAAAATAATTCCAGAAAGTGAAAAGGAAAATTGAAAAAAACATAAGTAAATAAAGCACTTGTACAGTTGTAGTTAAAACCACGATTAGGTAATCATCACTGCCACCAGCAGTAAAGGAACAGTACGAATGATAGCAAACTTCTGATCATTTTCAAGCGTGGGTTTAAAAACAGGCTTGTTTTAATCATAACAACTCTGTTCTTGTCATAACATACCAGAGGTGTGTGTGTGTGTGTGTGTGTGTGTGTGTGTGTGTGTGTGTGTGTGTGTGTGTGTGTGTGTATGTGTGTGTGTGTGTGTGTGTGTGTGTGTGTGTGTGTGTGTGTGGTGTGTAGGTGTGTCCATGCATGGGAGTGTGTGTGTGTATGTGTGTGTGTATGTGCATGTAACTATGTATGAGAGTGTGCATGTATACTAATGTGTGTCTGTGTATACCATGCCCTTGTCGGCTTGCTCATACTCATAGTGGAGTGGAAATCAATCAGCATTCATGTATTAATGAAAGCTCAGGTTGATAGGGAATCAATAACATCCAGAGTGATACATTGTTGTTCCCCCAGCTCCTGTGTAACAAGTCATGGTTTGAATAGATAGTATTGATTAGCAGTGGCATGAGGGAGAGTTTTGGATTATTACTAATATTAGTATTTAAATAGCAGCAGATAGATGCTGCATCATAGGAGACAGTGACCAGAAATTCATTTGTTCAGTTTTTTCCATCTCTGGCTACATGTTTTAGTTTTAGTGTTTGATTGGAAATGAGTCAGTAGACCCACTCTTACTCTTAGTCTGTCTACCTCTTTTAACTATTTGTGTCCCTGCAACCCCCCCCCCCCCCCCCTTTGTACACATGTGAATGTGAGACTGAGAATGACTCATTTTTATGCTTAGCATAAGTACTTTGATCAGTAGTCACCTCTCTGTGAAGACTAGTTGTTTACATATGCTATCCACCTTCAAATATAAAAAAAAGGTTATTCATAAAACTTTCTGTGGCTTTGTGCTTTTGACTTGGAGAAATTCATAAAACTGTGTCTTTGTGCTTTTAACTTAGAGAAACCATGTATCTCTCCTAGACTAAAGAGAGATAATTCAGTCATGTCTCTGGAGAGAGAGAGAGAGACGAGAGAAGAGAGAAGAGAGAGAGAGAGAGAGAGAGAGAGAGAGAGAGAGAGAGAGAGAGAGGAGTCTTGTTTGCTAAACTATTCTTGAAACTTGAATGAAGGATTATCAACATTATTAATGCATCTTTCCAGATGTAGTCAGAGAGCTTTGATCATGACCCGTTGAGTGTAATTAATGTAAATGATTATATACTGAATCTGTAACTTATAGTTTGATTTGACCTAAAGGAAAATATGAGTTCTTTGATATAGTGCTAGTGACATCAGTGGGCTTCTAAGTTCATACTTTAACATTGGGTTGATTCGCCTTTTTGACCTGTATATTTAAACCCTTTTGACTCTCACCCTGTACACCAGCATCCTGCATTGTCAACCAAGCTAGTAAAGCAAAAACTTCACCCTTTACCCTTGGATAGAGTGAGAGATCAAAGGGAGTCAAAGGGTTAAGTTTTTGCAGTTGGCACATAAGGTGCAGGATTCAAAGGTTTAAAGGTTATTCATTTGGGGATTTCATTATTAATTTGCTTTGCAGAGTCGAATGAATTTAGAAATTCCACTTGCACATATGTATACACACATAATGCACATGCAACGACCACACGCACACACATGGGCGCACGCACACAGAACACATAAATAACTAAAACTGTAAAAGACAATTCAAGTTTTACTGTATAATGTAATAGAACTTCCATGAACAGTGATGTGATTTCATTTACCTTAAAAACTTCAGCGCAATTGACTAAGGAGAGCACTTGCAAACAGAGAGAAGTGGATTGCTAGTTCTTAGCATCCACCTTGTTTACAGAGACAACAGGGTAAAGCAGCAGGGTAACATTACCTACATTGGATGAGTTTTGAAAAATATGTAGCTGTAGTAAAGTTTTTGACTCTGGGACTGGGAGTGAACACTTGAAGAATCAGTTTTCACACACACACACACCACGCACGCACGCACGCACACTACGCAACGCAGCACGCACGCACGCACTGCACGCACGCACGCACACACACACACACACACTGATCAGCCTTATAACTTAAAAATCGTGAACATTAACTTGACTTCAATTTACACTTGACTTCAGTTTACTCTTCTGCAGCGATGCTGATAGAATGAACTCTGCCAAAACAGAAGTAGATTTTGTAGTGTGGCATTTTCGTTGCAAGTAAAGAGGAAAAGGCAGACTCTAATGTTCAATTATGTTGTAGTGTCCTGATTTTATAGAATTTTACTTTAAGAAAGGCTGTGCACTGCACAATGAAGAAACAGTTTTCTCATGCACCACACATGCATGTGCGCGCACACACACACACAATGTGATATGCATGCAATTGCATGCACACGCTTGCATGCATACACGCAAGCACACACACACACACACACACACACACACACACACACACACACACACACACACACACACCACCACACACACACAAAAAAAGAACAAATGATCTATAGTCATAAACATTGATTATTCACTGCAGTTTACTTTTGTGGGTTGTGCCCATGATAGACTTCTTAGAGAGCTTTGTAAACAGAGAGCTAAACTTATCTGGGAAGAGATAGAGGACAGTGATAATGCTTTTCTGAATTGGTGTGATGTGATGAGGTGGAAGGATGCGTCATGTCTTTGAACTGGAAATGTCAGATGCTATATCTGATCTGCTGCTCTTTATTTAAGCTTTATCCTTTAACAGTCGCATTCTGCTGCAGGGATTGACTCATGATGCATTGGTTACGTTTTGATGGGGATATGGGAATTGTCCAGGCCTTGTGACCTGTGTGTGTTGTAAAGCTTTTTTATGTTCGTATTTCTCTCTTACTCTCTCTGAACAGTCTGTCTCTCCGTCTCTGTCTCTGTCTGTCTGTCTTTCTCTCTCTCATTCTGTATCTCTTGCTTCCTCCCTCTGTTTCTCTGTCTCACAGACACCTGTCTGTCTGTCTTTCTCTCTCTCTCATTTTGTATCTCTTGCTTCCCCCCTCTGTTTCTCTGTCTCACAGACACCTGTCTGTCTGTCTTTCTCTCTCTCTCATTCTGTATCTCTGTTTCTCTGTCTCACAGACACACAGACATGCTGAGCTACACACACAGGCTTAAGTATACTCACCTAGAGGCACGCTCACCAACACACACACACACACACACACACACACACACACACACACACACACACACACACACACACACACACACATACACACACACACACACACACACACACACACACACACACACAATCTGTGCGAAAGGCTTCCAGTCAGTGCAGCTGTACCTGAACGTATTTTTCTTGGTTAGGGAAAGAGAGGGAAATGAGATGAGCTCTGCCCTGGTAGTGCTGCCCATACAGGGTTGTCAGTAGTGAGAAGTGACAGCAATGTGTAACCAAGCAAGTAATTCAAATAGACATTGTGAATGGTTGCGCAACAAAGCAAGAAATCAGCAGTGTGTAACCAAGCAAGTAATTCAAATAGGCATTGTGAATGGTTTGCGCAACAAAGCAAGAAATCAGCAGTGTGTAACCAAGCAAGTAATTCAAATAGGCATTGTGAATGGTTGCGCAACAAAGCAAGAAATCAGCAGTGTGTAACTAAGCAAATTATTCAAATAGGCATTGTGAATGAATGTGTAACAAAGCAAGAAATCAGCAGTGTGTAACTAAGCAAGTTATTCAGATAGGCATTGTGAATGAAGGTGTAACAAAGCAAGAAATCAGCAGTGTGTAACTAAGCAAGTTGTTCAAATAGGCATTGTGAATGGTTGCACAACAAAGCAAGAAAGCAGCAGTGTGTAACTAAGCAAATTATTCAAATAGGCATTGTGAATGAATGTGTAACAAAGCAAGAAATCAGCAATGTGTAACTAAGCAAATTATTCAAATAGGCATTGTGAATGAATGTGTAACAAAGCAAGAAATCAGCAGTGTGTAACTAAGCAAATTATTCAAATAGGCATTGTGAATGAATGTGTAACAAAACAAGAAAGCAGCAGTATGTAACTTGTAAGTTACTAAGCAAATTATTCAAATAGGCATTGTGAATGAATGTGTAACAAAGCAAGAAAGCAGCAGTATGTAAGTTACTAAGCAAATTATTCAAATAGGCATTGTGAATGAATGTGTATTGCTAAGGAAAAAATAAGCTTTTTTTTTTAAAGTTAAACTAAAGAAGAAATCAGCATTGTGTAAGTAAGGAAGAAATAGCATTATGTAACAAGAAAAAAAAAGTAATCAACATTGTGTAACAAAGCAAGTAATCTGCATTGTGTGACTAAAGTAATCAGGAAGAAGCAGAGGTCATTGATATCACATTGCTGAATTGTTGTAATGTGATGAGACGTGGAGGGATGCATGATGTCTTTGAATTGGAAATGTCAGCTGCGATACCTGATGCCTTGATCTTTGTTCAAGCTTTATCCCTCTCATTCTGCCGTCGACTGAACAGCTGGTTCATTGGTTCGTTTTGATGGGATGGGAGTTGTCCAAGTCTCGTGACTTTGCCTGTCGTGTAAAAACTTATTTGATTCTTCCTTCTTTTTTTTTTTCTTTCCATTTTCATCTATTTATCTGTCGTGTCTTTCTGAGGCTGTTACTGTTGTGCTGTCTCTTTCAACAGTTTCTAGCTGTTTTTTTTTTTTTTCTGATTGTCTTTTTTGTTGTTTTTTCTGATTGTCTTTTTTGTTGTATACACACATGCACACGCATTCACACGCATATATGCACGCTCACACACACACACACATGTATAGATACAACATCACACCAAATCCATGCACACACACATGTATGTGCGTGCACACACTCACACAGACACACACACAGGCACGCACACACGCATGTGTGCATTCACACAGTTAATGTCAGTATGGCATGTAGTAGTAGTCAGTAGTAGAAGATGTAATTCCCCAAGCTCTAGTACTACCTCACAGTCACTTTATTGTGAAGGTAGTGTATGGGCCAACAGCAAAGTACAGTAAGCTATTTGTCCTTGTTGTCTCTCTCTCTTATTCTCCCTCCATCTCTGCGCACACACACACACACACACACACACACACACACACCACGCACGCACGCACGCACGTACGCACGCACGCACGCGCGCACGCACACGCACATGCATACGCACACACACACACACACACACACACACACGTGTGTGGAGAGAGAATGAGAGACAGCAATCTCGTCTTCTCTTTTCGGTCTGTTTTGATCAAAGGGGGTGATTGATTCCCATATGTGGAAGATTGCGATTGTTGGCTTTCAGGGTGACATCAGGTCTATTTACACACACTGGTACATCTAAATGTGTGTAGTTTGCGTATGTGTGTGAGAGAGGCTGAAAGAGAGAGTGTTTGTTTAAAGGTGGGAGATAATATAATACAGAAACACTTTATAAATATCATTTATACATAAAGTGTTTGTATCTGAGACAGTGACAAAACGTGCAAAAAATGGGACACAGATCATAGAATTCAAAACTATAATCACTTTAAAATTTCTGTAATTTTATAAAGTTAAGCCCATTGCATGCATGAAAACAGAAAGGAGAAGTTAATTTGTATAATACTTTTTCTGGTGTAATAGAAAATGTCAGATCATTTTGTGAAAAGCAGTTGTGATGCTGGACATAAAAAATCTACAATTGTTATTTAATAGCTGAGCAAGGGTCTTGAAATTGGGGATTTCGTGGAAGATGGATGATGTTAATAAGATAATGTATGGGATTCTGTCAGTTTGTAAGTGATGAATGAGGTGCAGCTTTCATGTCCACGTTCACGTCTGTCACCAGGTAATGTTTGTCATGAGACATCATGCAAACATCCACTGTTGGTGCTAAGAAGTGTAAAACAAATAACAAATTACCCTACCTGTTTTAAAGAAAAACATAACACCCAGAAGCTATCAGTTTGTCTTTCGTACTTCTTGAAAGAATGGGGAAGTGTCGGTTGCGACACTTTTGAGTAAGGACATGACAAGAACAGCGGAGTCCAGTTTTGTACAACTATATACATAAATGCAGCAAAAAGACAAATATAATCAATCCTAAAATCAAGCAAGATGGTCAGACCATAGTTATTTCTTCATTTCAAAATCATATGTGAAAAAAAAACTACCTCCCAATATCAGATTTTTATAGAATTTGTTGCTTTTAGAAAGGCTTGTGGCACAGGAACAAGTGAAGAAACTGTTTTCTCTCTCTCTCTCTCTCTCACACACACACACACACACACGCACACACACACACACACACACACACACCACACACACACACACACACCACACCACACACACACACACACACACACACACACACACACACACACACACACAGATACACACAGACACACACACACACACACACCACTCACACTCACCAAATAGGTCTTGGTGATATTTTCACTGTTTGTTGTTACATCAGTATCAGTCAAGCACTCAAACATGAGCAAAACAGAACAGGACTGAGTAGGTAGGAATGTTCTGGATATAACAGGAGCATTGGCCCCAGAGTTGAACTAGGAGTCTACCCTTGCTCCAGTATTGATTTCCTTTTCTTGTTTGTTTGGTCATTGCTTGTGTATAGAACTGGAAGTAGTGGCAGGATAGATTACACAGTTTTTGTATGTACTACCGCCCTGTAATTTCTTTTTCTTTTCTTCTTTTTTCAAGAGGCCTAATGGCTTCCCTATCTTCTCATTGTGTGGCCTCTGCTCTGGAATTCCCATTCAAACAATGTCAGACACCCTACTTCTATGTCAACTTTTAAATCCTACTTCAAAACTTACCCCGTCAGACAATATTTCTATGTCCATGATTTTTCTAATGTTTTGTAGTCTGTTGCTGTGTCCATTGCATGGTTGTAAATAGGTCTGTGACTCTGAGAGGATTTATTTTTTTTGTAAGTGTCTAGATCCGTAGGTAAGGGGCTGTATGAATTTTGTTTATTTATGTTTTATCCAAGTCATTATCTTCTGTATTAGTTGCATGCAGGTACATTATGGACAATCTTTTTTGTTTTGTTTTGTTTAACATTTTTTTGTCTTTTTGTCTTTCTTCTTCTTCTATTTTGTTGTTTATTTGTAGTGCTGCACATATCCTCCTTCAACAGCCATTTTTTCCCGTTGTCTTTTTTTTTAAATCTTTTTTTTTTTTTCCTGAATGATTTTTCTGTATTGTTTATATTTGAAAACACTATCAGCCATACAATATTGGTTTCAGTCTGTAGAAAGGACAATTCTGACATTTTCCCTCTTTGTGTCTCTGTCTGTCTGTCTGACTGCCCCCCCCCCCCCCCCCCTCTCTCTCTCTCTCTCCTTGATGGGAAATTTCACAGCTTTTAAATTTTTTTTTTTTAAATAACTGCCTTTCCTTTCCTCTCCAGCAGTTTCCCCACTTCTTTCTCTTTTCTTTTTTCATCACACTCCCTTGCAACCTTTCTTTCTCATCCCCCACATTTGTATTGTCTTATCTAATTCCGATTTTACCCCCCCCCCCCTCCTTTTTTTCTCTTCTCTACATCATCATACTGTGAACACATCCCCCTTCCCTCCCCTCCCCTCCCCCACACAACCCCTACCCAAATTGATGTTTTAGATGTTTTCTTCTTGTTCAAAAGTGAATACCAGTGCATTCATCTTTGTTTTCTTTTTTTTTTTTTTTATATACAGTAATGCACATTTTGCATGCTAATTGTGTGATTTACTAAGTTAAAGTCCCTTCTACGGCATTTCTGCTGCTCAGAATTTATTACTCCAAAAACATATTTTTAACATCCATCTTAAGTCATTTTTTTTTTATTGAGCCCATGTACATATTCTTCAAATTGTTTCCTAATGATAGAAAAGTTCTAGATAGTCAGTTTCATTTCTATGTAAACTGATAAAGAGCATGTATTGTCATCTGCAATTTGATTTTATGCAAGAGTATTTTGGTAAGGTATGTATTAGTATTTTCCACCGCTGTTCTTTTATTTTTTCTTGTTTGGTTGCTTTTGAAGGGTGTTGCCAGACATTCTTCTCAGCTGAAATTTCCTGGCTCCAAATCCTTTAAAAGCACATGGTTTTGTTTCATGTTCCGATTCTCTTTCTGTTAACCATTTTGAGATTTTTTTCAGCATGGTACAGTATCTATTTAAGTTGATTGACAGGTTATTGAATGCTTCATTTACAGTCGGGTTTTTAGTCAATCGGTTCCAGTGCTTCTTATCAGTTATTAATGCATTATACAGAAATATGACATTGGCCTTATTCTGTCTTGATTTATCCATTACTTCATGCGCGTTTGAAATGTTCTTTTCATATACCTTTGCATAATACTTCATAACATACTAGTTCTGTACTCACCATTTTCCAAGAGGGAAAAAAGAATGAATGCTATCTATATTGAATTTGATGAGGTTGTTGTTCCATAAAAGCTGATGGTGAAAATTGCTTGCATTTATGTCTATTTTGTTGTTGTTGTTGTTTTCATTCATTAAGCATGTTTGGAATGTTTTAATTCCAGAAAGTGTTCTCAATTTCTGATACTACTTTTAGCCATGTGATCTTCAGTTTATGTGAAATACCGCTAGCTCATTTGGAATTTTCCCATAATAATATATCGCTTGGGAATGTTAGTCCAGTTTTCTGTTTGTGAGCTGTTCTTAGTTTTCCTGTCCATTGGAGATGGAAATTTCTTGCATTTTATGTATGTTTATTTTTTTTTTAATCCTTGCTCATCAGTAATAGATTCCTTTACTGTTCTTTTTACTTTTTCAAACACTTTTCTGTTTGCAGGTTTCCTTTGCCATACAAACTTATGCAGGGTTGTACTGATTGCATTTAACATTTTCTCTTGTAAGCCTATAGTCCTGAAAGAACTAAGTTACATTTGCTATGATGAAATAAGATCTCTGCTGTTGGGATCAGTGTTGGCAAGAATTTAGATTGCTGGGTGTGATAGAGTGTAATATGTGTATGACTATGAGATAAATGTTCAGAAACTGAAATGACAGGACTCTCTTCCTGTGTGTGTGTGTGTGTGTGTGTGTGTGTGTGTGTGTGTGTGTGTGTGTGTGTGTGTGTGTGTGTGTGTGTGTGTGTTTTTGTGTATGTGTGTGTGTGTTTGTGTGTGTGTGTGTGTGTGTTGTGTGTGGCGCGCACACACACAGTGCTCATGTGCAGATGCTTGTATGCAAGTGTGTGCATTAAAGGAACAGTCAAACAAATTATGAATTTTGTCTGGAAACAACTTCACGATTGTTTGTTGAAGAGTAGGTGAAAAATCTGATTTAAATGAAAAATATAATTTCTCCCCCTAAAATGAAAACAACCCCCCACAAAAAAACAAAAAACAAAATGAAAACAACAGCAGCAGCAACAAAACAGCAACAATAACAACAACAACAACAACAACAACAACAATAACACCTTCCTGATTGATGAGTTTCAAAAGATCAGTCATACGATGTGTCTTATCAGGTAGATAGAGCTCTGAATGAACTTATGTCATACTTTGAGTGGCGTTGATCTCAGTTAAAAGAGTGGCCCTTCACTGTTCCCGGATAAGGCTGTTTGCTGAGTTGGCATAATCATTAGATTATATGCATGATTTTTAAGCTCATCTCATCTCATAGTATATAGTTTACATCAGCATGGTTGAGAAGTGACATAACCAGATAGAATTCAGTGATGGCTTGTTCCCTGTTCACTAGTGATAACATTATATTATTAGGGATCACACAAGAGGAAAGCTTGTTGTTCATATCCATTCAGTCTTGCTGAAAGTCCATTTGGCTTGTGAGTATTTTTGACTTGGCTTGCCTTGTAATGTAACTAGAGTTAAAGATGCTTTAAGATGTTGTGGGCTCAGTGGTAATGATGAGACCATGCATCATGTAAAACGGACATTTCTGTACATTACATAAATTGGAAGTTTTCCATACATCACATAAAACTGCCATTTTCCATACATCACATAAAATGGACATTTCTGTACATCACATAACATGGATATTTTTCATACATCGCATAAAAGGACATTTTCCATACATCTTCATCTGGTAAGATGAACATTTTCCATACATCACATGAAAGGACATTTTCCATACATCTTCATCTGGTAAGATGGATATTTTCCATACATCATGTAGTGTGGACATTTTAAATGTTCGGGTCCACTTAAGTGTGGCTAAAAGTCGTTTGCATTGTTAAAGTCTGCTTGCCTTGCATTTAGAGTTTAAGCATGCTGTAGGCCTAGTGGTAATGGCATGCCATACATCACATGAAATGGAAAATTAGAGTTTATATCCACTGAAATATGGCAGAAAATCCTTCGTTTGAGAGTGCTGTGGGCCCAGTGGTTTCAGTTTCACTGAAATCTGGTTGTAATTTCATTTGTCATTATGGGTATTTCAAATGTGCATGCCTCGTAACCAGAATTTGTGTGGTTTGGGATTGGTGGGAAAACATGAATCATATAGCAGAGTTTCATCTGTATTTGACACAGCAATTAGTGTGTGTCAGTAGGCTGAACTGAACTGAAAATGCTAGTATTACCTTTCTTGCTTATTGCCCATCATGCCATCGGCTTATAGGATAGCAACTAAGGTTCTCCACATCTGCCTGTTCTGGGCCAGCTATTTTATAGTACCTCAGGTGTGAATCAGGGCCTGGAGACCGCGAGTTCTGTTGCACAACCTGTAGTTTGTTTTTCCAGTACTATGTTTTTTAAAATCCCCTGTGTGATAAATTGGACAGAGTGGTCAGCGCCAGGGACATCTCCTTAGACTATGTGCACAAATGCATTGATATGTCTACTACTTAATTTTCTTTATCTTGTTTGAAGTATTGCTTGTTTTGAAAGTCATAGTCCTGATGTGGCTCTACGCAGTCGGCTGGGCTTTAAGCAAAAATAACCACAACATTACTGGGTTGTTAGCCGTGTGCCCACCCACAGTTGACCAGTAGAAAGCACCGCTTGCTGTACTTATAAGTAAGCTTAATGGTTAGCTGTAGCAGCCAACAATAAAACTAGCTGCTGATTGGACCAGTTTGATCACTGAACGTGTCAGAAAGGAGGAGACGTGGGGTGGGAGACAGGCATTTTCCTCATGGGAGAAGGAATGTACTTTGAGGGGGAGGGGTGGGGAGAAAAGGAAGCTGCCTTGAGTTAATTAACTGCCTGTCGATAATTACAGTGACGCCAGCTAAATAGTCCACCATGTTTCATGCAGTACTCGAGGACAGATGACTAGAAGTCGTCCTCTGAGTCTGACTCGGGATCTGGAGGTGAAGGTTAGTCCAGGATGTGTAGGCCGTGAACGTTGTTTTTCATTTGCGCTAGAGGTAGTTCGGTAGTCATAGTTTGTGAAGACATTGTTGGTTGGTTCTAATTGCCCATTATACCACTGGCAAGTAGGGCAGCAATGAAGATTTGCCACTCTTGTCTGTTCAGGGTTGTCTTCAGTATAATATTCCAGAAGAACTTCAGGCCACCCAGAGGTTGAATACTCCTTTTTGTCTCCAGGTGTTTTTAGGTCTTCCTGTCTTGCGTCTGTGTTCAGGTGTCCTGTGTAGGCTATTGCTGGTGATGTTATCTTGCTGTCTTTAGGTGACCTGCCCATCACATCCCCCACACCCCATTGACTTCATCATCATCATGTGCCTTGCTTCATACAAATCTACTTTTATCGCTGCAAGTATATCTCATACCTTTCTTGTCCCTACCTACTGTGCAAAACTAATATTTCTTCCCAGGATCTACCTGGTGCTCTTTCCCCTGTGCAGCTTTCCTGTTGTGACTAGTGTTCACGTTTCTCTTGCCTCATAAAATGTCCTATAAATGTTTCTTGTCTTTTCCTAATCTTCTGCATTAGTGTCCTTTTTTTGTTTGTTTGCTTCTCTCAAGATTGTTTTGTTTGTTTTCTTTGCTGCTCATGGAACTCAACATTTTTCTTTGAAACCACATTTCAGCTACCTCGATCTTTATTTGATTTTGCTTGTTGATTGTCCGGACCTCGCATCTGTACTACAGTACTGGTTCTGTATAATTTGAAAAACTCTTTTCCTGATGTTCATCAATAGGCATTTGTTAGTAAGAACACTTTTCATTTTCTGGAATGCTGTTTTAGCTTGGCCAGTTCTGCTGGATATTTCCAGTATTTCCATCGCTTTCACATAAATACATTGTCATGGTGTTGTCCATACTCTTTTACTGTATCGGACGTGTAGCTGTTGTTTGGAGATGTTGGGCCAGAAAATTCTTCGGTTGGTAAAAGTGTCTGTCATTCTCCAGCATTCAGAATTATAGAGTGTTAAGGACACAGCTCAGGTAAAATTTCAGTTTGGTGTTGGTTCTTCAGGGGTGGGGTGGGGGGGGGGGGGGGAGCATTCACAGCGTGTGTCTGGTCTTGCTGAGATGGCTGTTGATGTTGCAGCCTGCTCCTGATTAATATTGAGGATTTGGAAAAAAAACAAAACATTCTGCATGCCAACAAGCAGATTTTAATTATGCTATGGACTTATTTCCTAATACATGGAAAAAGTTAAAAGATTAGGAAAGGACAAGTATCATTTGCAAGACATTTTATGAGGCAAGAGAAATTTGAGTAGTCACAGCAGAAAAGCTAGAAGGAAAAAGAGCACCAGGTAGACGCAAGGAAAAATATTAAGACAGTCTTGGAGAGTGAATGGAACAGAAAGGGTAGGGAATATACTCGCATGGAGAAAAGATAGATTCACATGGAGGGCCATGATCGCCAACGCCAGGCAGTCTGGTACATGATGATGATGATGATGATGATGATGATGGAGGACTAGATGGAAAGGCTAAACCATGCAGCAGTGTCTCGTCTGCAGTTGAGGTGTGTGTAATAAATAATATTTGTCAAGGTTGAACTATACGGAAACAACTGGAACATGTGGTTTCCTCAGGGAAGTGTAACCCAAACCGGCAACAACCAGTAACAAACAGCAACTGTTGATTAGACCAGTTTGATCACGGTACATGTCGAAGGCAGGAGGCATGGCAGAAAGGCTTTTCATCTTGGGGATTAGGTGTGGGACTGGACAGAAGGAAGCTAGCTGTGTTCAGTTGATTAACCCTTTGACTCCCGCACCCTATCCACCAGCTGCAAAAACTTAACCCTATCCACCAGCTGGCTGGTGGATAGGGTGAAGGAGTCAAAGGGTTAAAGTTTTTGCTTTGCTAGCATGGCTGACAATGCAGAATGCGGGGGTCAAAGGGTTAACTGCTTGGCGGTAAACTTTAGTGGCAACGGCTAATTCGTGTAGTCATTGTTTCACACAGTAAACAGACAAATGAATAGGAGTCATCCTGAAGCTGACACAGGATCTGGGGGTGAAGGGTCGTTCAAAGGTGAATAGTGTAGCACTTTTGTTTCTTGACACTTTCATTCTCTATTCAGGAGCTGGAAGCCGGTGGACAGGGTGCGGGAGTGAAAGTAGTGTTAAAGGTAGTCCAGGATGGGTAGTTGCTGATAAATATTGTACAGCGTCTGTTCCTTGAAGGGACAGATGGGTTGTGATGAATATTGTAACACTTGTGTGCTGTTTGTGGCACTCTTGGGAGTGGTGATTAACTGGTGACTTGAGAGTGGTGATAAATTGATGATGGAACATTTGTGAATTAGCAAGTGCTTCCCTTTGATGGAAGGAAGTGTACCCTTGGGTCACTGCCCTGGTATGTCTAGCTTGTCAGTTCTTTCTTGGTTCTCTTCATCTTCTTGCCATCACTTCTTACTATCTCTCAGCCTGTCTCTATGTCCGTGGTCCGTTACTAAAATGCGCCCCAGCAGACGCCGAAAAACACGCGCTCACGCACGCACTGAAACGCAGCACGCACGCCGTCGCACGCACCACACACACACACGCACGCACACACACACACACACACACACAACACACACACACACACACACACACACACAAGAGAGCTGCTGTCATCTCGAACTTTATTCCTTTGACAATCCATAATGCTTCTTTCCCTGTTTTCAAAAGCCAGTTTTTAACTCATCTGTTTTAGCTAGTCTTCACTCAGTTACTTGAACGTTAAGAAAAAAGTGGACCTGTGACTTTGCTGTGTAAATTTTTTATGTTGTGTTGTGGTAGTGATGATGGTAGTGCTGTGTGTATGTGACATGATATTTGTTAAATGTATTGATATGTACATGTACTAATTAATCTTATTTTGTTAATGTTTTACAGAGTCTCAATTGGCATGTTATGTGCTGAAGAGAGCTGTCTAAATGCTAGTGATTTAATAGTAGTATTTTGCTAGCTTGCTGTTTGCAGGCCTATTGTTCAGTCATTTATTACAGAAATGTAACTTTTTTTTTTCAATGAGTTTTTTTTTAAGTCACTTTAGTACCCCACTAAGATGAATGTCAAAATGTGGTTCATTCACACATGCACGTGTGCTCATGCACACACGCACGTGTGCTCATGCACTCAGACACGCTCGCACGCATGCGCACACACATACACACACAAACATCACACACACACACACACACACACACACACACACACACACACACACACACACACACACACACACACACACACACACACACACACACACACATATATATATATATATCACACAAACAAACAAATGTAATGAAAATGAAAACAAACTGGCCACATAGTGGATTTGTGACATAGCTGATACCTCCCTGAAGGGAGAAAATGTTCGTCAGTTGATTCTTTTATAGATTTTGCCTGTACAGCAGATGTTGTTTCCTCTGTGTGTGTGTGTGTGTGTGTGTGTGTGTGTGTGTGTGTGGTGTGTGTGGTGTGTGTGTGTGTGTGTGTGTGTGTGTGGTCAGTGCCATAACTGATACATTTTCATTGTCCTGAATTTAATGTTGTAATGTGCGCTATGAACATCTGATCTGAAAATATATAGTGATGCTCATAACGTTGAACTGTATATGTGTTTGCGTGTGTGGGCATGTGAATGCAGGCTCATTGTATCAGAACACAGAAGGCTGAACCATAACCGATAGTGTTATTGGTGTGTGTTTCATCATACTGGGCGTTTTTGTGTGATTGATGTGAAATGGATTATGTTTGTGCTAGTGTGGGTTTATCTCTGTTTTATTGATCGCATACACATATCCATTTGTGTTTAGATACCCTAGACTGATCTTCTGCAGTGATTATTTATTCATGGCATGTGTGTATGCAGTGGGATACTGATATCTTTTGAAGTGGAGTATTCATTGATTGCCTACATGTACATGTTAGAGTATTCTACATGGATATTCTGACACCCCCCCCCCCCCTCCATGGGGTTTGTTGGGGCTCAAGCTCTTTTAGCATGAATAGTATCTCCACCTTCTGGAAATTTTGTGCTAGAAATTTCCTCTTTTCTGTCATCATCTTTGTTTCTGGCTTGTTCCTTTGTTTTCTGTCATTTCTTCCTATCATTTTCTGCCTACTGATCCATTCACCTATATGTGTTCGATAAAGTCTTATGTACTTCTCTTAGGATTGATAATTGGGTACATGGGTTGAGTGTATTTTTGGCTCTAGGGAAGTGAGATATGTGCAAGGAATTTTAGGTAACTTAGGCCTATTTTATATGTTTTAGTGTCCTTAGCTATGCTTAATTTGTATTCGGATATGTTTTTTTAAATCCCATGTGTGATAAACTGGACAGAGTAGTCAACACCATTGGCATTTTCTTTAGATTATGTGTGCGAATGCATTGATATGTGTACTTAATTTTCTTTTTTGTTGTTGTTTTTTGTGTGGAAGTTAGGTATTGTGTCGGTTTTGAAATGTTTATAACCCTGATGTACCTCTATGCGGTTGGCTGGGCTTTGAACAGAAATATTGATAACAATGTATAGCCCTGATATGGCTCTACACAGTTGGTTGGGCTTTAAGCAACAAGAACAAATAGCAAACAAAGTTATCAAATGCATTACAGAAATCAGAAATATTGTGAGTGGCAGCCTTTTGTCCAGTAGATAGTCCACTGATCACATCCATGCTTACCCAACAGGAGTCAATTTATCCCATGTCTAGTTTTAGTGGATAGTGGTGAACACACACACACACAAACACACACACACACACACACACACACATACAACACACACACACACACACACACACACACACACACCACTCACACTCACACACACTTACACACTCACACACACACACACACTTACACACACACACACACACACACACACACATTTACACACACACACACATATTTACACACACACACACACGCACGCGCGCGCGCGCGCACGCACGCACGCACGCACGCACGCACGCACGCACGCACGCACACACACACACACACACACACACACACACACACACACACACACACACACACACACACACACACTCTCTCTCTCTCTCTGTCTGTCTGTCTGTCTCTCTGACATATTTGCTGAAAATGTCTTAATACTTTCAAAAGTCCTTATAGATTATGAAAGAAATGACTGCAAGGATATGCTAAAGAGTATTTAAAAATGGCTTAGTGGACCTATTGCTCAAGACAGAATGCTGAATTATCTGCCTTAGTCAAAACACACAAAGAGCAAACATACTCACCATCAACAACAACAAACAACAAACAACAACATCAAAAGCCCACCCAACAATCAAAAAAGTCTTTTGGAACTATTCACAAGTATGCTTGTCACCTGATAAAGTTGAGTGTTTGGTTCATTATGATAAAAACACAGAAATTAGGAGGGCAGAATCTATTTTAAGGTGACTGTGACAAATCAAACCTTAAATTTAGAAATTATGTTTGTTAACTATGTTGCCAAACCATGGTAGTGCAGCATGAAAAAATCGAAATAAAGAGGAGGTTCAGCTGTGCAGTAGTCATGTCTTTTTAAAAAAATATGTAAATATCAGCAGTAGAAGGATGTAATTTAGAACACAAATATATACATATCAGCTTAATGACGACAAAACAGAAGCTATCCTCATTGGCACCCGTCAGAAACTTTCTCAGCTGCCTCCTCTTTCTCTCCCATTATGTAACACACCAGTCCCAATTTCTGATTCAGCTAAAAACCTTGGTGTCTGCATTGACTCTACCCTCTCCATGAACAACTTTGTTTCTCAAACTGCCAGATCCTGCTACTATCATCTCCATCGTATAAGGCTGATCAGGAAGTATCTCTCTGTTGAAACAACTGCAAAACTTGTTCTCTCCTTCATAATGTCTCGCATTGACTATTGCAATTCAGTCCTGTCTGGTCTTCCTGCCTCCACCATTCACATCCTACAGCGCATTCAAAACAATGCTGTACGCCTTGTACTCAAAAAGAAAAAAGCTGACCACATATCTCCTCTCCTGGCACAACTTCACTGGCTCCCTGTATCAAAGCGCATACAGTACAAACTAGACACCATGTGCTACAAAAGCCTCAATAACGCAGCCCCCGATTACCTGTCAAGCCTACTTGAGATCTATGTTCCCTCACGTACCCTCCGCTCTGCCTCTGATCCTCTGACTTTTCGCTTTCCACGCACTAAGCTCAATACCTATGGTCCACGAGCCTTCTCTGTTTCTGGTCCACTCTCCTGGAACAAACTTCCTCTCTCAGTCCGTCAGCAACCTACTTTTGTCTCCTTCAAGTCCGCTCTCAAAACTCACCTTTTCTCCTCCGCATAAAATCCTAACCTCACTCAACCCCCCCCCCCCCCCCCCCCCCTCTGCAGCCTGTCTCCGCTCGGAAGGAATCACATGGTTATAATATATAATTGTATATGCTATGCTCTCTATAATTTTCCATTGCTTTTATTCTTGCTTTTATTGCTTTTATTCTTTCTCCCCATTTATAGCCATGCGTGTGTGTGGGTGTGTGTGTGTGTGTGTGTGTGTGTGTGTGTGTGTCTGTGTGTGTGCGTGCGTGTGTGTGCGTGCGTGCGTGCTTGCGTGTGTGTCTGCTTCAGCGCTTAGATTTGATTTTATCAAGATTTTGCGCTATATAAATATTGTAATTATTATTAAGTAGTAAGGATGTAATTTACAAGACAGTAGTATAGTTACTTCCTTTAGTTCATACACAGTTTATGTAATAGTGATATAGATTATTGCTGTGTGTATTGGAAGCTTACATGGTTAAATTTCCTTAATTAATGTTCCTACAATGTGACCAAAGTTGCTGTTAAAAATTCTGTTGATAAATCATTTAGATATCTTTGAAACATATCAAAATGAAACAATGCGTATTATGAATCAAGACAGGTGCAAATTTTCAGCCAACTGACCTGTGTCAAGTACGAACAAGAGACTGCCAGAACAAAACAAAACAAAACAAAGCACAAAAAATCCAAAAGGAACTATCTCTTGGACAAATACAACAGAAAGAAATCAGGTAGATTTAGGAACACCCCCCCCCCCCTGCCCAAAGAAAAGCCAACCAATCAACCAACCAACCAACCAACTCTGATCACTTCCTTGATGTAGTATATGTCTGACAAAGGCCAGTTAACTGAACATTTTTTCATCCCTCTGACTTTGTTAATTAACCCTTTGACTCCTGCACCCTATCCATCAACTGCAAAAAAAATTGACTCCTGCACCCTATCCACCAACTGCAAAAAAATTAACCCTTTTACTCCCTCACCCTATCCACCAGCTTCGTGCAGCTGGTGGATAGGGTGAGGGAGTCAAAGGGTGAAAATTTTGCTTCGTTAACATGCTTGACAATGCAGGATGCTGGTGGACAGGGTGCAGGAGTCAAAGGGTTAATTAAATTAGATACGCATCCTCATTCTATTCTCATACATTCCTGGTTTCTGTTGGCTTAATTTAACACCAGAGTCCAAGTTTGGTACAGTAATCCATCCATAAGCAGGTGAGAAATCTTGCAGGCTTGTTTTGTTTTTCTTTCTGTTTGCGTCTGTGTTGTGTGCTTGTACACCCCTGTGGGGATGCCGGGGTTTCTTTCAGTATAAATAGTATCCCCACTTTCTAGAAATTTTCTGTGAGAAATTTCCTCTTTTTTGTCACTCTCTTTTTCTGCCTTGTTCCTTTGCTTTCTGTTATTTCTTACTGTCATTTTCTGCCATGCTGGTCAATTCATTGTATCATCATCATCATCATCATCATCAAGTGCCCTGCCAAATGGTGTTGGCGATCATGGCCCTCCATATGCATCTATCCCTTGTTGCCGCAAGCACATCTTCCACCCTCTCTGTCCTTAGCCACTATGCAAGTCCGTCCAATATTTTTTCCCTGGGTCTACCTGGTGCTCACTTTCCCTCCAGCTTTCCTGTTGTGACCAGGTGTTCTAATTCCCCTTTCCTCATAAAATGGCCTATAAACGTTGCCTGTCTTTACCTAATCTTCCTTATCAATGATCTTCTTGTGTCTGTATCCATCAAGACTGTCTCGTTTGTTTTCTTTGCTGTCCATGGAACTCTCAACGTTCTTCTTAGAAATCACATTTCGGCTGCCTCAATCTTGCTCTGGCTTTGCTTGTTGACTGTCCACACCTCACAACCGTATAACATTATCGATTCTGTATACGTTCAAGAACTCTCTTCCTGATGTTAATTGATAGGCATTTGTTGGTAAGAACGCTTTTCATCTTTTCGAACGCTGTTTTGGCTTGGCCAATTCTGCTGGCCGTTTCTGATGTGCATCTGCCATCTGGTGAGATAATTGTTCCTAGACATTTAAACTTATCAACCTGTCTCAAGGTTGTGCCGTTTGCTGTTATTTTGCATGAGGGGATTTCATATTTTGTACTGATTACCATGACTTTAGTCTTCTTGCTATTTAGCTCCAACCCTTTTACTTTTTGCTTCTGCAATTAGCACGTGTCATCTGCATATTGAATATCATTTTTCCTCCAACCTTTAATCCAGGGTATTCTTCTAGATTTCTCATGATGTTTTCGCTGTAAAGTGAAAACAGATCTGGTGACAAAACACAACCTTGCCTGACTCCTCGTTTGATATTTTGGAAAGAGCTTATATCGTTTTCTATTCTCATTGCAGCAGTTTGTTCCCATATTTCTGATTATTGTATATCTTTTCCATCAATATTGAGTCTTTCTAGTTGGTTGATCAGTTCTTCATGTCTTATCCAATCAAAAATGTATAATCAACAGGATAAGTTAATCCTTATTCATCTCGATTGACCTCTCTTGATAGTTCTTAGGATGCATATGGCGTTACTAGTTCAAGGACCTTTCGACAAATCCACACTGTTCTTCTGTATTTCTCTTTTGATTCTATTCCTTGTCCTCATCATGATTATTCTTAATAGGATTTTTGTTACATGACTCATCAAGCTGATTGTGTGCATGGAGTTTCGCGTTCTGTAGCCTCTTTTCTTTTGAAGAGCAATGAAAATTGATTTTGACAATATCTTCAGGGATTATTCCGGTGTCATAAATTTCATTTAGGGGACTGTTATTTTTTCAATACCAGATTCCTCTAGGGCTTCAATAATCTCTGTAGTAAAATTATCTGGTACTGGGGCTTTTCCTGGTTTCATCTTTTCAGTGCTGCCGACTTCATCCTTCCTTATAGGTGGTCCTTCAAGGTTCTTTCTGTAATATGTTCTTCGTTTCTGTCATCTTCAAAAAGGTCTTTGATGTACTCTCCCAATCTATCTAATATTTTGTCCTTTTTCTATGATAAGTGTACCATCTTTCGATTTTAAGCAACCAGTTGATGTGCATGTCTTTTTCCTGTGGACAATTTCTTCAGTTCTTTTGTACATACCCTGAAGATCTGTTTTGTATTCACCTGTATGTGTTCGATAAAGTCTCACATACTTTCTCTTAGGATTGATAATTGGGTACATGTATTAAATGCATTTTTGGCTCTAGGGAAGTGAGATCTGCACAAGCAATTTTAGGTCATTTAGGCCATTTTTATGTATGTTTTAGTGTCCTTAGCTATGTTTGAATTTGTTTTCAGGTATGTATTTTAAATCCCCTGTGTGATAAATTGGACGGAGTGGTCAACGCCAGGGGCATCTCCTTAGATTATGTGCACGAATGTATCAATTGGTATGTGTATTTGATTTTCTTTTCCTTATTTTTGTTGTTGTTGTTAAGTATTGTGTACGTTTTAAATGGTTATAGCCCTGATATGGCTCTCCGCAGTCTGCTGGGCTTTAAACAGCAATAACAGTAACAATAACAATGTGCTTGTACACATTTACTCAAGCCACACTCTTGTAGGATAACATGATATGTTGATTGAGTAGCAGTTGATCTTTGCCCCAGCTTACTACAACCAGTATGTGTGTTCTGGCCCTGTCTTAGGTTCTCGGGGAAACACAGTTATGAGTTTTGAATTACACATACACACTCACATTTTCTCTTTGCCAGTTGATGTAAAATAGTCTCGCTTTTCAAAGTTAAAATCAAATGTACTCGTACACACTCAGTCATCTCTTGGTATCTTATATGTAAAGTACTGATTCCATTCGTACTGCATTGCGTTTAACATGTGCCATATTTTTGATACGATTGAAAGGTTTGTGTGACTGATAACTTTGTTTATCAGCTGGCTTTCTCAATGAAGTTGACACATTTTTGATATGATTAGTTGAATGGTTTGGTCTCTAATGATATCAGTATTCTTACTGACCAAATTGCAATAAAGAAGGTCAGTATAATTAGCAGTGTGATTGTTTATAATGCTGAGTGGAATGATAAACATAGTTGCCCTTAATGACTTGCAAACAAAATAAAAAGAAACAAACAGAAACGAAAACACCCCCCCACCCCCCACCCCATTTTATAGTACCATTTAAACCTTTGTAGTAGTCAATATAAATTAACAAGTTTGTTGTAAAGCTGACGTAGGGATTGCTTGCACGCACACACACACACACACACACACACACACACACAACACACAACACAACACAACACAACACAACACAACACAACACAACACAACACAACACACAACACACAACACACAACACACAACACACACACACACACACACACACACACACACACACACACACACACACACACACACACAGAGAGAAATGCTCCAAACTAAATAGCAAATAAACAAAGAAGCAGGTCTAGATTCAACAGATAATATATTTGCCTGGGCAAGATGAAGATCATGGATAAAAGTTAGAACCTTAATTTCCACTGATATGAATACTTTTTGATACATCCATTCATGGTTTGCCCACCTTTCAACTCGCATAGATTTTAGCAAAGCCCCTTTGGGGATGCCAGGGGCTTTTTCTGGAAATTCTGTACTAGAAATTTCCTCATGTCATTTTCTTTCTGCCTTGCTCCTTTGCTTTATGTCATCTCTTCCTACCATTTTCTGCCTTGTTGGTCCATTCACCCATGTGTGTTCTGTATAGTATTTATACTTTCTATTAGGATTGATAATTGGGTACATGTATTCATTACATTTATGTTTTGCTAAAGCAATTTTAAACAATTTAGGCCCATTTATACACATGGAATTTTCAGTAATTTAGGCAGGCAGTTTTTAGTGTCCTTTGTTATATTTGCATTTGTATGCAAGTTGTTTTTTTTTTTAACCCCCCCCCCCCCCCCCCGGTGATAATTGAGATGGAATGGTCAGTGCTAGGGGCATATATATAAGATAGATTATGTGCATGAATGCATTGTTCTGTGTACTAAATTTTCTTTTCATTTTATTTTTCTCCCAGGTCATTGAGGTAATGGTATGTTTTGTGATAGTTATTGTTCTGATATGGCTGTGCATGGTCGACTGGGATTTAAGCGATGATGATGATCATAATAATAATAATAATAATAAGAAGAAGGACCATGTACCATGATAATAATGATAATAATAATAATAGTAATAATAATAATAATGATAATGATTTTAGCAAAGGCAGACATGGAAAATTGACAAACACTTGTATTGTGTCGTTGTTTTGACTGTTGGAAAACAAAGGTCAATTGATCAGTCAGTCATGCAAACACCCAGTGTTTGTGTAGCTCAAATAAAAAGGGTAGGCAGAACTACATAACTTCATAAGTCATAAGTTACAAAATAAGAAAAATAACCTATATACAGTTACAATGGTCACACAATAAGTTATCGTGAGGTTGGGGGTGGGTGGTGAGATTGTGAATTTGAGATCTAATAATAATAATAATTACAATATTTACATAGCGCAAAATCTTGATAAAATCAAATCTAAGCGCTGAAGCAGACACACACACACTCACGCACGCACGCACGCACGCACCGCACACACACGCACACACCACACACACACACACACACGCATGGCTATAAATGGGGAGAAAAAATAAAAGCAATAAGAGCAATGGAAAAAAGCAATGGAAAATTATAGAGAGCATAGCATATACAATTATATATTATAACCATGTGATTCCCCTCCGAGCGGAGACAGGCTGCAGAGGGGGGAGGGGGGGTTGAGTGAGGTTAGGATTTTATGCAGAGGAGAAAAGGTGGGTTTTGAGAGCGGACTTGAAGGAGACAAAAGTAGGTTGCTGACGGACTGAGAGAGGAAGTTTGTTCCAGGAGAGTGGACCAGAAACAGAGAAGGCTCGTGGACCATAGGTATTGAGCTTAGTGCGTGGAAAGCGAAAAGTCAGAGGATCGGAGGCAGAGCGGAGGGTACGTGAGGGAAGATAGATCTCAAGTAGGCTTGACAGGTAATCGGGGGCTGCGTTATTGAGGCTTTTGTAGCACATGGTGTGTAGTTTGTATTGTATGCGCTTTGATACAGGGAGCCAGTGAAGTTGTGCCAGGAGAGGAGATATGTGGTCAGCTTTTTTCTTTTTGAGTACAAGGCGTACAGCATTGTTTTGAATGCGCTGTAGGATGTGAATGGTGGAGGCAGGAAGACCAGACAGGAGTGAATTGCAATAGTCAATGCGAGACATTATGAAGGAGAGAACGAATTTTGCAGTTGTTTCGACAGAGAGATACTTCCTGATCAGCCTTATACGATGGAGATGATAGTAGCAAGATCTGGCAGTTTGAGAAACAAAGTTGTTCATGGAAAGGGTAGAGTCAATGCAGACACCAAGATTTTTAGCTGAATCAGAAATTGGGACTGATGTGTTACATAATGGGAGAGAAAGAGGAGGCAGCTGAGAAAGTTTCTGACGGGTGCCAATGAGGATAGCTTCTGTCTTGTCGTCATTAAGCTGAAGTTTATTGTGTGTCATCCAGTTCTTAATGTCCGAGTAACACTCAGTGGTGCGAGTCAACAGGCGCTGTATATTATCAGGTGAGTCACTGTCTTGAAGTTGGGTGTCATCAGCATAGAAGTGGTGTTTTATAGAGTGGGAGTTGATGATGGTGGACAGGGGGGAGGTGTAAAGAGTGAAAAGAACAGGGCCAAGGACAGATCCTTGTGGAACACCACAGGTCAGGTATGCAGGTTGAGAGTAAGTGCCATTGATGAGAACAGTTTGTTTTCATGAACAATATAATTTCTGTAATGAACAATGACTTTTAATTTCTCCCAACATCATTGTTTTTGAGATTCATAGTAACATAATTTGATGTGACTACATATATACATCTACTGGATTTGGTGATCTTGTTTTTTTGTCTTTCTGTGTTTGTTTTTATTTTTGTTTACCCCTTATATGGTTGACAGAGCCATTTGGTCAAAAAAGTATGCCTATTATTTCATCCATTGAATAATTTGAACTTTCATATTATGTTATGTTTAATTCTCTGAAGGTAATTGGTATCAAGAAAGCTTCCTGTATGGAGTTAATACTTCCTTTTGGAGTTCTTCCTGGTCACGCAAAGAACTTTCCTTTCTCTATCATTTTAACCAAATGGAGAAAGTAAGGTTTTTGTTTCTGTTTTTGTTTTTCCCTCTTGCAAAATGCGGAAAAGTTAATGTACCATTAGTAGAACGACACAGTGTTAAGCCTTCCTTGTTGATAGACTAGCGGCTTGGCAGAGCCCTAAGCCTTCCTTGTAGACAGAATAGCAGCTATAACGAAATTCAGAAATAAGAACTAGATTACAGTGATCACAGAATCGGTTTTAGGTGGATAAACACCCATGCACGTAAGCATGCACACACATACGAACCCACACACACATGCACGTGCGCGCACACACACACATACACACACACAACACACACACATACACACACACATCACACTCACACACACACACCCCACACACACACCACACACCACACACACACACACACACACACACACACACACACACACACACACACACACTCACACTCACACACACACGCCAAATATGACTATTTTGTATTCTAGTTCTACTAAGTTTCCTGAGAGCAAGAATGCAGTTTCATAAAAGCTGTTACATTTCTTTGAATTAGATTTTCAAATTAGTAATCATTTTGTGTTATTGAAATTTTCTTAGCACAGTTTGTATCAAGCCAAGTGAATCATCAAGCTCAGTGTTTTTTTTGTTCTTCCAGTTTTAACCCTTTGACTCCCACAACCTGTCCATCAGCATCCTGCATTGCTGACCATGCTAGCAAAGCAAACATTTAACCCTTTGACTCCCCCACCCTATCCAACAGGTTCCTGCAGGAAGTTGGTGGACAGAGTGAGGAAGTCAAAGAGTTAAGTTTTTGCAGCTGGTGGATAGGGTGCGGGAGTCAAACGGCTAGGGATCATTGCACTCCTTCATGCTCACATTTTTTGGGGGGAGGGGTCCTATTTTTTATGCCTTTTAGCTGCTAAGGAAGCTGATACGGTTTTTACAATGTGATGATGATGATGATGGTGATGAGGATGCTATAAAGTTTCATTTAAGATTGAGAGGGCTGTACTCTATGTTAATATCATAACATATCCTGGCATCAACCAGGCCTGAGAGATACAGACACCTGCGTTTTGGTCAGAAAATTTGAGCAAGACCTTTAATGATGCATCCCTGAAGTGGATGAGACTTAACTGTGTGGTCCCACTCTTCCCAAGGAGCCCATAGCACACTCAACTCTGAGTAAGAGCCAGTTGGAGCCAAAACATCCCTCAATGATTTTTGAAGGGACTGATGGGGATTCAAACCCACAACCTTCCAGTTTGTAGTCTGTTGTGTTAAGCACTACACCACAGCGACTGGTACTCAGGCCCATTGATCAGAGTGCTGTGTTGATGAATGCAAAGGTCATGGGTTTGACCCCCCCCCCCTGTGGGCCACATAATTTTTTAATGCAGTCTGATTGGTTTCATTGATACAGCCATCATGGAATTGTGTTCTGATGTCAGCATAAGTAGTACTTCCAAATTCTGAAAAAATGTGTGCTAGAAATTTCCTCTTTCCTTTCACTCTCATTGTTTCTGCGTTTCTCCCTGACTTTTTCCTATCTCTTCCTTTCTCACTTTCTGTCTTGCTGGTCCTTTTTATGTTTTCCGTAAAGCCTTTCACACTTTCTGCCCGCTAGGATTGATAATTGGGTACATATATTATTTGCGTTTGTATTTTACATCCAAGGAACTGTGAACTGCTTAGTAGCAGTTTTAAGTACTGTAGGCCAGGTTTTATGTATGTTTTTATATATTTAGTTATGCTTAAATGCATTTGTGTTCAGTTTTGTTAATCCCCCTGGCAGTAGTATTGGTGGATTGGCCAGTGCAGGGGGCATATCCTTGAGACTGTTTGCTTGAATTCAATGACATATGCTCTTAATTTCTTCTCCAGGTTTTCTTTTTTCCAGGGTCATGGGTGTGTTTGTGTTTTGAGATGGTTATAACCCTGACATGGCTGTCTGAGCAGTTGGCTTGGCTTTAAACACCAGTGATAGTAGTAAATGATGCCCTGTGTCTCAAGTTCAAACACAGTCTACATCATAAAAACCGGCATGTTCACCACCCATTTCAATGCTTCAGCTGTTCTTGTGGTGTCAGCTTAAGTGTTACATAGGTCCTGTACTCTCCTCCCCTCCCCATTTCCAGGCTTTTCCAGCTCATAGGGTTTTATGCAGGTTCATGGAATCTTCTAGATAAATTACTGACAAATTTGAGGGGAGCACATATGGAATGGTTTGACTGTGACAAATCCTTCTTGATCAAGTTCCAGACATGAAAAAGATCTCAAGGGGAGATCCAGATGTTTCCGCCAAACAAATCAACAATAGCATAAATGAGATAAGCTTGATTTTCCACTAGTATAGATCTTACTTTATCGGCACATAGGCCAATATACATTTGCATTGCTGTTCTGATAAAATAACAGAAAATGGAAACTGCAAAAGAAGTAAGATCTTAACAGTGTGAACTAAAAGTGAGTGAACGAAGACATTTGATCAAACTAAATTAAGAACATTTGGATTATCAGTCTACATTTTCTGATATAGTCAGGAATGTTTGCTTTTTGAAGGTGTGACATGCTATTAGTTATACTGTAGCAACTTTTATATATAAAAGGTTTTTCAGTGTGTTTAGTAATAGTGACATTTTGGACGGGCAACATTTGTAGGCCATTTTGTGGGGAAGGGGGATTTGGAGCACCTGGTCGCGGCGGGAAAGCTGGAGGGAAAGGGAGCGCCGGGTGGACCCAGGGAGAAGGTGCTGGACGGACTTGCAGAGTGGCTGGGGACGAGGAGGGTGGGGGAGATGCTAGGGGCAACGAGAGATAGGGACAAATGGAAGTCCATGATCGCCAACGCCATGCGGCAGGGCACATGATGATGATGATGATGACATTTTGTTATGAAAACGTTGTTTCGTGTATGGTCTTTATAATAACAATGCAGTTCACCACTTGTTCTTTTTTCTGAAAAAAGAAAATTACTACTATCACAATCAGAACAGAGTATAGCTAGGGTGGCTGTGGTTTTCCCATTTGCAAGGGTGGCTGTGGTTTTCCCATTTCTTTCAAACTCTTAAAGCTATAGATGAATTAGCACGGAAGTGTGATTAATTAGTGTGCTTGGCATATGGCAAGGCAGCTTCCTGGTTTCTATTTATTTTTTTTAACTATTATTATTATTAACAATATCATGATTGGTAACAGTTGCATGTCTCCACATTCTCAATTTAGGATCCTGTTTTTGTTGTGCTAAAATTTTATCTGGGAGTGGGAAGATTTATTTTTAGGATCTTAAAATGCCCATCATGTCATCATCATGTGCCCGGCTGCATGGCGTCAGTGATCATGACCTATATAAATTTATCTTTTGTGGCTGCAGTTACATTTCCCACCCTCTCTGCCTTCATCCACCCCACAAGTCTGTCCAATATTTTCTCCCTGGGTCTATCTGGTGTTTTTTTTAACCTTCAGCTTTCCTGTTGTGACTAGGTGCTCTAATTTCGCTTGCTTCATAAAATGTCCTATAAATGTTGCTTGTTTTTTTGTTGTTTTTTTCCTAATCTTCATAAATGTTCTTTTTGTGTTCATCTTATTCAAGACTTGTCTTGTTTTCTTTGGTGTCCATGGAAATCTTTAACATTCTGCTTGAAAACCACATATCAGCAGCCTCAATCTTGTTCTGACTTTGCATGTTGACTGTCCACATCCATACAACAATATCAGTTCTATGTAACATTGAAAAACACTCTTCCTGATGTTAATTGATAGCATTTGTTGGTAAGAACGCTTTTCATTTTCTTGAATGCTTATTTTAGCTTAGCTGATTCTGCTGGCTATTTCTGATGTGCATCTGCCATCTGGTGAAATGATTGTTCCCAGATATTTAAACTTATCAACTTATTTCAGTGCTGTTTATTTTGCACGAGGGGATTTCTTGTTTTTTACTGCATAACTTCAGTCTTCTTGCTATTTAGCTTCAGCCCTTTATTTTTGCTTTCTATTTCTGTTATATTCACAAGATCTTATATGTTTTTTCATTTTCTACAGTTAGAATGGTTTCATCTGCATAACAAAGATTGTTTAACTTTTTTCTCCAAGCTTTATCCCAGGGCATTTTTTTAGGTTTCTCATGATGATTTTGCTATAAAGTGAAAACAAATCTGATGACAAAACATATAACACATCCCTGCCTAACCCCTCTTTTGATATTTTGAAAAGAGCTTATGTAATTGTCTACTCTCATTGGGCAACTGATCACAGTGGCTTGATGATCAGGTGTCACCTGCGCAACATGACATTCCGTAATGGACGAGGGTGCTCTATAGGAGCCCCTGTTTATGTCATTTGGCATGCTGTTGTTAGTAAAATCTGGCAGATTTTTTTTTTCTCAGTGCCCGCATTTTGGTTGTGTTTAATTTTTGTTTACTTTTATTTCAATTTGACTTTATTTCCTTTATTTTGTTTCATGTTTGTGTTATTTCTACTTTTGTTTCATGTTTTAAAAACTGTCTTTTGTGCTATTTCGCATTAATAACAATTCTCTTGTGAATATAACATTGAGTCAGATCTTTGCTGTCATTATAAAAACAAATTGTCAAAAAGATCTGGTTTGGCTGTACTTTCTGATTGAATTGGCGTTAACTTGCTGGCCTTATAAACTAAAAGTTAACGTTTGTGAACTATCGTTTTATCATAGTCTGTTCATACAATAACATTGCCCAAGACATTTCGTATGGATGTACTTAGATTGAATTGGTAGGTGGTTACCTTGCTGTCATTAGTAAACAAAATATTTCTAAACCAACATATTGTCTTAATCCAGCCATAAAATTAATAGCAATAATGGTTGCTGACTGCGAATATGATTTGAACAAATTTTCACATGTTCTGGTCTCTGTAACTGATAATCAGTTGTTTCACTAAAACAGCAATTGTTATGTATATTGCAGTTTTCATTTGAACAGGACTTGCAGCCCACGTTTAAGTGCAGGGAGTTTGTATTTTGTTAAAGGGAGATTATCTGGTAGACTCCTAAGGCCTTTGGCTCTTGTGAAACACTATGCATTGGTAGGGTTTTGAAATGATGGGAGAGGGGGAGGGAGAAACGAGCACCTATGAAACAACAAGTTAACACTATCAGAATGATTGGAGCATTGAAATGGGCATTAAAAAGCCAACTTTTCAGTTTTTGGCTGGGATTGAACTTGAGTCATCAGATCTGGAATCAATGGTTCTAACAAGAGCAATGTTGAGAGGGAAGAACCAGTCAGGAAACATTTTTCTGACATTGTTGGTAGATATTGACAGACGCACGGACATAGACACATCATTGAAATCAGTTTATCAGCTCCTTGTCTGTCTTATCTCTTTTTTGGATAGGTTTGTGTGTGTGTGTGTTGTGTGTGTGTGTGTGTGTGTGTGTGTGTGTGTGTGTGTGTGTGTGTGTGTGTGTGTGTGTGTGTGTGTGTGTGTGTGTGTGTGTGTGTGTGTGGTTCTCTTCTTTGCCTTCTTTTGTTCATCATCTGTATGTAGTGAGGCCTCATCTGGCGATGACTGTAGCATTTTTTTTCCCAGTTCCTGTCGACTGCGGTGATCAGAGGAGTTGTAGTCACAAGACATGTTTGAATGTGTGTGCAACAGCCCTGGAAATGCCTTGTGATAGGAAAAGATTCGAAATGATCATGGCACAAGCCATCGCATGAACCCAAAACGTTAGTTTGAGGGTGGGGGTGGGGTGGGGGGACACCACACTGTAGCCCCATTAGATGGTTGAATCCTCGACTGCAGCATTATCAGCATGGCATACGCTAACCAACTGAGCTAATGGGGCCACAAACAGCAGGTTATGTCGAACAAGTGGCTCTGAAGATATTATTTTAAACAGCAGCCAGTTACTAGTAAGAGGGTGGCTGGATATGTAAAGTGGGTCATTCGGGTAGCGTAAACACTAGAAACGGCAGTATATCATTACTCATTGCTTCTTCTTGAACCAGTTCTGACATCGGTTTGTGGTATAGCGTGATTTTTATGTAGGACATGAAAGTGTGTGGCCTGTCAATCTCATGCCCATTATTGAGTTGATATCTAATGCCATAGTACACCAACTACAAGATAAGATATTCTGTCAAGTGTCTCTGTCAGCAGGCCTACCCTTCTAGTTTATTTACTTCAAGCACAGAAGTGAAGTCTGCATGCATAGTGGTGGTTGAGCAAAGAAGTTGCAAAAGTTTCTCAGTCATGTTATGCAGGTGTACGTTTTTAATACTAATTTTAGACCGAGGTCCTGTTTTATGCTGATGACTAATTCATTGGTCGAGTTTTCACTGTGTATCTGTAGGACCTACTTACTGACCTATTTGTTGGTGAATTTAAAAAAAATCATCTGGACTGAGGTCCTGCTGTGTACCGCTGGTTTAAAGACGGATACTTTTACATTAGTTTGGATCCAGCAGTTTGCTGCTAATTTGTATATAGGTTTGTGTTTTTAAATCAAATTTGGACAAAGGCTGTGTTAGTCGTACTGATATATTTAGGTCCTGAATATGTTTTTGAGTTAAATTTGGACCAAGGCCAATGTCTTATTAACAGGTGAGTGTTTTGAAATTAAATTTAGACCATAATCTTGAAGTGTGCTACAGAATTGATTGTTGATGGATGTTTTTGAATCAGACCAAAATCCTGCTGTCTCAGTCTGTAAAACACACAGATTTGTGTGTGTGTGTGTGTGTGTGTGTGTGTGTGTGTGTGTGTGTGTGTGTGTGTGTGTGTGTGTGTGTGTGTGTGTGTGTGTGTGTATGTATGTGTGTGTGTGTGTGTGTGTGTGTGTGTGTGTGTGAGAGAGAGAGAGAGAGAGAGAGAGAGAGAGAGAGAGAGAGAGAGAGAAACTGAAACTGATTAGATGAAAAAATTGATTTTGACTGAAATCCATCCACTTGTCTCCTTTTACTTGTTTGTTGATTGTTTTCTGGTTTGTTTTGAACGTAATGTGAAGATAGACAGGGATGCTGCAGTATGCTGACTGAGCTTGTAGGAAAAAAATTTTTTTTCAAGAGCCTGGATATGACTTAATGTTCAAAAGAATTTTGTCATGTTAACCCTTGCCCTCCCTCTATCCACTTGCTTCCACAGGTCCCTGTTTACCCTTTATCCTCACCCTATATGTCAGCTGTTACAGATCACTGTTTACCCTTCCAATCCCTCACCTTATCCACTGGATTCCACAGGTACCATTTACTTTTTCAATCCACATCCTATCCACCAGCGTCCACAGGTCCCTGTTTACTATTTCAATCCCTCACCCCATCCTCCAGCTTCCACAGGTACCTTTCAATTTTTCAATCCCTCACCCTATCCATGATTCACCAGCTTCCTGCAAGTGGTGCTTGCTAGGGAGAGGGAGTAAAAGGGTTAGTATTAGTGTTAATAGGCCTGTTCTAGAAAACTTGAAACTTGGGGGGGGGGGGGGGGACAAAAAAACAAACAAACCAAAACAAAAAGACAGATCGACCGACCAACCAAAACAAAACACCACACATCACCACACCACCATCACCACCACCACCAACATGAAAACTTTATTACTCAGGAATAGTAGCATTAGGTTCCACAGGACCTGTCTTTGCTACTCTACACATATGATATAAACATATCATTGATTAAAAACAGAAAATGTAACACATGCAATGTCAAGTGATGAAATGGCACAAAAATACTGACTTCTGTATGTCAGTTGGTCAAGTACTTTACAAAGGCATGAGAGATAAAGGCAGACATATGTAAAGCAAATACATATCAGAACAAAAGCATAGCAAGCATAGTAGTAGTAGCAATAATATGATTTTTCATAATAAATAAACAAACAACAAAAAAACAAACAAAACAAAAAAACCCACCACCAAAAACGAAAAACAAAAACAAACAAAACAAAACAAAGCACACAAAAAAACACCTCTACCCCTTCCATTACAGACACAGAATCAAAGAAAATGCAGAAAGTAAAGAAAGTATTGAGAACAAACAAGGGAGAGGGAAGACATGTCAACTGGTGCTGTGATGAAAATAAACTATAACACATGCAGTGTCAAAGAATTTATTAAAATGAATTACGAGTATAATGAAATACTTCCACATGCATGTTTTTGATGGGTCTACTCTCCCTTCTTATTCATTCCAATCAGTGGTTTTTGGTGAGATTACAAAACTTTAATGTGGCTGAATGTCTTCAGATGGTGTTTAGGTGAGATTATTTTATATGGATTAGCTCTGTGAGTGCCTGCAAAATGTGTGTGTTTATCAGTGTGTGTGTTTGTGTTTGCGTGCGTGCGTGTACGTGTGTGGGCAAATATGAAGGGGGGGGGGGGGGTCCATGAGTGGACATTTTGCTCTCTTATTTGTAGGATTTTTATAGTCTTATTGGATAGCAGTCAAGTCCTTACTGTTACACACCCTACCAAAAATACAGTATGTAATTTTAATGTCTGTTGCTGTCTCTTGTTTGCCACAGTGTCCGTTTGTCTCAGTCTGTCAGCTTATCTCAAACTGTGCTTGAACTGCTTTCATTAATTGTATCTGATATGTGGCATCACATTTTAGCAGCCTACTTAGTTTCACTACTGAAGGAACTTGGTCATTCTTTCTGGTCAGTTATATTGTTTGGCAATCTCTTGAGTATTTAGGCCACTTATGTTGGATATGTTCTCGATGTATGAGATAGCAGTCTGCCTTTCTTCCTTTTTCCTTGGCATGAATTTCTTCCTTTTTCCTTGGCGTGAATACCCACATTAAATTGGACTTGGTCAGTAGTTTTACCTCAGTTGGAACTAAATTTTTATCTGTTTTGAGAATTTATGTATGAGTGTGTGGGTTGTTGATGGATGAATCTGTCTGTCTGTCTGTCTGTCTGTATAATTTATGTGTATATGTTTGTATGGGATGGAATTGGATAGATGGATATGGACGTATGTATAAGAAATATATAACCCTGTGTATAAGTGGCTGTGCATTTGTGAATGCAAATGTGTATGAGAGTGTAATTGTGCATGCCAGTTTGTGTTTGGGTGTATGTTTTGGCTGGGGATATAAGATATTGTATGATGATGATTTAGAACATTTTGTGTCGTCCATACACGTATGTTTGTGTAACACGATATGACATTAACATGCCTGTATGCAACAATTTCCATGCAGTTTTGTTAGTGACAATGAAAATCTTGTGTCCTGAGTCTTAAGTGCATGCTTGTTATCTGTTTGCATATTGTCGCCTGAAGGATTTGATGCCCTCCTACCTTTGTTGACGTGTTAATACACATCCTATATACATTAAAATGACAATTGTTAAACCCTCGAGCCTCAATCCCAGAACCTCCCTCTTTTCTCTCTTTATCTTCGCCCTCCGTTCCTTTCCCTACACATGTATCATTTTATGTCTCTTTCTTTGTGTGTGTGTGTGTCATTGAATCTCAGTCTCAGTTTATCTGTCTCACACAACTATGAAAGGATAATAGTGATTATTTAACCTCAAATAGAATGTCGGTAGAGCAGCACCAACATCATCATTAGAGTGCACTTTAACTAAAAAGAGCCTACTTGCATAGACGAGCTTTCTCTCTCTCTCTCTCACTCCACACTACTCCACACTCACACACGCGCACGCACACACACACACACACACACACACCACACACACACACACACACACACACACACACACACACACACACACACACACACACAACACACACACACACACACACAACTGACATGCATTCATGCACACTTGCATGCACGCACACACGCACACACACACACACACACACACACACACACACACACACACACACACACACACACACACACTCACACACACACACACACTCTCTCTCTCTCTCTCTCTGCCTGTAGATCCTTGCAGTGCAGAATGTATTGACAGTTAGGGGCTTCTATTTTGTGGCAGTACATATGGTGCTTGATGGATTTTTCAAGTTTTATATCAGATTGATTCATTCAAGTTTTATATCAGATTGATTCATTCAAGTTTTATATCAGATTGATTCATTCAAGTTTTACATCAGATTGAGCCATTCAAGTTTTATATCAGATTGATTCATTCAAGTTTTACATCAGATTGAGTCATTCAAGTTTTACATCAGATTGATTCATTCAAGTTTTACATCAGATTGAGCCATTCAAGTTTTACATCAGATTGATTCATTCAAGTTTTACATCAGATTGATTCATTCAAGTTTTACATCAGATTGAGCCATTCAAGTTTTACATCAGATTGAGCCATTCAAGTTTTACATCAGATTGAGCCATTCAAGTTTTACATCAGATTGAGCCATTCAAGTTTTACATCAGATTGAGCCATTCAAGTTTTACATCAGATTGAGCCATTCAAGTTTTACATCAGATTGAGCCATTCAAGTTTTACATCAGATTGATTCATTCAAATTTTACATCAGATTGATTCATTCAAGTTTTACATCAGATTGAGCCATTCAAGTTTTACATCAGATTGAGCCATTCAAGTTTTACATCAGATTGAGCCATTCAAGTTTTACATCAGATTGAGCCATTCAAGTTTTACATCAGATTGAGCCATTCAAGTTTTACATCAGATTGAGCCATTCAAGTTTTACATCAGATTGAGCCATTCAAGTTTTACATCAGATTGAGCCATTCAAGTTTTACATCAGATTGATTCATTCAAGTTTTATATCAGATTGATTCATTCAAGTTTTACATCAGATTGATTCATTCAAATTTTACATCAGATTGATTCATTCAAGTTTTACATCAGATTGAGCCATTCAAGTTTTACATCAGATTGATTCATTCAAGTTTTACATCAGATTGATTCATTCAAGTTTTACATCAGATTGATTCATTCAAATTTTACATCAGATTGATTCATTCAAATTTTACATCAGATTGATTCATTCAAGTTTTATATCAGATTGATTCATTCAAATTTTATATCAGATTGATTCATTCAAGTTTTACATCAGATTGATTCATTCAAGTTTTACATCAGATTGATTCATTCAAGTTGTACATCAGATTGATTCATTCAAATTTTATATCAGATTGATTCATTCAAATTTTATATCAGATTGAGTCATTCAAGTTTTACATCAGATTGAGTCATTCAAGTTTTACATCAGATTGATTCATTCAAGTTTTACATCAGATTGATTCATTCAAGTTTTACATCAGATTGAGTCATTCAAGTTTTACATCAGATTGAGTCATTTAAGTTTTACATCAGATTGAGTCATTTAAGTTTTACATCAGATTGATTCATTCAAGTTTTACATCAGATTGATTCATTCAAGTTTTACATCAGATTGATTCATTCAAGTTTTACATCAGATTGATTCATTCAAGTTTTACATCAGATTGATTCATTCAAATTTTTACATCAGATTGAGTCATTTAAGTTTTAATTCTGATTGATTCATTCAAGTTTTACTAATTCTGATTGATTCATTCAAGTTTTACTAATTCTGATTGATTCATTCAAGTTTTACTAATTCTGATTGATTCATTCAAGTTTTACATCAGTTTGAGTCTTTCAAGTTTTACATCAGATTGAGTCATTCAAGTTGTACATCAGATTGAGTCATTCAAGTTGTACATCAGATTGAGTCATGCAAGTGTTACATCAGTTTGAGTCTTTCAAGTTTTACATCAGATTGAGTCATTCAAGTTGTACATCAGATTGAGTCATGCAAGTTTTACATCAGTTTGAGTCAATCAAGTTTTACATCAGTTTGAGTCAATCAAGTTTTACATCAGTTTGAGTCAATCAAGTTTTACATCAGTTTGAGTCAATCAAGTGTTACATCAGTTTGAGTCAATCAAGTGTTACATCAGTTTGAGTCAATCAAGTTTTACATCAGTTTGAGTCAATCAAGTTTTACATCAGTTTGAGTCAATCAAGTGTTACATCAGTTTGAGTCAATCAAGTTTTACATCAGTTTGAGTCAATCAAGTTTTACATCAGTTTGAGTCAATCAAGTTTTACATCAGTTTGAGTCAATCAAGTTTTACATCAGTTTGAGTCAATCAAGTGTTACATCAGTTTGAGTCAATCAAGTGTTACATCAGTTTGAGTCAATCAAGTTTTACATCAGTTTGAGTCAATCAAGTTTTACATCAGTTTGAGTCAATCAAGTGTTACATCAGTTTGAGTCAATCAAGTTTTACATCAGTTTGAGTCAATCAAGTTTTACATCAGTTTGAGTCAATCAAGTGTTACATCAGTTTGAGTCAATCAAGTTTTACATCAGTTTGAGTCAATCAAGTGTTACATCAGTTTGAGTCAATCAAGTTTTACATCAGTTTGAGTCAATCAAGTTTTACATCAGTTTGAGTCAATCAAGTTTTACATCAGATTGAGTCATTCAAGTTTTACATCAGTTTGAGTCAATCAAGTGTTACATCAGTTTGAGTCAATCAAGTTTTACATCAGATTGAGTCATTCAAGTGTTACATCAGTTTGAGTCAATCAAGTTTTACATCAGATTGAGTCATTCAAGTTTTACATCAGTTTGAGTCAATCAAGTTTTACATCAGTTTGAGTCATTCAAGTTGTACATCAGTTTGAGTCAATCAAGTTTTACATCAAAATGATTCATGTTTTTCATCAGATTGAATCATTCATGAAAATTTTATATCAAAATGATTCATTCAAGTTTTACATCCGATTGATTCATTCAGATTTTATATCAGACCGAGTCATTAAAGTTTTGATATCGGTGCCCACATTAGATGATATAACTGATGGAGGATAATGATGCAGGGACAAAGGATGTTCTTTATCGAATGCTAGGCTGATCTCCCCCTCCTCCATTTGAGAATGGTTATGCCTCAGATGGTCAGTTTCATGATCTGGAAGTAGGATATGGTTTTTATCAAGTCCTGTTTGTTGCCCCAAAGTTGTTCATTCAAAGTTGTACCATTTGGCTGCTGCTTGTTTGTTTCACTTCTCAACAGCAGGCAAAACTGCAGGACATGATCTGGAGTGTGTGATTCCATCTCTGTGTGGGACGGTCCCATGTGGCACATACACTGGAATAAGTGGTGTTGTCCAGACCTTAGACAGAAGACTGTGGTTTGTTGATGCTGTTTTATGTATATGGATGGAATTGTTTCTGCTGGGTTCAGAATGGACAATTCTTTCTATGATGGTCTTCACCTCATTGAAAGAGATGGGATAGCACATAGTGCTAGTGGGTAGAGCACTCTCCCAAAAGCTAGGTTAATGGGTGACCAGGTTTTGCCCAGCTTAACACAGGAAGGGAGAGAAGATGAACACAGCTCTCAAAATTCTGGTCTCGAGAGATAGACATCTGTGACATTTGGTTGCCTACTGAAGACTCAGGTTGTCAGACTACCCTTGATCTTCATCTTCATACTGATATCACACCATGTGAGCAGTGTGTGTGTAATGTGTGTGTGTAGTGTGTGTGTTGGTGTGTGTGTGTGTGTGTGGTGTGTGTGTGTGTGTGTGTTTGTGAGTGTGTGTGTGTGGTGTTATAAATGGCAGCCTTTGCTTGACGTTTGCTGTAAGAAACCATAGGTTTCAGTTTGGTGTTTGAAACGTTGCACAGTCGGTGAGATAGAAACAATCAGTCTGAACAAAATGACGGAGACTTTTGATTTGTTCTCTTTTTATGGAATGATGCGAGGAAGATCCGATGATGTGCAGACAATTCCATTTGCACTCCACCCAAATCTGCTAGTAATTATCTGACAGACATTACATAAAACCGTATGTGCAGGCAAAGTATTGAATTAGGGAGGAAAGGGAGTGAGGTGAAAAATGGGACATTTGAGACACTAAGTTGACATCATCAGATTAATTAGAGTACTAAGATGGGCAGGAAACAGGCCAGTTTCTATATCGCAGTCCATGGCTCTGAAGCTTTGAATGGTAGCCCATGCCAACCAGTAGACATTTTATTTCTTAGTATCCTACAATTTCCGAGTAGAGCGCAGCAGGATAACCACGAAAAGTCATTATCACAGCACAGCCATGATAGGAACTCACAGCCTCAGTTTTGCATGCAAGCGCACATTAGCTGTCTCTTTATTGGGACATTTATAAATGAAATGACTGTAACATATGTACTTATAATGAAATGACTGAACTAATGAAAGAGTCAGCCTGTGTCTGTAAGCATTGCCATGCACACTTTAAAGGGTCTTCATGGAGGGTTTGTGGATAAAGTGAGGAGTGAAACGTTTAATCTCAGTTTTCTCTTATCATTGTCAACACATTGAAAAGGGTTGTCCTTGATGGGTGGCTACAGGTCATCTAGTGGTAGCAAGGACCTGATAGTCACAGCACTGTGAACTTTACACACACTGACTCAGTTATTCGTGATGTAAAAAAGTGTGAACAGTCAGACAAACTGTTAATCAAAACTACTCAGGATGTTTCTGATGAAAACGTTAAGACCTGCAATCCAGCCAAAACCCCCATAAAACATTGTTAAATGATTTGCCATTGATATTACATGACAACACATCTTGCCACAAAGCAGAAGGGTATTGTCACATATGATGATGAATCATTGGACCGCAGTCCCACCCCTGCCTTTCTCCAGATATGAATCCCCCAGACTTTGATCTGTACCCCCAGTCAAAGAATCCCTCTGTGGTTTACATTAATATGATTTTGATGGCTTGAAAGTGGAGACGGTCAAACGGGTACAATGTATCAACTCGTTGTTGCCAAGGACCAGGCATTTCAGACCTTAACAAAAGGGAATCAGTCGTTTGGGAAAACGAATGTTACTTTCAGGGGAAAGGTACTAATTGTTTTTTTTTTTTTTTTTAATGAATTTTTTGTACATTTTCGTAGACATACTGTCACTATTTATTGGATGACCCTCGTGTAAAGGACAGGGTTGGTATCACGCCAGTTGTGATGGAGGACAGGGGCAGAGATTCAGTTTCAAGTCAGGTGTGATCTGAGCTGCCCTCACAGAGCTTGGAAATCTGAGTGAATGACTCACAGAATGGCAGTATCAGTGACAAGTAACCTCCGACTAGCTGGCCTCACGGGTATTATCTTTGTCTCAGGGGCAGTCTTTGTCTTTGACTTAATAATTAAGTGCCTCATCTCGGTTCACTGAATAAGCCGTATTGGTGACAGGTTTAGTGCACTGGTCTGTCCTCCTGATTGTATCTGTACAGGTCTTTTTGTCTTTGTTTCTTTTGTCTTTCACCCTCACTTCCCCACCTCTTGTCTGTTCTCCCCCCCCCCCGCTCCCTCCTCTCCCCCTTGCCCCTCTCTTTCTCCCTCTATCTCGGTTTTATTGAATATCAATATCAGACTTGTAGATTTTAGTGTCAGTGGACATGGGAATTTGACCAGGGACTGTTGTATCAGTCTATTGTTGGAAGAAATAACTGATCTGTCGATCTGCCTTTCTTTCTCATTCTTCCTGTGTACTGTAAAATCTATATTCTGTCTTTAGCTCACTCCCATTCTGTTCTTATCTCATTCGCTTTCTTCCTATCTTTGTCTGCTCATATCACCTGTCACTTTCTTGTTCTTACTTCTCTCTCTCCACTCTTTCTTTTATTTCTCTGTTTTATTTGTCAGTGGTTGTGTGTGTTCATGTGTGTGTGTGTGCTGTGCACATGTGCACATAATCACATGCTCATTTGGATATGCATGTATACGTGTGTGTGTGTGTATCATAGTAGTGTGAAAAAAGTGCCAGCCTTGATTTTTTTCTAGCCTTGTACTGCTGGCATTCTGTCATTTGTACGGACAGGGTGGCCTGGTGGGAAGTCAACAAATCTTAAGTTTGAATGAGTATGACCCATGATTTGAGTCACAGTGAGCAGAAATGTAGCATTTCAGCAAAGATTGGTGGACTTGGAAACCAAGTAGTACAGAGCAACAGAGCGTTTATTGGGGAGAATTCTGTTGCAGTAGATGAAGTAGGTCCCAGTGCCAGTTGGGGGAACCAGATGAGATAAAAGAGTCTCAGGGAATCTCTTAAGAGAGATTAATTTCAGTCATTGGGTCCAAGTCCTGAGTTAGGCATGTAACTGACACCAACAAGAGGTCTTTTCGGTGAGGTTTTTAAAAATATTTTTTTCACAGTTTATTGTTGATGAGACCAGAAAAGTTGATACTGAATCAGAAATTCAGTACCAAGGCATTTGTTATCAGAAGGTGGGAGCTTTGCATTTAACTAAGATGTCCAGATCTCAATCTTTGTGGCCAAGTATAAATATGCAGTGTTGGACAGACAATACAGGTTGTATGTTCAGACATGTATGACACTCCTTCAGGGTAGAATGAATAACATCACACCTCAGATTTTGTTATGTGTCCAGCCAGATCCCTAGATACATGACTGTAGTGATTAGTAAGTGTCTCACATGTAGTTTGTAAAACAGCGCTCGTATGCTTGCCAGTAGAAGCCTTGAATGTTGCGTTTTGGTGAAATGTTTTAGCATTATGGCTGAACAAGGTGTGATTTGATATAAGCGCTTTTTCAACAGCATAAATTTGCAAGGCCGGTTTATTTTGTGTAAATGCAGAAAAATGGAGATTTTCTGTCTCGAGTAATTACTTTTTTAATTGAATAACATTTTATGATCAGTTTATATCGTTAGTTTAATTAAAACAACCAACCAACCAGCAAAACAATTTGAGAGAGAGAGTGAGTGTTAGGTAATGTAGTTTTCTAGTTTTATTAAAATTCAGTAATTTGATAATGTTAATGATAGCTTCAGCTGCTTGAAAATAGATTTATGAAAATTACATTGAGTATAGCCTGTATGTGTGTGTATTTGGAATAATTTCCACAAACACATTTGAAGGCTGGTTATGAAAAAAAAGTTTAACTGAAAGAAGAGACAGGATAGTCAGGCCAGTGTAAAAGCCTCTCATTTCTTACATGCTTGGACATATATATGTATTGCAATAGTTATCGTTGATTATTCATTATTATCATCTTACATGCTTGGACATATATATGTATTGCAATAGTTATCGTTGATTATTCATTATTATCAGTTTAGTTTCACTTATTTGTATATATATTATTCTCTCCACTTTATGAGCAGCTTTAGGTTATTATTGTCATGCTGTTTATGTGAGCACCCCAAAGTACTATTAAAGTTTAAACCCAAATTGTGTGTGTGTGTGTGTGTGTGTGTGTGTGTGTGTGTGTGTGTGTGTGTGTGTGTTGGGGTGGATAAGAGCTCCTGCCTTCCAAATCTTACTTCACAGGTTTGAATTTTTGGAAAATCGAGGTGCATGCCACCTCCAAAATACCCAGTTGTGAATGGGTACCTGACCCTGGTCTATGGTTGTAAAAGATCAAGCAGATGTGTGATGGTAGCTTTTATTGCATATTTGGTGAAACTTTGTGGTTGTGTCAGTAATGATTGCGTTTTTCTCAGCATAGATATTCAACGTAGAAGTAAAGTTATGGGTGTTAGCGTATGGGCTCGCATGCATTAATGGTTATATTGATAGTGATACTGTCTGTTATAGACCTTGGCTGGTTATGATCATATATGAATTGATAGTGATGTGATAATGATACTGTGTGTGTTGAAAAAAAAATCAGGAAAGCTCTAGGCTATCAGTTGTTCTGAACCCATCATCGCAAACATTAAAATTAAAGCAGCTCTGTGGGTGTACATGTTTGTGTGTACACTGTGTGTGTGTGTGTGTGTGTGTGTGTGTGTGTGTGTGTGTGTGTGTGTGTGTGTGTGTGTGTGTGTGTTGGTTTCATAAACACCATTATGGACTTCACAGAAACTCAAAACAAAGGGAAGGAAATAAATGAAAGCAGATGTGTTCATTTGTGGACTAGAGTTGTAGAATGTGCGCAATGTGTGTAATTATTATGTATGCATGTGCGTACATATGTATGTATGTATGTATGTATGTATACGCCATGAACAACTTTGTTTCTCAAACTGCCAGATCTTGCTACTATCATCTCCATCGTATAAGCCTGATCAGGAAGTATCTCTCTGTCGAAACAACTGCAAAACTCGTTCTCTCCTTCATAATGTCTCGCATTGACTATTGCAATTCACTCCTGTCTGGTCTTCCTGCCTCCACCATGCACATCCTACAGCGCATTCAAAACAATGCTGTACGCCTTGTACTCAAAAAGAAAAAAGCTGACCACATATCTCCTCTCCTGGCACAACTTCACTGGCTCCCTGTATCAAAGCACATACAGTACAAACTAGACACCATGTGCTACAAAAGCCTCAATAACGCAGCCCCCGATTACCTGTCAAGCCTACTTGAGATCTATGTTCCCTCACGTACCCTCCGCTCTGCCTCCGATCCTCTGACTTTTCGCTTTCCACGCACTAAGCTCAATACCTATGGTCCACGAGCCTTCTCTGTTTCTGGTCCACTCTCCTGGAACAAACTTCCTCTCTCAGTCCGTCAGCAACCTACTTTTGTCTCCTTCAAGTCCGCTCTCAAAACTCACCTTTTCTCCTCTACATAAAATCCTAACCTCACTCAACCCCCCTCTGCAGCCTGTCTCCGCTCGGAGGGGAATCACTTTGTTTTAATATATAATTGTATATGATGCGCTCTCTGTGGTTTTCCATTGGTTTTATTCTTGCTTTTATTGCTTTTATTCTTTTCTCCCCATTTGTGGCCATGCATGTGTGTGTGTGTGTGTGTGTGTGTGTGTGTGTGTGTGTGTGTGTGTGTGTGTGTGTGTGTGTGTGTGTGTGCGTGCGTGCGTGCGTGTGTGCGTGTGTGTCTTTTCGGCGCTTGGATTTGATTTTGTCGAGATTTGCGCTATATAAATATTGTAATTATTATGTATGCATGTGCATACGTATGTATGTATGTATGTATGTATGTATACGCTTAGATTTATGTATGTATGTATGTATGCATGTATACGCTCAGCTTAGATTTATGTATGTAAGTATGTAAGCATGTATGTATGCATGTATACGCTCATATGTATGTAGGTATGTATGCATGTATACGCTCAGCGCTTAGATTTGAGTTTGTCAAGATTTTGCGCTATATAAATAAAATATATTATTATTATTATTATTATTATTATTTATGAGCCATATAGTTTAACCCTCTGACTCCTCCGCCCTGACCACCGACTGCAAAAACTGAATCCTTTGGCTCCCTCACCCTATCCACCAGCTTTCTTCAGGAAGCTGGTGGATAGAGTAAGGGAGTCAAAGGGTGAATGACAGGGCTGTACTCTGTGCTTACTGTCATGATATATCCTGGTATCAACCAGGCCTGAGAGATGCAGACACCTACAGCAGTGGTAAGAAGATTTGAGCAACACCCTCAATGATGCATCTGTGAAGTGGATGAGACTTGACTGTGTGGTCATAGTCTTCCCAGTGAGCCCACCGCATGCTCAACTCGGGGAACAAAAAACAAAACAAAATAACCCCCCCCCCCCCCCCCCCCCAACCAAACAACAACAACAAAAAAAAACCCACATGATTTTTTAAGGGACTGATGAGGATTCGAACTCACAACCTTCCAGTCATGTAGTCCATTGCATTAATCACCACACCACAGTGACTGATGGTTTTTTTAACGGTCATAGTGAGTCGTGATCTAATTGTGTCATATGTAGTCACGATAGCAATTATCAAGAAAATGTAGTTCATCCTCTATGACCCCTCTGGCGTTACGTTGCTGTTCTTTTCTAGGTATGTTATCATGACACCACCTCTTGGTTTCAAGTGCCTTGTGTGTGTGAATGGGCACACATCACAAACATTAATTTGAAAACAGCTCTGTGAATGTGTGTGTGTGTGTGTGTGTGTGTGTGTGTGTGTGTGTGTGTGTGTGTGTGTGTGTGTGTGTGTGTATGTGTGTGTGTGTGTGTGTGTGTGTGTGTGTGTGTGTGTGTGTGTGTGTGTGTGTGTGTGTGAGAGTGTGTGTGTTTGTGTGTGTGTGTATGTGTGTGTGTGTGTGCGTTCATCAGAAATTTAGAATCTATCACAGAGGCGCATATCACAGAGGCAGATGTGAATTACCCTAAGCTTTCTTTATATGTGTTGTTCTTGTTTTGTTTAGGGTCTGTATGGTCAGGCCACATCTGGCGATGATTGTGACAATTTTTTTTTTAAGTTCATGGCAGGTGGTGAGTGAGTTGTGGTCGGCCATGTCTCCTGTCACTGTCTGGTCATCTTGACTACAGGGACATGTTGGTAAAGGTGGAAGAAGATAGTAAGTGTCCCCTTTTTGGCGTAGTTTAACGAGTGATCTGATGATGCTCCTCTTTACACTGTAGCTGATGTAGTAAGCTGTCTGATCTTCCTTAGCTCTTTGTTTTGCTAGCTCATCTACCATCTCTTTTCCATGTATCCCGTAAGTGAGGATCCACAGGATGACAATTCCTATGTTTCTTTTGGTTTAAATTAATGGAAGGCTGTGGTTAGTTGGGGGAGCTTGTCATTTCTCGTGGCTTGGAGAACAGAGACAGCTTCTGAGAGGAAGACCACTTGATAGCATGTGTCATCTACATTATGTATCATGGAGGCTGTTTACATGAATGTCTCTGTCTCTCTCGGTAGCTGGTGCAGTGTTTGCCTGTAGGAACACTGGCATTTGTGGGTTGAGTCCCTTGGAACTTGATGAGATCAGCTCCCCCGTTGGTAACAGTATTGGTGGCTGACCCATCAGTGTATATATATATATAGGTACATACATACGTACGTACATATGTATGTATGTGCGCGTGTGTGTGTGTATGTACATACGTACGTACATATGTATGTACATACACACACACACGCGCACACGCATGCATGCATGCATGCATGCGCGTGCACACACACACACACACACACACACACCACACACACACACACACACACACACACACACACACACACACACACACACACACACACACAGTGTGAGAGTTGGCACTCATTTTGTATGCCTGCTGACCTGACATGAGGGACATTAAGTGTGAATATCAAAGTGTCTGTGGTTTTGGCATTTGCAGAGGTGATAAGTATAATACAAAGGTGATGGTAAAAATGCCTCTTTTGGCCTCTTGCTCGCATGAACAGAGCTGGTCTGTTTTAGGCAACTTTGATGAGACCATCCAACTTGTATTTCATGGGATGATGTGTCAGATATCTGAACTTCTCAGCCAGCATCGTGTTCTTGCTTTACCATCGCTGGTTGAGATGCTGGATTCTTGCTAGTGTCATTGGTTTTTAATTAAGCGTAGACCTCATTGTAACAGTAATGAATCTGAGGGCCCAGGTTCTGTACTTCGTCAAGGGCCTGCAGGTTGTCTTGGTTGAGGTTGACCATGCTGTGGAGTCATATTCAAGATGAGTCCTAATTGTTCCCAGGTATACTATATGCATTGTCTTCTTGTTTATTCCTCTTGTAGTGCCTGGCAGTTTCCTTAACTAGCAACTGGCTTTAGCTTCAGCTTTTGCTGTTTGTGGCTTCCAGGTCTGCCTATTGTCAGATGAGGCTTAGAGTAGATTACGTCTTCATGTTTCCAAAGAGGGGTTTCTCCGAGTTTGATGATGCAATGATCTGGCAGTCGTTGAACCAGAGCAGAATTCTGTTTGCTGGCAAGGTCTTGAAGTGGTAGTTGAAGGTGGGAAGGTTTTGACTCATGAAAAACTGAACTGACATCACAAATCAGGCAACTTGTTTTGAGCGTTAATATGGGCATGAAACAGGCCATTTTCTTTTCTGTTGTATGGGGAGGAGGGGTGGAGGGAGGCTGGGATTGAACTCAAGACATCATATCTTGTCTCCACGGCTTCTCATCAATTTAGCCACCAGCACCAGCGCAACAGTTACTTAGCTGTTCAGTGTTTGAAATTCATTATCTGTGTGTTAAACTAATATACTGCTTCTTTCATATCGAGAGAGTTATGTCTATTTTTGTTTGTATTTGGCCACAAAGATTGAGACCTCGACATCCTAAATGCAAAGCTCCCACCTTCTGGACTGATGGCAGAGTTGGACTTGAGAAAAATCCGTGTGCAGCCCACAGTGTCTGATACTGCCCAGATTTTCGTGCCGTAAATCACGTTGGCGAACACAAGCTTAACGTATAACCTAGATCAGGAAAAGCAGTGAAGGCAGTTATCTGTAGTGGAAATGAGTTCACTGGGGTAATTATTCAGCAACTGTTGACAGCCTTTGTTTTTGAGTGAATGATTGTTGTGTTGTGTGACACTTGGCATTTTCACCCCCAGGTCTGTTTATGAATTAAAGGTCACCCAGTTTTGATAATGTTTACAGGCTGGGTTGAGTAATAACCATGACCTTTAGTCTATTGTCACAGTCAGCGTGGCACTAACATCGATGTCACATTCACCTACTCTGTGTGTAACCCGTTATCAGCATTTGAACCGATAAACCGATAAACCGTTTGTTGTCACTTGTAGAAAGTTACTTGTCAGGTTTTTCTCTTTATGTGTGGTGAAATACGTAATCACAAAGATTGAGGCCTGTTTACTTTACAGCTAGAGCTCATGTTTCCAGTCCTACAGTACGAGTTTGAGTCTGTTGAATGAAAACTTTCTGTGACGCCTGAAGCGTGCGGTGTCCTGAGCGCTTGTACCTTTAACCACGCCAGCAAACACAAGCAGAAGCTGGAACTTTCCATATCTTACCACCACGGTCGGGCAAATTGATTATCAGTAAAGGCCATTTTCTGCGACCGAAATAAGTTCGCTGGGATAATTATTCCGCATCTTCTGGCTGCCTTTGTGTTAAATGAATGAATGTCATCAGTCAATTATGGCATTTGGCATTTTCATCCCTCAGATTTGTTTCTCATTTGACGGGCACCCAGGTTTGAGAATATTTACAGGCCAGGTGGGTTAGCTTGAGAATATTTACAGGCCAGGTGGGTTAGCCACTGTGACAAGCTGTAGTCATGTAAGACAGAATATTTGTACATTCTATGCATAGGACATTGCCTGCATGTCAGGGTAAACTACTTGCAGTCACAGGAAGAAAATTACTAGTGCATTGTGTGTACTGTGCTTGTCCACAAAGGTGAAGATCTGGCAGGCATTACCGGCGGAGTTTCTGCCTTTCATACGTTTGAATCTGGCTCTAGTCCTCCCAGTTGTGAATGGGTACCTTATCCTGTTCATGATAGGAGAAGACAAAAGTAACAAGAGAAAGGAGTGGAACCTGGCCTAAGGAAAAAATATGTAAAAGTAATGAGGTTGACCACCTCAGTTCCATTTGATATTAGTTTCTTTTTCAGTTTCTGAAGATAACATCTCCACACTCGGAAAGAGTTCCATTTGTATTGATGTCACTGGTAGCATGTGATGTCCCTCATGAGGATGCCAGGGGCTCTAAAAGTATAAATAGTATACCCACCTTCTGGAAATTCTGTGCTAGAAATTGCCTCTTTTCTGTCAGTCTGTTTGTTTCTGCCTTGCTCCTTTGCTTTCTGTCATTCCTTCCTATCATTTTCTGCCTTGTGGGTCCATTCACTTTATGTGTTTGGTAAAGTCTTACTACTTTCTCTTAGGATTGATAATTGGGTACATCTATTAAGTGCATTTTGGCTCTAAGGAAGTGAGATATGCGGAAGCAGTTGTAGGTAATTCAGGTCTGTTTTTATGTTTTAGTGTCTTAGTTATATTTAAATTTGTATTCAGGTATGTTTTTAAATCCCTTGTGCAATGAATTACACAGAGTGGTCAACACCAGGGGCATCTCCTTAGAATATGTGCGTGATTGCATTCATATGTGTGCATAATTTTCTGTTCCTTTTTTTCCCCCTGTTGAAGTACTGTGTGTGTATTGAAACGATTATAGCCCTGATATAGCTCAGTGCTGTCGATTGGGCCTTAAGCAACAGTAAGAATAAGAACAAGCATGTGATGGAGAAGATGCGCTACCTCAAGTCTACCATAGGCATTTCACTACCTCTAGTCTACCATGGGCATTCCACAACCTCTAGTCTACCATGGGCATTCCACAACCTCTAATCTACCATGGCATTCCACAACCTCTAGTCTACCATGGGCATTCCACAACCTCTAGTCTACCATAGGGCATTTCACTACCTCTAGTCTACCATGGGCATTCCACAACCTCTAGTCTACCATAGGCATTTCACTACCTCTAGTCTACCATGGGCATCCACAACCTCTAGTCTACCATGGGCATTTCACAACCTCTAGTCTACCATGGGCATTCCACAACCTCTAGTCTACCATAGGCATTCCACAACCTCTAGTCTACCATGGGCATTCCACAACCTCTAGTCTACCATGGGCATTCCACAACCTCTAGTCTACCATGGGCATTCCACAACCTCTAGTCTACCATGGGCATTTCACAACCTCTAGTCTACCATGGGCATTTCACAACCTCTAGTCTACCATAGGCATTCCACAACCTCTAGTCTACCATGGGCATTCCACAACTTCTAGTCTACCATGGGCATTCCACAACCTCTAGTCTACCATGGGCATTCCACAACCTCTAGTCTACCATAGGCATTCCACAACCTCTAGTCTACCATAGGCATTTTCATTACCACTAGTCTACCATGGGCATTTCACTACCACTAGTCTACCATGGGCCTTTCACTACCAGTAGTCTACCATAGGCATTTCACTACCACTAGTCTACCATAGACATTTCACTACCACTAGTCTGCCATGGGCCTTTCACTACCAGTAGTCTACCATAGGCATTTCACTACCACTAGTCTACCATGGGCATTTCACTTCCACTAGTCTACCATGGGCCTTTTACTACCAGTAGTCTACCATAGGCCTTTCACTTCCACTAGTCTACCATAGGCATTTCACTACCAGTAGTCTACCATAGGCCTTTCACTTCCACTAGTCTACCATGGGCATTTCACTACCACTAGTCTACCATAGGCATTTCACTTCCACTAGTCTACCATGGGCCTTTTACTACCAGTAGTCTACCATGGGCATTTCACTACCACTAGTCTACCATGGGCATTTCACTACCACTAGTCTACCATGGGCCTTTCACTACCACTAGTCTACCATGGGCATTTCACTACCACTAGTCTACCATGGGCATTTCACTTCCACTAGTCTACCATGGGCCTTTTACTACCAGTAGTCTACCATAGGCCTTTCACTTCCACTAGTCTACCATAGGCATTTCACTACCAGTAGTCTACCATAGGCCTTTCACTTCCACTAGTCTACCATGGGCATTTCACTACCACTAGTCTACCATAGGCATTTCACTTCCACTAGTCTACCATGGGCCTTTTATTACCAGTAGTCTACCATGGGCATTTCACTACCATTAGCCTACCATAGGGCATTTTACTACCACTAGTCTACCATGGGCCTTTTACTACCAGTAGTCTACCATGGGCATTTTACTACCAGTAGTCTACCATGGGCATTTCACTACCACTAGTCTACCATGGGCATTTCACTACCACTAGTCTACCATGGGCCTTTCACTACCACTAGTCTACCATGGGCCTTTCACTACCACTAGTCTACCATGGGCCTTTCACTACCAGTAGTCTACCATAGGCATTTCACTACCACTAGTCTACCATAGGCATTTCACTACCAGTAGTCTGCCATAGGCCTTTCACTACCACTAGTCTACCATAGGCATTTCACTTCCACTAGTCTACTGTAGGCATTTCACTTCCACTAGTCTACCATGGGCCTTTCACTACCAGTAGTCTACCATAGGCATTTCACTACCATTAGCCTACCATAGGGCATTTTACTACCACTAGTCTACCATAGGGCATTTCACTTCCTCTAGTCTACCATAGGGCATTTCACAACCACTAGTCTACCATAGGGCATTTCACTACCAGTAGTCTACCATAGGGCATTTCTTTACCAATAGTTTACCATGGGGCATTTCACTACTAGTAGTCTGCAATAGGCATTTCACTACCACTAGTCTACCATAGGGCATTTCATAACCACTAGTCTACCATAGGGCATTTCACAACCACTAGTCTACCATAGGGCATTTCACAACCACTAGTCTACCATAGGGCATTTCACAAGCACTAGTCTACCATAGGGCATTTCACTACCACTAGTCTACCATAGGGCATTTCACAACCACTAGTCTACCATAGGGCATTTCACAACCACTAGTCTACCATAGGGCATTTCACAAGCACTAGTCTACCATAGGGCATTTCACTACCACTAGTCTACCATAGGGCATTTCACAAGCACTAGTCTACCATAGGGCATTTCACTACCAGTAGTCTACCATAGGGCATTTCACTACCAGTAGTCTACCATAAGGCATTTCTTTACCAGGTAGAAAGAAACTCTAGGGAGAGCTAGACAACAGAAGGTCTTCAGAGAAGTAACCCCCTTTAGACAAGTGTTTCGGCCCTGAATTCCTTACACTCTCGGGGGGCCGGGCCACATCCAGGTCATGACTCCTGGATGCCCTTCTGCTGTTGTCTATTTTTTATTTATTTTTTTCCCACGCCGGGGATCGAACCTGGGCGATTCTGCGCTTCAGAACTGCGGTACGCGGTTTTACCAATGTGCTAACGGGGCACACATCATCTGTAGGGAATTTAATCCTTATGAAGTTCACTTTTTTGGTTCCTCCTTGCCCAGATCCAGCTTGAGCTCCTTTCTGCTGCCTCTGCCATCGCTTTAAGGGCTCTAGTCCTCTTCTTCCCAGAAATGGCGAGTTGTTTCATGAGATCATAAGCGGAGGTGCCCACAAACCCTCTTGCCCCGACCTCTATGGCGAAGATTTTGACCCGCAGACCTGCTTTCTTCAGGGTGCTGGCAAGACCGGCGTATTTTTCGGTCTTGTAGATATGTGCTTCTTCCATTCTGCTTTCGTATGGCACAGTGAGTTCTATCAGAATCACTTGTTTCGAGGAGTCAGAGTGGAGAGCGATGTCTGGTCTCATGCCTGTCTTGCTGATGACATCTGGGTAATTTCTCCACTCTGGGAGGTCTGCTGTACACTCCCAGTCGACTGCTCCATCCAGAAGACCCTTTGGCAATGTGCTGGTTGTCATAACCCTTTCGGGCCAGACCTGTTTCCCTCCTGCTTTGTAGAACGTTGTCATAGCAATTGGTGCGTTTGGGGTCATGGTTTTTTCGCTAACCACATCTGTGATCACTTTCAGAACTTGGTTGTGCCTCCATGTATACCTTCCTTGGGCTAGCGCTACTTTGCAAGAGCTTAGGACATGTTCCACTGTTTGTTTCTTCTGACAGAGTGGACATGCTGGGTCGTCTGCTTTCCCCCATTTCACTAAGTTTGCATTCGAGGGGAGCAGGTCATATACAGATCTGAGGAGGAAGCTTATCCTTAGAGGAGCCATGTGCCACATATCGTTCCAGCTGAGACTTCTTTGGAGTGCACTGTCCCATGTTGTCCATTGCCCCTGTTGACCTTGCTGGACTGCCTTCTGCACTCTTTTGACATCTTCTTCTTCCTTCAACTCCTGTATGATCATGTCTCTTTTTTCCTTCCCTTTGGCTTTGGACCACCACTGCATTTTTGTTGCTCCCAGTCCCTGTCTGTTGGTTTGCGTGTGTCCAATTATTTCTTTGATGCTGAGGTTTCTCTTGGCATTGTTTACAGCCTCTTGGACTTTCCACTTTCTGCCAGTTCTCAGCTTTGGATGAACTGCTCTCACGATATTGTCCTCCGATTCCTCCAGCATGCTCAACAGTCTTGCTTTTCCAACTTTGTATTCCTCCACTATGGATTTCAGAGGTAGCTTCAGCATTGCTTGACGACAGTAGAATGCAACATCAGTGAGACCAGGTGGGACACCGAGCCATTTTCTTGTGTATTTGTTGATTTTGGCTTCCATTGCTTCGACTGTGCTGGTGCAAATGTCATAGATTAGCAGTGGCCACAGCAGCTTTGGTATCAGCATGAACTGTAGACACCAGACTTTGTATTTGCCTGGCAGTCCGCAGTTATCTATTTTCTTCAGGCCTTCTTCTGCTGTTTGCTTGGTTTCACATCCCCTTTGTGTGTCTTTCAGGGAGTCATCATACCATCTTCCGAGACTTTTTACTGGCTCTTCTGTGACAGTGGGGATGGCTTGGTTGGCTACCATGAATTTGACTGAATCTGCCACTTTTCCTTTTCGCAGTGAGAGACTTCGGGATTTCTTAGGTTTGAACCTCATTCTTGAAGAGGCCACCAGCTCATCCAGCTGCTTTAAGATTTGGTGTGTCTCTTCCTCATCCGTGGACAAGACTGTTGTGTCATCCATGAAAGCTTTCAGAGGAGGCATCTGGTATCCATCTCCCAGATTCACTGGACCTGAACTCTTCATTGCAGCTTTCAAGATGACTTCCATTGCCAACACGAACAGTATGGGAGAGATTGCACAGCCCATTGCAATGCCCACCTCTAGGTCTATCCAGTCCGTGGTGTATTCTTTGGTAGAGAACCGCATTGAGAACCCTTGGAAATACTTCCTCAGCATTGTTCGGATGTTTTCTGGGATGTGATACATTTCAAGAGCCAGCTGGATCATATCGTGTGGAACTGATCCATATGCATTCGCCAGATCAAGCCAAACTACGTCAATGTCTCTCTTCTCTGTTCTTGCTTTTTGGATGGCATCCCAAATCAACGTGGCATGTTCCAAGCATCCAGGCATTCCTGGTATGCCTCCCTTTTGGACTGACATATCCAGATACTTGTTTTCAGTCAGGTATTTTGTCAATCTTGCTGCCATAACAGAGAAGAAGATTTTCCCCTCGACGTTCAGAAGTGATATTGGCCTGAACTGATTGATGCTGCTGGAGTTCTGCTCCTTCGGAATGTACACTCCTTCAGCTCTCATCCATTGGTCGCTGATCTTTTGGTTCCTCCATGCTGATCGAATCATCTTGTGGAGCCACTCGAGCACTTTTGGGCATTTCTTGTAGAGCAGGTATGGTATTCCGTTTGGTCCAGGTGCTGACTTGGCTCTGGCTTTCTTTACTACGTTCTTCACTTCATCCAGTGTTGGTGGTTTGTTATTGAATTTTCCTTCTGGCGCTGCAGGCCAAACCAGATTTTGGATTTCAAGTGGTGCCTCGCGCTGAGAATCGGAATATGTTTCCCTGAGATGCTGCTCTAGGGTTTCCTTGCCCACTGTGAGAGTCCCTGATTTGGGTTGTTCAAACAGCTTTCTTGCAAAGTCAAAGGGATCTTTGAAGAAACGATCTTGAGTCTTCTTCTTTTTGCTCTTTCTTCGCCTTGCTGATTCCACTTTGCTGAGAGCATTGTGTTTGGCCTTCAGATCTTTCCAGAGTTCCAGGAGCCCTTGCTTCTCGAATTCTGAGGCAGTTTTCATTCGCTTTTTAAGCTTCCTTTTCTCCCTCCGGATGCTCTCCATCTGCTGCTGTCTTCTGGATTTCTGGGGAGGCGTTTTTGTCTTTGGCTGCTTCACTCCATAAGTGTCCCTGCAGATAGAGTATATGATGTCTCCGTATGTGTCAAGTTTGTGTTCCAGCGTACTGTTCCCTATTAGCGCATTCAGCTTAAGGACAAGTTCCTCATCTAATTTCTCCCATTGTTCTTTTGCACCGGCAGGCGGCAAATTGAGTTTTCCACGTTTGGCGTTAAGAGCTTGTGCAAAATCCGCATCAGAACCGTCAGCGTGGATGTCCTTGGCACTATGGTTTAATTCCTGGCCTTGGTCATCCAACGTCTCACCTGCTATCGCAGTGCGCTGCTGCTGGTTCGTATGTGTCTTCAAACAGCCCATTTTTGTCCTGTGGATCTTCATGCCGCGTTTGGTGGTGAATCTCCTTCCACACGCACACGGAAATTCCAACTGGTCATTGATCATGGTCCGTTGTGCGTTTCCAGTCGTGATGGAGTCAGTGCCGATGGATTCATCATTCTCTCCCCCTTTCGGTGAATCCTGGGAGCATCTTTCATTTGGAAAACTCGTGGCATGTTATCAAAGGCGAGGTGGGAAGCCAACCCACAAAGCCCGCAGATCTAGTCTTTCCCAGTGTCCTTCGGTCTTTCCCGAATGTCCTCCGAACTATTCCCGGAAGTCAATGGACTGACCATGTGCAGGTAGAAAGAAACTCTAGGGAGAGCTAGACAACAGAAGGTCTTCAGAGAAGTAACCCCCTTTAGACAAGTGTTTCGGCCCTGAATTCCTTACACTCTCGGGGGGCCGGGCCACATCCAGGTCATGACTCCTGGATGCCCTTCTGCTGTTGTCTATTTTTTATTTATTTTTTTCCCACGCCGGGGATCGAACCTGGGCGATTCTGCGCTTCAGAACTGCGGTACGCGGTTTTACCAATGTGCTAACGGGGCACACATCATCTGTAGGGAATTTAATCCTTATGAAGTTCACTTTTTTGGTTCCTCCTTGCCCAGATCCAGCTTGAGCTCCTTTCTGCTGCCTCTGCCATCGCTTTAAGGGCTCTAGTCCTCTTCTTCCCAGAAATGGCGAGTTGTTTCATGAGATCATAAGCGGAGGTGCCCACAAACCCTCTTGCCCCGACCTCTATGGCGAAGATTTTGACCCGCAGACCTGCTTTCTTCAGGGTGCTGGCAAGACCGGCGTATTTTTCGGTCTTGTAGATATGTGCTTCTTCCATTCTGCTTTCGTATGGCACAGTGAGTTCTATCAGAATCACTTGTTTCGAGGAGTCAGAGTGGAGAGCGATGTCTGGTCTCATGCCTGTCTTGCTGATGACATCTGGGTAATTTCTCCACTCTGGGAGGTCTGCTGTACACTCCCAGTCGACTGCTCCATCCAGAAGACCCTTTGGCAATGTGCTGGTTGTCATAACCCTTTCGGGCCAGACCTGTTTCCCTCCTGCTTTGTAGAACGTTGTCATAGCAATTGGTGCGTTTGGGGTCATGGTTTTTTCGCTAACCACATCTGTGATCACTTTCAGAACTTGGTTGTGCCTCCATGTATACCTTCCTTGGGCTAGCGCTACTTTGCAAGAGCTTAGGACATGTTCCACTGTTTGTTTCTTCTGACAGAGTGGACATGCTGGGTCGTTTACCATGGGGCATTTCACTACCAGTAGTCTACCATAGGGCATTTCACTACCACTAGTCTACCATAGGGCATTTCTTTACCAATAGTTTACCATGGGGCATTTCACTACTAGTGGTCTGCAATAGGCATTTCACTACCACTAGTCTACCATAGGGCATTTCACTACCACTAGTCTACCATGGGGCATTTCACACTGTTATGTAGTATATCTTGAAGAAAGTTTATAACATTTTTATGCATCTGTTGTGGTTTGCTTTGGTTCATGTTACTTCTGAAATAGAGGGTGGATTGCATTCAGACTAACAACACAATCTTCTGTGTGTTATGTATAACATGCGGATATGCATGCATGTATGCATGAACCCTATGTAGCCTCTCTGTACAGAAGTGCATTTGCAAGGATGCCATTAATCAGCAGATGGTCATTAATGTCAAAAGTATCCAAATACAGAAACAATCAATCCTGGCAGCCCTTTCTGGTTTGAATTAATTCTGTCACTCCCTCATCCTGTCTACCAGGGTTAAATTGATTCTTGGTGTGTAAATGCACAGCCATTCTTGAGGTCACGTGGGGGGTGGGGGGGTGGGGGTGAGGAAGAAATCATTCTCTGTAATATTGGTATGGACTTGATGGCTAATCATCAACAACGATTGTTTTACTGTTTATCAGTAAATCTTCTCTGAACTGCCTTCAGTCATGGGGATGTCAGGGGGTCTTTCAGTATAAATAATATCCCCCCATCTTCTGAAAATTATGTGCTAAAAATTCCCTCTTTTCTGTCACTGTCATTGTTTTTGCCTGGCTGTTTTGCTTTACAAAAATGTAGTAGTTGATGGGATTATCCATAGTTAACATGATGGCAGAGTGTTGAAAATTGACAATTTCAGATGTTGATATTTGTCAGAATTGACAGGGCAGATTTGATTAATCACAAAGTTTGTGCTTTACCGATTAAATGTGCAATTTCTGTTATGGAACAAGTGGAAAAGCAATTTATCAGTCGTTTTTCAGTCAAAACTCTAAAATCAACAAAGTCCCCTTGCCCCTCAAATTTTGACTGCTAGTGCTAAATTGTGCCAGGGAACTTATGACTCATTTTTGGTTGCAAAGTCACAAATGTGTGCATGCACATAAATACACAAGGATGTGCACATTCTGTCCAGGCATGCACGTATGCACGCACGCGCGCGCGCGCGCACACACACACACACACACACACACACACACACACACACACACACACACACACACACACACACACACACACACACACACACACACACACACTCGCACCTATGTATGTACATATGCAAATCATGCACACACAAATACACTTTCATTTTCTGTCTTTACATGTGTACATGCACATCTATTTACACACACACACACACACACACACACACACACACACACACACACACACACACACACACACACACACACACACACACACACACACACACATGTACACACACACTCTCTCTCTCTTTCAGTTCTTCTGCCTCTCCTCTTTCCTGCATACTTATTGAACGCTCAAAGTTCAAGGGCAAAGAGGAATTGTAGAAGTATCCTTTTGCCTGACTGATTTATGAGTCCTAGGTGTGCCATGTTACTCTTAATGGAAAAAGCTCAAATTAAATACCGGATGTAAAATATACAGTTTGCTGTTTTTTTGTTTGTTTTGTTTCATTCTTTCTTTTTTTTTCAGTGGTTGAAGTTTATTGTGAAATATAGTTTATTGTGAAATATTTGATATTCTAATGTATCATCTGTGATTTCCATTTCTCTATGTGTATGTGTGTATGTCTCTGTCTCTGCTGTCTGTCTGTCTGTCTGTCTCTCTCTTTCTCTGTCTCTGTCTGTCTGTCTCTCTGTCTCTCTCTCTCTCTGACTCTCTCTGTGAGCTGCATACAGGTACATGGAGCACCAGTTTCTTTATCCACCTTCTGATTTTTTTTCCAAGTGATTTCACATGCCCTTCTTCATTCTTCCTTTTTTTTCCGATTTTTTTTTTCTGTATTGACATGAATGGGTGTTAAATCTTATCATTGTAAACGGACAGTTTGACAATTTTTGTATCTTCCAGTTTTGACTGATGAGAAAGCTTTTATTTGTATGATCATGTGTTCAAGAGTTGACTGAAGTATTGTGTGACTGTGCTTAGAATATCAGAATATTTGGTGATGAACACCCTTTGAAGGAACTGGCTGATGTAGTATGACCATTTTATTATTTAACATATATTTTTATCATCATAAAAACGTTTTGCCCCCAGAGGTCTATGGGTATGCCAACGGCTTTGCCAACAACAAGCTTTCAATCTGTACTGTTATCAGTTGTGATGTCTTGATGAAATTGGTATTCACTGAAAAGAAAAGGACACTTAAGTGTTACTGGTCATATGATGCCGCGTTTTGCATCAGATCTTCATTCTTGTCTTTTGTTTCCCTTGACATCTTTTATGCTGTTTATGGGGATTCAGGACTTCTTTCAGTTCAAGTAATTCCCCCACTGTCTGGAAAAAAAAATTGTGTGAGAAAGTTTTTGTACTCTTCATTTTCTCTTGTGTGTGTTTTTTTAATCACTTGTCTTTGTTTTCTGTTGTTTTTTTTCTCTTTTCTTTCCATTGCCACTTTTAAAAAAAAATTATGCCCTATAGGTCATTCACTGTTAAGTTTTCAAGAAATTCTTGTCTATTTTTGTCTGTCGCTAAGTTCATTCTTGTATGTTTTTGTCTGTCGCTGACTAACAGCCTAGTGGTTTGAAATCGATAACTTTTGACTTGCAACTTGGCTTCTGGCTTCAGGGAACCAGACCTGATGGCTGCAGGGAAAGTCCTGGTCATAGATCAGAAAGATGGTAAACCTGGTATCCCTTTGGGGGCATGTGAGACATAACAACAACAAAATGTCTGGAGCATCAGGTCTGGCCGCATTAGCGATCATATGAATACCCACTGTGGTTGTGGGAAAGCAAGGTTGGAAGCTTCCGACTGCAAAGTGTCAGACAGCAGTAGGCCTAAGGGAAGAAGAGCTGGTGGCTGTATGAGCTGGTGGCTGGTTGGGCTGCCCAGTAGAGAGAGGAAGGCCTGAGAAAGGCAGGGGAGGGCTCTTTATCTTCTCGTGGTTCAATGGCTGGCTTGACCTGGCTGATACCCATTGTGTGGCAGTGTTCAGAGGTTTGTCATCTCCCTACTTTAGTACTTTGCCACTCGGCCTGTGAACAGGGTAGTTGATGGCTAGGTCTAAATGGATCATGCCCTCCTCTACCCCCCCCCCCCCAATGCCTAGCTAGGTGACTGCCGTGTACTATTGGGCGTTTGGGAGATGGTTGGTTATGCTTATGGTGAGGCATTATTGATCTGGGTCTCATTCAACGTCCTTGGGTGTTTCCTGTCTCGTATGTCATTTGACATTTAAGTCGTCATGAAAATTTTGTATATTTTTGTCCACCTCTTACTAAACTCATAGCCATGAAAGACAGCTTTAGGCCTAGGCAGCTCTAGTCTAGTCAGCTAAAGTTTGGACTATTGTGTTTTGCAGAGTGTTTAATTAATAAGGGTAAACAAGGTTTCTGTATCTTGAGCACGAAGTGAGCTCAATAATTGAACTCTTTCGTGTTTACATTCTGTTCAAGTGTTGACTGAAGTATTGTGTGACTGTAAAAGAAGTACCAGGACGCTTGCTGATGAACACATTTTGAAGTTGTCATAGCCATACGTGGGGTAAGATTCAATTTAACGTTCTTTTCACTTGTATACATTTAAGATCACGACTGGTGCAATGGTGGATTAGCTAGAAAAAACTTTGCCTGCCATACTTGACATACAAAGTTCAGTCTTCACTGTGTGTATGTATTGTACGTTATGTGTGCTCATATTTGTGTGTGTGTGTGTGTGTGTGGTGGTGTGTTTTGGGGGTGGTGGTGAGGAGGTAAAAGTGGCTTCAGGTTTATCCATGTTAGATGTGGATCGTACACATATCGTGTGTGTTTAGTGTCACATCTGGTTGAACCATCTTGAGCTCAGGAGGCTTATATCTACATTAACTGTACTGGAGGTCAGAGGAAAGGTTATTTTTTCTTTAATTTTTATTTTTGTTTAAAGCTCAGCTGACTGCCTTATCACTTTGGGGATGTTGGGGGCTCTTTCGGTATAGTCTCCTCCTCCTGGAAATTCTGTGCTAGGAATTTCCTCTTTCCTGTCACTCTCTTTGTTTCTGCCTTGTTCCTTTGCTTTCTGTCATTTCTTCCTATCATTTTCTGCCATGCTGGTCCATTCACCTGTATGTGTTCAGTAAAGTCTTACATACTTTTTGTTAGGATTGATAATTGGGTACATGTATTAAGTGCATTTTTGGCTCTAGGGCATTGAGATATGGGGAAGCAGTTTTATGTATGAGACAGTCTTGATGGAGGCAGACACAAGTAGACCATTCATAAGGAAGATTAGGAAAAGGCAAGCAACATTTATAGGCCATTTTATGAGGAAAGGGGAATTGGAGCACCTGGTCACAACGGGAAAGCTGGAGGGAAAGAGAGCACCAGGTAGACCCAGGGAGAAGTTATTGGACGGATTTGCAGAGTGGCTGAAGACAAAGAGGGTGGAAGAGGTGCTTGATGCAACAAGGGATAGAAACAGATGGAAGGCCATGATCGCCAATGCCATGTGGCAAGGCACCTGATGATGATGATGATAATGATGATGAGTTTTATGTAATTTATGCCCGTTTTTTGTACGTTTTGGTATCCTTGGGTATGCTTAAATTTATATTCAGGTGTGTTTTTAAATCCCCTGTGTGATAAATTGGACGGAGTGGTCATCGCCAGGGGCATGTCTGTAGATTATGTGTGCGAATGCATTGATATGTGTACTTAATTTTCTTTTCCTTTTTTTTTTCCTGTTGAAGTATTGTGTATGTTTTGAAATGGTTGTTAGCCCTGATATGGCTGTATGCAGTCGGCTGGGCTTAATAACAATAATGATAACCATAGCTGACTGCATAGAGCCATATCAGGGCTATAACCATTTCAAAACATGCACAATACTTTTAACAGGGAAAAAGGAAAAGAAAATTAAGTACACATATCAATGTATTTGTCCACATAATCCAAGGAGATGCCCCTGGCATTGACCACTCCATGCAATTTATCATACAGGAGATTTGAAAAAACATTACCCAAATACTAATTTAAACATAAGTAAGGATACCAAAACATACATGAAAGCAGGCCTAATTTGCCTAAAATTGCTTTCGCATATCACATTTCTGTAGAGCCAGAAATACACAAATACATGTATCTGATTATCAATCACAAAAGAAAGTATGTAAGACTTTATCGAACACAGACAGGTGAATGGACCAGCAAGCCAGAAAATAATAGGAAGAAATGACAGAAAGCAGAGGAACAAGGCAGAAACAAAGAAAGACAGAAGAGGAAATTTCTAGCACAGAATTTCCATAAGGTGGGGGATACTATTTATATTGAAAGAGCGGCTGGCATCTCCATGGGGCAAGAGGAGAGGTAGCCTCGTTGGTGCACAGGCGAGTGCAAAGATTGATGGAGTGTCAGTTAGTCTGACAAATCCCCAGATTATTCTAGGACTTATGTGGTAGAGTATGGAGGGGTGGAGGCAGTGTTCTAGAATGTGGAGGGATGAAGGCAATGTTGTAGAATATGGAGGGATGAAGGCAATGTTGTAGAATATGGAGGGATGAAGGCAGTGTTGTAGAATGTGGAGGGATGAAGGCAATGTTGTAGAATATGGAGGGATGAAGGCAATGTTGTGGAATGTGGAGGGATGAAGGCAATGTTGTAGAATGTAGAGGGATGAAGGCAGTGTTGTAGAATGTGGAGGGATGAAGGCAATGTTGTAGAATGTAGAGGGATGAAGGCAGTGTTGTGGAATGTGGAGGGATGAAGGCAATGTAGAATGTGGAAGGATGAAGGCAATGTTGTAGAATGTAGAGGGATGAAGGCAGTGTTGTGGAATGTGGAGGGATGAAGGCAATGTTGTAGAATATGGAGGGATGAAGACAATGTTGTAGAATGTGGAGGGATGAAGGCAACGTTGTAGAATGTGGAGGGATGAAGGCAATGTTGTAGAATGTGGAGGGATGAAGGCAATGTTGTAGAACGTGGAGGGATGAAGGAAGTGTTGTGGAATGTGGAGGGATGAAGGTAATGTTGTAGAATGTGGAGGGATGAAGGCAATGTTGTAGAATGTGGAGGGATGAAGGCAGTGTTGTGGAATGTGGAGGGATGAAGGCAATGTTGTAGAATATGGAGGGATGAAGGCAATGTTGTAGAATGTGGAGGGATGAAGGCAATGTTGTAGAATGTAGAGGGATGAAGGCAATGTTGTAGAATGTGGAGGAGTGAAGGCAATGTTGTAGAATTGGAGGGATGAAGGCAATGTTGTAGAATGTGGAGGGATGAAGGCAATGTTGTAGAATGTGGAGGGATGAAGGCAATGTTGTAGAATATGGAGGGATGAAGGCAATGTTGTAGAATGTGGAGGGATGAAGGCAATGTTGTAGAATGTAGAGGGATGAAGACAATGTTGTAGAATGTAGAGGGATGAAGGCAATGTTGTAGAATGTAGAGGGACGAAGACAATGTTGTAGAATGTAGAGGGACGAAGGCAATGTTGTAGAATGTAGAGGGGTGAAGGCAATGTTGTAGAATATGGAGGGATGAAGGCAGTGTTGTAGAATGTGGAGGGATGAAGACAATGTTGTAGAATGTGGAGGGATGAAGACAATGTTGTAGAATGTGGATGGATGAAGGCAGTGTCCTATAATATGGAGGGATGAAGGCAATGTTGTAGAATGTAGAGGGGTGAAGGCAATGTTGTAGAATATGGAGGGATGAAGGCAGTGTTGTAGAATGTGGAGGGATGAAGACAATGTTGTAGAATGTGGAGGGATGAAGACAATGTTGTAGAATGTGGAGGGATGAAGGCAGTGTTGTAGAATGTGGAGGGATGAAGGCAGTGTTGTGGAATGTGGAGGGATGAAGGCAATGTTGTAGAATGTAGAGGGATGAAGGCAATGTTGTAGAATGTGGAAGGATGAAGGCAATGTTGTAGAATGTTGAAGGATGAAGGCAGTGTTGTAGAATGTGGATGGATGAAGGCAATGTTGTAGAATGTAGATGGATGAAGACAATGTTGTAGAATGTGGAGGGATGAAGACAATGTTGTAGAATGTGGAGGGATGAAGACAATGTTGTAGAATGTGGAGGGATGAAGACAATGTTGTAGAATGTGGAGGGATGAAGGCAGTGTTGTAGAATGTAGAGGGATGAAGGCAGTGTTGTAGAATGTGGAGGGATGAAGGCAGTGTTGTAGAATGTGGAGGGATGAAGGCAGTGTTGTAGAATGTGGAGGGATGAAGGCAGTGTTGTAGAATGTAGAGGGATGAAGGCAGTGTTGTAGAATATGGAGGGATGAAGACAATGTTGTAGAATGTAGAGGGATGAAGACAATGTTGTAGAATGTAGAGGGACGAAGGCAGTGTTGCAGAATGTAGAGGGATGAAGACAATTTTGTAGAATATGGAGGGATGAAGGCAGTGTTGTAGAATGTGGAGGGATGAAGGCAATGTTGTAGAATGTAGAGGGATGAAGACAATGTTGTAGAATGTAGAGGGATGAAGACAATGTTGTAGAATGTAGAGGGATGAAGACAATGTTGTAGAATGTAGAGGGATGAAGGCAGTGTTGTAGAATGTAGAGGGATGAAGACAGTGTTGTAGAATGTAGAGGGATGAAGGCAATGTTGTAGAATGTAGAGGGATGAAGACAATGTTGTAGAATGTAGAGGGATGAAGGCAGTGTTGTAGAATGTAAAGGGATGAAGGCAGTGTTGTAGAATGTAGAGGGATGAAGACAGTGTTGTAGAATGTGGAGGGATGAAGGCAATGTTGTAGAATATGGAGGGATGAAGGCAATGTTGTAGAATATGGAGGGATGAAGGCAGTGTTGTAGAATGTGGAGGGATGAAGGCAATGTTGTAGAATATGGAGGGATGAAGGCAATGTTGTGGAATGTGGAGGGATGAAGGCAATGTTGTAGAATGTAGAGGGATGAAGGCAGTGTTGTAGAATGTGGAGGGATGAAGGCAATGTTGTAGAATGTGGAGGGATGAAGGCAGTGTTGTGGAATGTGGAGGGATGAAGGCAATGTAGAATGTGGAAGGATGAAGGCAATGTTGTAGAATGTAGAGGGATGAAGGCAGTGTTGTGGAATGTGGAGGGATGAAGGCAATGTTGTAGAATATGGAGGGATGAAGACAATGTTGTAGAATGTGGAGGGATGAAGGCAACGTTGTAGAATGTGGAGGGATGAAGGCAATGTTGTAGAATGTGGAGGGATGAAGGCAATGTTGTAGAACGTGGAGGGATGAAGGAAGTGTTGTGGAATGTGGAGGGATGAAGGTAATGTTGTAGAATGTGGAGGGATGAAGGCAATGTTGTAGAATGTGGAGGGATGAAGGCAGTGTTGTGGAATGTGGAGGGATGAAGGCAATGTTGTAGAATATGGAGGGATGAAGGCAATGTTGTAGAATGTGGAGGGATGAAGGCAATGTTGTAGAATGTAGAGGGATGAAGGCAATGTTGTAGAATGTGGAGGGATGAAGGCAATGTTGTAGAATTGGAGGGATGAAGGCAATGTTGTAGAATGTGGAGGGATGAAGGCAATGTTGTAGAATGTGGAGGGATGAAGGCAATGTTGTAGAATATGGAGGGATGAAGGCAATGTTGTAGAATGTGGAGGATGAAGGCAATGTTGTAGAATGTAGAGGGATGAAGACAATGTTGTAGAATGTAGAGGGATGAAGGCAATGTTGTAGAATGTAGAGGGACGAAGACAATGTTGTAGAATGTAGGGACGAAGGCAATGTTGTAGAATGTAGAGGGGTGAAGGCAATGTTGTAGAATATGGAGGGATGAAGGCAGTGTTGTAGAATGTGGAGGGATGAAGACAATGTTGTAGAATGTGGAGGGATGAAGACAATGTTGTAGAATGTGGATGGATGAAGGCAGTGTCCTATAATATGGAGGGATGAAGGCAATGTTGTAGAATGTAGAGGGGTGAAGGCAATGTTGTAGAATATGGAGGGATGAAGGCAGTGTTGTAGAATGTGGAGGGATGAAGACAATGTTGTAGAATGTGGAGGGATGAAGACAATGTTGTAGAATGTGGAGGGATGAAGGCAGTGTTGTAGAATGTGGAGGGATGAAGGCAGTGTTGTGGAATGTGGAGGGATGAAGGCAATGTTGTAGAATGTAGAGGGATGAAGGCAATGTTGTAGAATGTGGAGGATGAAGGCAATGTTGTAGAATGTAGAGGGATGAAGGCAATGTTGTAGAATGTGGAGGGATGAAGACAATGTTGTAGAATGTGAGGGATGAAGGCAGTGTTGTAGAATGTAGAGGGATGAAGGCAGTGTTGTAGAATGTGGAGGGATGAAGGCACTGTTGTAGAATGTGGAGGGATGAAGGCAGTGTTGTAGAATGTGGAGGGATGAAGGCAGTGTTGTAGAATGTAGAGGGATGAAGGCAGTGTTGTAGAATATGGAGGGATGAAGACAATGTTGTAGAATGTAGAGGGATGAAGACAATGTTGTAGAATGTAGAGGGACGAAGGCAGTGTTGCAGAATGTAGAGGGATGAAGACAATTTTGTAGAATATGGAGGGATGAAGGCAGTGTTGTAGAATGTGGAGGGATGAAGGCAATGTTGTAGAATGTAGAGGGATGAAGGCAGTGTTGTAGAATGTGGAGGGATGAAGACAATGTTGTAGAATGTAGAGGGATGAAGGCAGTGTTGTAGAATGTAGAGGGATGAAGGCAATGTTGTAGAATGTAGAGGGATGAAGGCAATGTTGTAGAATGTAGAGGGATGAAGGCAATGTTGTAGAATGTAGAGGGATGAAGGCAATGTTGTAGAATGTAGAGGGATGAAGGCAATGTTGTAGAATATGGAGGGATGAAGGCAGTGTTGTAGAATGTAGAGGGATGAAGACAATGTTGTAGAATGTAGAGGGATGAAGACAATGTTGTAGAATGTAGAGGGATGAAGGCAGTGTTGTAGAATGTAGAGGGATGAAGGCAGTGTTGTAGAATGTAGAGGGATGAAGGCAATGTTGTAGAATGTAGAGGGATGAAGACAATGTTGTAGAATGTAGAGGGATGAAGGCAATGTTGTAGAATGTAGAGGGATGAAGACAATGTTGTAGAATGTAGAGGGATGAAGACAATGTTGTAGAATGTAGAGGGATGAAGACAATGTTGTAGAATGTAGAGGGATGAAGACAATGTTGTAGAATGTAGAGGGATGAAGACAATGTTGTAGAATGTGAGGGATGAAGGACAATGTTGTAGAATGTAGAGGGATGAAGACAATGTTGTAGAATGTAGAGGGATGAAGACAATGTTGTAGAATGTAGAGGATGAAGGCAGTGTTGTAGAATGTGAGGGATGAAGACAGTGTTGTAGAATGTGAGGAGGATGAAGGCAAGATGTTGTAGAATGTAGAGGGATGAAGACAATGTTGTAGAATGTGAGGGATGAAGGCATGTTGTAGAATGTGTAAAGGGATGAAGGCATGTTGTAGAATGTAGAGGGATGAAGGCAGTGTTGTAGAATGTAGAGGATGAAGCAATGTTGTAGAATGGGAGGGATGAAGGCAATGTTGTAGAATGTAGAGGGATGAAGCAATGTTGTAGAATGTGGAGGGATGAAGACAATGTTGTAGAATGTAGAGGGATGAAGGCAGTGTTGTAGAATGTGGAGGGATGAAGCAATGTTGTAGAATGTAGAGGGATGAAGGCAGTGTTGTAGAATGTAGAGGGATGAAGACAATGTTTGTAGAATGTGGAAGGGATGAAGGCAGTGTTGTAGAATGTGAGGGATGAAGACATGTTGTAGAATGTGAGGGATGAAGACAGTGTTGTAGAATGTGAGGGATGAAGACAATGTTGTAGAATGTAGAGGGATGAAGACATGTTGTAGAATGTAGGGATGAAGACAATGTTGTAGAATGTAGAGGGATGAAGGCAGTTGTGTAGAATGTTAGAAGGGGATGAAGGCATGTTGTAGAATGTAGAGGGATGAAGCAGTGTTGTAGAATGTGAGGGATGAAGGCAATGTGTAGAATGTAGAGGGATGAAGGCAGTGTTGTAGAATGTAGAGGGATGAAGACAATGTTGTAGAATGTAGAGGGATGAAGGCAGTGTTGTAGAATGTAAGGGATGAAGGCATGTTGTAGAATGTAGAGGGATGAAGGCAATGTTGTAGAATGTAGAGGGATGAAGGCAGTGTTGTAGAATGTAGAGGGATGAAGACAATGTTGTGTAGAATGTGAGGGATGAAGGCAGTGTTGTAGAATGTAGAGGGATGAAGGCAGTGTTGTAGAATGTGGAGGGATGAAGGCAGTGTCCTATAATATGGAGGGATGAAGGCAATGTTGTAGAATGTGGAGGGATGAAGGCAGTGTTGTAGAATGTGGAGGGATGGAGGCAGTGTTGTGGAATGTGGAGGGATGAAGGCAGTGTTGCAGAATGTGGAGGGATGAAGGCAATGTCCTATCCATGTATCTCGCTCTGTCTCTCTTTCTCGAGACACACACATACACACACACACACACACACTTATACACACACACACACACATACACACACACACGTGCACTCCCTCTCCCTCTCGCTACCCCTCTCTCTCTCCAGCATTGTTCTGTATCTAAAAGGCTTTATCATTGGAGCTGTGTATTGTTATGACAAGTGATAATTGAAACCTGTCATCAGTAGACCAGGACATATATAACACTGAGTGATGACTGACACAGCGCCTACCACCCCCCATATATACAGCAGCACAACAGTGTGTACACTCATGTCTTTCAAACCGTTCGTCTGTCCTGATGCTACTGCTGTCATCTCGGACCATTTTATCTGCCCAAATTTATACTGCTGTCATCTCGGACCATTTTATCTGTCCTAATTAATTTATTATACTACTGTCATCTCGGATCATTTTATCTGTCCTAATTAATTTATTATACTACTGTCATCTCAAACCATTTTATCTGTCCTAATTAATTTATATACTGCTGTCATCTCAAACCATTTTATCTGTCCTAATTTATTATACTGCTGTCATCTCAAACCATTTTATCTGTCCTAATTTATTATACTGCTGTCATCTCAAACCATTTTATCTGTCCTAATTTATACTACTGTCATCTCAAACCATTTTATCTGCCTAATTTATACTACTGTCATCTCAAACATTTATCTGTCCTATTTATACTACTGTCATCTCAAACATTTTATCTGTCCTAGTTTATACTACTGTCATCTCAAACCATTTTATCTGTCCTAGTTTATACTACTGTCATCTCAAACATTTTATCTGTCCTAATTTATACTACTGTCATCTCAAACCATTTTATCTGCCCTAATTTATACTACTGTCATCTCAAACCATTTTATCTTCCTAATTTATACTACTGTCATCTCAAACCATTTTATCTGTCCAAATTTGTACTACTTGATCTCAAAATTTTATCTGTCCTATTTTACTACTGATCTCAAACCATTTTATCTGCTAATTATACTGCTGTCATCTCAAACCATTTTATCTGCCTAATTTATACTGCTGTCATCTCAAACATTTTATCTATCCTAATTTATTTACTGTCATCTCAAACCATTTTATCTGCCTAATTTATACTGCTGTCATCTCAAACATTTTTTCTGCCAAATTTATTACTGTCATCTCAAACCCTTTTATCTGCCTAATTTATACTGCTGTCGATCTCAAACATTTTATCTGTGCCTAATTTATACTGCTGTTCATCTCAAACATTTTATCTGCCTAATTTATACTGCTGTCATCTCAAACATTTTATCTGTCTAATTTATACTGCTGTCATCTCAAACATTTTATCTGTCCTAATTTATACTGCTGTATCTCAAACATTTTATCTGTCCTAATTTATTATACTGCTGTCATCTCAAACATTTTTCTGCCTAATTTATACTGCTGTCATCTCAAACATTTTATCTGCCTAATTTATACTGCTGTCATCTCAAACATTTTATCTGCCTAATTTATACTGCTGTCATCTCAAACATTTTATCTGGTCTAATTTATACTGCTGTCATCTCAAACATTTTATCTGTCTAATTTATACTGCTGTCATCTCAAACATTTTATCTGGCCTAATTTATACTGCTGTCATCTCAAACATTTTATCTGGCCTAATTTATACTGCTGTCATCTCAAACATTTTATCTGGCCTAATTCATACTGCTGTTATCTCAAACCTTTTAACTGTCCTTATTCATACTACTGTCATAAAAACTGAAAAGGTAGCAAGCAAATTAGGCAAACAGGAGCTCTTTTGAAAGTTGATACCAAAGTAGAAAAAAAACAACAACAACAGCAACAAGAAGCAAGATGGTCAAGCCATTTGAACAATATCTCTTTGTTTACAGTAATTGTCAAGGCAGATACTTTGTAGTTATCAGGGTTGCTATGACTGTGAGGAAACTTTGGTTGAAATGAAACTTGATGTGCATGAAAGATGGTGATTTCATTTTCAGTGAAACTTGATGTGCATGAAAGATGGTGATTTCATTTTCAGTGTCAGTGTCAGTTTCTCAAGATGACACCTCCGCGCTGGGAATGAGTTCCATATGCGCTAACATCACAGGTGCCATGTGATTGAGAAAATCCAGAATGATCATGACACAAGCCTTAAGACAGCACATAAAAACCCACGAGCTGGCCAGGTCCTGAGGTCCTACTCAGATAGTGCCATAACCCTGGGGTTGTAGGGAGTGATGTGGAGAGACCTCTACTTTTCCGGAGGGCCAGCACCACCAGAACGGTGCCCATCCCCTCTCCCTTGGTTCAAATTCATACTCATATTGACATTTTATTTAGCCGAGAGTTCAGAAAGGCAAGAAGGCTAATTAGTCTTCAAGGGATGGGACCTGGGAAATCACCTCTCTCCCCATGTTTTATACCAAGGCAGCCGGGCAATGCCCTGCTCTTCATGATTTTCAACTGCTGTGCGATCTTTACCTTGCGCAGCCAGAAGGCACCCGGGTCTGACTCGTTTTTTGTACCCTTCCAAAGGACCAGATGTACAGTTCGATTTTTCCGGTCAAAGTGAGGAGAAAAGTTGAGTCCTCTATGGGGAGCAAACCCTTGAACCTCGAGTTTAGTTACTGGCAGGCGAACTTCTGAACCATTCTGCCACTCTTCTCCCTCACTGGTCGATTGTGATTGACTGTCACAACTAAAAAACACAGAGGATTGTTTGGAGTTCCTGAGAAATTGCTGTTAACATACTGTCCCCAGAAAGAATCAATTATGTTACTTTTTTTTCTTTTGATCCATGTGACTTGATGTTAGAGCTTTGCCGTCCAGTCATGCTTTTATAACTCCTCAGCAGTCCATAGCTTTGATCAAAGTGTGGCAGAGATCCAGATCTGAGAAAATCGCGCGCGCGCGACGCACAGCACGCACCACACACACACACACTCACACACACACACACACAACACACACACACACACACACACACACACACACACACACACACACACACACACACACACACACACACACACACACACACACACACACACACTCTGTTTTGGTCTCTGTTTTTCTCTCTCTCTCACACACACACGCACACGCACACGCCACGCACACGCACACATACACACTGGTCGATTTGAAATATTTCTCCCACTCCATTTCATGTTAGGTAAATTAAAAATGTCTGCTAAGGAGTTTTGTGGATAAAGAAAAGCAAACATTGAATCAAAAACAGTGACTGTGAAAATAAAACGGTATGAAATAAACCACACATTAATCAACAGAATGAAACATGCATGCATGGAAAATTAATGTGCATGCATGTGCTCACAACCAAGACACACAAAGTTGCAGAGACTGAGAGAGAGAGAGAGAGAGTGTGTGTGGGGTGGATAGTGATGACAAAACAAATGAAATCCGGTTTGGGTTTGTTTTTGTCCTTTCCTACGCCACATTAACCCTTTGACTCCTGCACCCTGTCCAACAGCATCCTGCATTTGTCAACCATGCTAACAAAGCAAAAACTTAACCCTTTGTCTCCCTCGCCCTTCCCACCAGCTTCCTGCAAAATCTTAACCCTTTAACTCCCTCACCCTATCCACCAGCTAGGGTGAGGGAGTCAAAGGGTTAAGATTTTGCAGTAACTGTTGGTGGATAGGGTGAGGGAGTCAAAGGGTTAAGATTTTGCAGTAACTATTGATGGACAGGGTGAGGGAGTCAAAGGGTTAAAATTTTGCAGTAACTGTTGGTGGATAGGGTGAGGGAGTCAAAAGATTAAGATTTTGCAGTAACTGTTGGTGGACAGGGTGAGGGAGTCAAAGGGTTAAGATTTTGCAGTAACTGTTGGTGGACAGGGTGTGGGAGTCAAAGGGTCGATGGTCACAGAGTCTGGGACCATTTTTCAGAATGCTATAATGACACAGTGATGGGGATGATAAGCATGATTCTATGGAGTTCCATGCAGGATTGAGACTGCATGACAGGGATGTACTCTGTGCTTAACTATCATAACATATCCTGATATTCACCAGACTTGAGAGATACAGACATCTGTGGTGTTCATCAGGAAATGTCGGTAACAGCCTAAAGGCCTGGCATGCAATCTGGCGGATTGGGTGAGAAGGGTTAGTTCACAGATTTTCATCCCCGCGTGCAAGCTGTGCTTGTGTTTTTGCAGAGTAGAGCGCTATAAGGGTTCCACGTGTATTCACACATGCACATGGGTAGGCTGTGCAGTTATAGTATGGTCAAGCTGAAACTGACAGTGATATGCCTGCTACCCTATTGCGGCACAGAAATGTGCCACAGACCTGAACATGTATTTTTAGGTCCATGGTGCCAGGCGGGATGTGTGTGCAAGACACTAGCTCCACCCATCATAGTTCAAATCTGCCCTGATTTGAAATGTTTCTATTGATTTGTCATAACATTTTCCAGTAATGCCACATTATACTAAACAAAGTATTCAGAGTAATGATAGCCACTGTTCTACCAAACATGAAGTTGTTTCGTTGCTTCTGCATCAAACTACTTGAGAAAACGTTGGAGAGATGTGATGCCTGCTGTTACAAGGGTTAGAAATGAAGCGGACATCTCGGGCACACGGTGATTTATATAGTCCTGCTGTGGCTTTAAGTGATGCATCAGCGAAGTGGATGAGACTCACTACTGTGTGGTCCCAGTCTTCCCGATGAGCCCATAGTACACTCAGTTCTGGGTAGGAGCTGCTTGTGGCCAAAAATCCCACAGTGATTTTGACAGAGCTGTTGGGACCCAAACCCACAACCTTGCAGTCTGTTGTGCAACCACTTGCACCATGGCAATGGGGATTTTTAACATATGTCAAACAGTACTTTGTTATGTTTCCCATCTGCAGCTGCTGCTCTGTTTCATTTGTTTTGTTTTGTTCTGTTTTGTAGTGTACTTACTTTTTGTGGTCAGCTTCTACTGGGGGCTGTTGCGGGAATTTTGTAGCAGCTGTGTTATTCAGAAATGTCACAAATTAGCTATATTTCAATTCAGTGACTGCAGGTGGCTATAGAAATATTAAATTAATGTTAACCCTTTGACTTCTTCTACCTATCCACCAGCTTTCAACTGCTTCTGCAGGAAGCTGGCAGAAGCTGGTGGATAGGCTGAGCAGTCAAAGGGTTAACAAAGGATACTGTACCCACCAGGCAAAAACTGTATAAAAATCATGTAGCTCATGCAACGCAACTAGTTTTGTCTTCTGTAAGCAAATGAAACAACAATACCAAACAAAACCTGTGTAGATTCTTGTTAGCAGGAGGAACCATTTCTCGTCCGCCTAAAGATAGGTTTTGTGTCGTCCTGCTGAGGTTGAGTTGCCTGTGGTGTGGGTTTCATTTTGTTTTTGTGTTGCTTATGGTAGTTGGTCACAAAAGATCTAAAGAGTCAAAATGCATTGTGCCATTTTTGCTGGACTGTTGTTTAAAAATTTTGTGTTTTTCATCTCATGATATGACCTGTTCTGTAATGAAGGGAAAAACTGAAAAATATAATCAACATGGAGGTTGTTGTCAGCTTGGCCGTTTACAATTCAGAATGTAATTTCACTGGCAGCAGTCATGTTGGTGGTGTCTTGCAGACTTTCAGACCTGCCTCAGGCCTTGGCAGTGTCTCTTACAGACTTTCAGACCCCTCTCAGCCTGTGTGTGATGTCCTGCAGTGTCTCTGGCATGCTTTCAGATCTCTTCAGGCTGTGTGTTGTCTTGACCACATTTCTCACATGCTTTCAGCTCCTTTCTTAGGCTGTGTGATGTCTTGACTGAGTTTTGCAGAGGTGATCAGATCCTTCTTCAGGCCCTTCCTCAGACTCTCTGATATTGTGGCAGTTTTTGTCTGCCAGAATGTTTGTGTCCCCTTGTGAAATTTAAAAAAAAAGAAGTTTTTATGGTGAACCGAACATTTCCCCCTTCCAAAGTTGTGTTTTTAACCCACAGAGAAGCAAACAATATGAAGTAGTCAGATGTGAAAAGGAAAGGGGTGGGATGCTGTGTTCATGAAGCTTGAAATGAACGTGACAGAACGTTTTTGTCGTTGTTTCAGACATGATGTGCAGATAGACCAGCACCAGGCAGCAGCAGGAGAACCATCACTGCAACCACAGAGAACCTCACCATGGCAAAAGAGTCAGGCAGCCCAACCAACAACACCACACTATTCACCATGTTTGACTGGGCTTATGTGGGTGTGGATTTCGACCTTCCCGGCAATGGGGGTGCTGACTGCGTCAACTTTCTCAGCCCCACCCAGCGACTTGTGGAGAGTGGGGCGTCTTCTCTCCTTGCTCTCTTCATTATCTACAAGGCCTACCCCTACCTCACGCTTCCCGCTTCCAACCGCCGCAGTTTGACAGAGGGTGAAGCTTCTGGAAAGCGCATACTATTAGTTTTGATGTGTCTCACGTGGGGTTGTGAGCTGGGCTTTAAGTTTGCCACGCGGCAGATGATTTGGATTTTCAACCCTTGCCACATTGCCACAGCTGTGCAGGTAAGATACTGGTAAAGTGGCAGTTCAGGTGTGGTGATGATAATATTGATAGTAATCATAATAACTGTGATATTGATGATGATGATGATGATAATGATTAGTTGCAATGATAATGATGATATATACAAAAAAGAACAAGAGGAATGGTGACAGTTGTACTGTTTCTCGTATAGTAAGAGTCCTAAACGCTTCACAAAAGCAGGGGAGACAAGTGCACACTTTAAGCATTGATAAGATATGTGTACACACACATGTATGCATGACAGTTAACATTTAATTGTGGCACAGTGTTGTAATTTGTTGATTTGTGAAGTAGTTGTGAGGAAACGTAATTTTAACATTCATTGTATACAAGTATAATGATGTATATATTTACCAGTCATGTTTTGAGCAAAGTGGATGTCAAAAATTGATTTGGCATGATCTTGTTGTTTGCTGATGGCAAACTGACATGATAATTTCTGTTTGCAGACTTCTTAAGAACAGTTTTAATCATGTGAGAGATACAGGTTGAGAGCGAGTCACCTAGATAGGAAGCTTTATTTGAAGACAAACATGCTTAGTCATGTTTAACCATTTCACCCCCTTAGCCTGTTCACCAGCTTCCATCCACTTTGCAGATATTGATGGATAGGTTTAGGGAGTGAGAAAGGGTTTAAAGAAGATAAAAGCATGATCATCAAAAGGTGACTAGATTCATGTATAGAGTTAGAGCTCCCACCTTCCAGGCTGAATGCCTGGATTTACACAGTTGTGAATCGTGCTAGAGAAAAATGTACTGTCTCCAGGCTACTCTGCTGGGAATGGGTACCTGATGCTGTTCAGGGTTGCAGAAGGTAAAGCAGCAAGGGAGAGGCAGATCTGTCTACTGTCTGCTTTGGGCACACAGAAGTACACATTTCAGCATCATTGTATGCTTGAAAATTCCATTGAACTCATTTTACTTAGCACTGTTTTTGTAGGTAAATGTGAGTTGGTATGAATTGATCCGTTATTATACTTCTCTGGGTTGAAAAGAAGTTGTTGCTTTGGTTGAAAGATGTGTTCAGCTGTTCAGATGCCCACTGTGTGCATGCTGCTGGCACTCTGCCTCAAGCAAGTTGTAAACAGCTATGGGCACACTTGGTTTTGCACAGTCCCTGCATTTATTTAAAAAAAAAAAAGGGGGGGCGGGAGGGGAGCTGGAGTGAAGAAGACGCCAAAAACGAGACATGAAACTGACAGTTAGGCAGACGCATTTGAGAAGAGAATGTGAGACCTACCTCCAAAAAAGAAACTAAAATTTACAGTAAAATGTTAATGACACCATGAAGACTTCCCATGTTTGGTACGCTTGGAGAAGGGAGAAAGTTATGCATTTTTTTGCACAATCCACAAATTGGACTTTTCTGTGGCCCATGGTGGCAAATTTAATTGCATTCGGTACATGCAGACCAGATCTCTTCAGGTGATGGGTGAATCTAAATCGTCAAAGAATACTGTATTATTCTGAACAACCCATAAATCTGACAGTATGACTGACTTGTCTTTTTTTGAAGCAGAACTACAAAATGGCTCTGTTTCTACTATTACTAGCATCAACTCAAATGATATTATGACAACTGAATACTGCTGTTAGTTGATGGTGTCACTTAGTGATATGGTGATATTGTTCACAGTGCCATTCAGATTGTACACATTGTAGGACCCAGTCATACACATAGCAGATGTCGGTGGTAAACAAATCTGGAGAGGAGATAGACACAATACCCATATAATGGTAGGCCTGTGAAAATTCGAGGTTTGTATGAACACTTCACTTCTTTATGACCTCAGGGCCATGGGGTAGATAACCTTTGCCCTACCTTTTCTTAACTTACTCTGTGTAATGTAACAGATTTACCTGCTGGCGTCTCCCCCCAGCAAGGCAGTCACGGCAGCTTTCCGTCTGCACATGCACATGCTGACTGGGGCACCCATCGCCATTCTCTTTCCTGTCATCAATACTCGTCTGGTGAGTCACACACACACACAAGCATACACACAAGCATATGCAAGCACACAAGCACGAACACACAAGCACGCACACGCACAGACACACAGACACATGCACACACAGACACATGCACGCACACACATGCACGCACGCACACCACACGCGACACAGCACACACACACACAACACACACACACACACACACACACACACACACACACACACACACACACACACACACACACACACACACACACACACACACACACACACACACACACACACACACACACCACCGACAGACATTAACTGGGGCTCCAATTGCTTTACAGTTCCATGTCATTAATACTCAGTAATATATGCACTTGTATGCCATATATGCATGAGAAGACATATGCACACACCTGTACATATAAACATGCCTGTATCAGTGTATGGCAGAGTCCACCTACAACAAAATTCAAGGGAGATATGTATATATGAATATGTGTTCATTATGGCAGTAGATTGTACTACTGCTAAGAAAAGTCAAGGGCCATACCAAGTGCTGATTGTTGCCTTCTAGAGGAGTTCAGATGTTACATTTGCTATTTCATATGTCATTATTATGATGTTTATCAGTCAGTTTTATGGTTCATTGAAGAATCCAAAGAAAAACGTATGCGCATACAAACGCAATTTTGACATACATACGTTGCTGTTGGTGATTATGTCACATTCATTGCTGTGCTATACACACAGTTTACAATGTTGAACAGTTGTACCAGTCATGAGCGCTTGTTTGTTGTAGGGCAAGTCTGTACATAGCAAGCTTTGGCCTTAGGGAAACAACACTTCATTTGTATAAAGAGGAATTTGTTATGCATGACAGTAGACTTTGTTGGTGATAGATTATTTACAAGAGGGAAAGAGAAGGAAATGGGCAAGGAAAATAAAAGAGTATGCTATTGCTGGAAATTTGTTGTAGGCAGGTTTGTCATAGGTGGACCCCACTTTACACACATACGTACATGTACACATGCATACACATAACAGGCATGACTGTATGCATAAAGCACATGAATGCATACATGGATGTACATGGGGATACAGTGCAGTTTACTGGGGCACTTGTGTGTCATTCTGCCAGTCCACAGATGGATCAAGCATTCTGAAGCTGGATGCTTTGACATTGAAGTACCGACAAGTCAAATTGACGTATGATTATAGGAAACGTACATGCACATGCATGCAAACATGCAGACATACACATACACTACACACACTCACACACACACACTCACACACTCTCACACTCTCACACACACACGCACACACGCACGCACGCACGCACATATACACATACACATGAGATGGATGGGAGTAAACCATCAAAGAAAACAGAAATAGTCATGTTCAGTGATGCAGGTCTGACAGTATTGATTGGCATGGTAGTGAAGTGGGTAAACATTGGATATCCAGTTGGAAGAGCTTGGGTTTGATCCACTGTGACATCTCTGCCTAATGGGTGACAGGTGGAGAATTTTATGGTGTTACAGGTCGACGTATATGCAGACCCACCAGTGCCTAAACTCTCTTTGTGTATATGTACACATGCAGAATATCAAATCTGTATATAAGGGATCCTGTAACTTAGTGGAAATCAGGTTATTGGCTGGCTTATGAAAATGTGAAAATACCCAGCGTGTATGCCCTCCAAAGATGCAGACTGTGCAACAGCATAGTAGTCTGAGATCAGCGCGCTTAACAGCTTGAGTTCACGCTCCACTTTAAAAGTCTGATTATATGTAATGCGCGGTGAATCCAAATACAGTTTAATATAAGAACTATTTGAAATTGTGTTCATTGTGTTTTCCATCTGCACCTACAGGCCTGGGTATGAGGTCAGGGTTCAAGTTTATGGTGTCTAGCATTTGACTGTGGGGTGATGTTGTATCAAGACAAATCATGGGAAAATCTAAGAAACGCCACCCCTCCAGACAAAAACACCAACTCATGGCTCTATGTTGTTGGCCTCCCAAAAGATGTGTAGGGATGTATGAATTTCACACTTTGGGAGGGGGTGTAGAATGTCCATTTTTCATGGAAGATCGCAGTTTGTATACATATCATTGAAATCTGTGGTAGCTCTAATTATATTGATTTTTTATCTTTTTTTTTTCAAGGGGTGTGGTAGGTGTTGGTATATAACTTCAAGAATGGGTTGTGTGTTTTTGTGTGTAAAAAGTACATGCTTTTGCATGTTCACTTGGCATGCTTTTTTCCCTTCCTGTGGCTCAAATGGGAAAGAAGCCCAATGTATTGGCGTTTGTTTTTATGGTTGGTGCTAAAATGTTAAGAAGACTGTGACTGATGTCTTGACAGAGTTGTTGATATCACATGGCGTTTTTCCACTTTAGGCCTTCAGCTGGATGCTGGACACTTTCATATTATACAGAGTAGACAGATAGCAGAAGAGGAAGAAAATGAAATGTTTGTGGATGTATGTGTGTGTGTGTGTGTGTGTTTGAGAGAGAGAGAGAGAGAGAGAATGTGTGTGTTTGTGTGTGTGTGTGTGTGTGTGTGTGTGTGTGTGTGTGTGTGTGTGTGTGTGTGAGAGAGAGAGAAAGAGAGAGAGTGTGTGTGTGTGTTAGAGTGTGTATGTGTGTGTGTGTGAGTGATTGAGAGAGAGAGAGAGTGTGTGTGTGTGAGAGAGAGAGTTAGTGTGTGAGAGTGTGTGTGTATGTGTGTGTGTGCGTGCGTGTTGTGTGTTTTGTGTTTGTGTGTGCGCGCGCACGTGTGGGAGTGTGTGCGCGCGACGTGTGGAGAGAGGAGGGTGGTGTGTGTGTGTGTGTGTGTGTGTGTTGTGTGTGTGTGTGTGTGTATGTTTGTGCATACATACATGACATCTGTGATTTATGGTAATATATACATTGTATGTACACAATATGTATGTGTGTTTTGACAGCTACCCTTTGAGACAGAAGTGTATTACATTCAGCATGTGCTGATGCTGGTCATTCCATTTTACCTCATGCATCTGGGAGGTGAGCTGTCTTACCTGTTTCTTTTAACCTCTGTCTTCTTGTTTCTTTTCTTTCTGTTTATGTTTTGTCTTTCTCTCTGTTTCTCTTTTTTGTTTGTTTTTGTTTCATTTCTCATTGTCTATCTTTCCTCCAGTCTGTCTGTCTCTTTTTCCATTTCTCTCACCCCTTTCTAAGTATCTCATCTTCTTGTTTCATGTCTTTCTCTTTGTGTTTTGTCTTACTCTCTCTTTCTGTTTTATGTTTCTTTTCTCATTGTCTTTCTTCCGTTCTATCTATCTCTTGTTCCTTTTCTCTCACTCTTTTCTAAGTGTCTTGTCTTTCTTTCTGTTCTTTTCTCGGTCAGTCTTTATCTGTGTGTACTTTGCATCGCACTCTTAAAAAACAGACAAGCCAACTTGCCCCAGTCATATACAGCCTTGTCCAACCCAACCTGTCCTAGTCAAATAGCACTCCACGCCACAGCCACAACAACTCAACCTGTCCCAGTCAAATAGCACTCCACAACACAACCCCAAGAATTCAACCTGTCCCAGTCAAATAACACTCCACAACACAACCACAAGAACTCAACCTGTCCCAGTCAAATAACACTCCACAACACAACCACAAGAACTGAACATGTCCCAGTCAAATAACACAACCACAAGAACTCAACATGTCCCAGTCAAATAGCACTCCACAACACAACCACAAGAACTCAACCTGTCCCAGTCAAGTAGCACTCCACAACACAACCACAAGAACTCAACGTGTCCCAGTCAAATAACACTCCACAACACAACCACAAGAACTCAACGTGTCCCAGTCAAGTAGCACTCCACAACACAACCACAAGAACTCAACATGTTCCAGTCAAATAACACTCCACAACACAACCACAAGAACTCAACATGTCCCAGTCAAATAACACTCCACAACACAACCACAAGAACTCAACCTGTCCCAGTCAAATAACACTCTACAACACAATAATAATAATAATTACAATATTTATATAGCGCAAAATCTCGATAAAAATCAAATCTAAGCGCTGAACATACACTTACGCACGCACGCACACACACACTTACACATGGCTATAAATGGGGAAAAAGAATAAAAGCAATGGAAAATTATAGAGAGCATATTATATACAAATATATATTACAATGTGATTCCCCTCCGAGTGGAGACAGGCTACAGAGGGGGGATGAGTGAGGTCAGGATTTTATGCAGAGGAGAAAAGGTGAGTTTTGAGAGCGGACTTGAAGGAGACAAAAGTAGGTTGCTGACGGACAGAGAGAGGAAGTTTGTTCCAGGAAAGTGGACCAGAAACAGAGAAGGCTCGTGGACCATAGGTATTGAGCTTGGTGCGTGGAAAGCGAAAATTCAGAGGATCGGAGGCAGAGCGGAGGGTACGTGAGGGAACATAGATCTCAAGTAGGCTTGACAGGTAATCGGGGGCTGCGTTATTGAGGCTTTTGTAGCACATGGTGTCTAGTTTGTACTGTATGCGCTTTGATACAGGGAGCCAGTGAAGTTGTGCCAGGAGAGGAGATATGTGGTCAGCTTTTTTCTTTTTGAGTACAAGGCGTGCAGCATTGTTTTGAATGCGCTGTAGGATGTGAATGGTGGAGGCAGGAAGACCAGACAGGAGTGAATTGCAATAGTCAATGCGAGACATTATGAAGGAGAGAACGAGTTTTGCAGTTGTTTCCACAGAGAGATACTTCCTGATCAAGCTTATACGATGGAGGTGAAAGTAGCAAGATCTGGCAGTTTGAGAAACAAAGTTGTTCATGGAGAGGGTAGAGTCAATGCAGACACCAAGGTTTTTAGCTGAATCAGAAATTGGGACTGATGTGTTACATAATGGGAGAGAAAGAGGAGGCAGCTGAGAAAGTTTCTGACGGGTGCCAATGAGGATAGCTTCTGTCTTGTCGTCATTAAGCACAAGAACTCAACCTGTCCCAGTCAAATAACACTCCACAACACAACCACAAGAACTCCACCAGTCCCAGTCAAGTAGCACTCCACAACACAACCACAAGAACTCAGTCTGTCCCAGTCAAACACAATACTCTACAACACAACCACAATAACTCAACCTGTCCCAGTCAAACACAACACAACCACAAGAACTCAACCTGTCCCAGTCAAATAACACTCCACAACACAACCACAAGAACTCAACGTGTCCCAGTCAAACACAACACAACCACAAGAACTCAACCTGTCCCAGTCAAATAACACTCCACAACACAACCACAAGAACTCAACGTGTCCCAGTCAAACACAACACAACCACAAGAACTCGACCTGTCCCAGTCAAATAACACTCCACAACACAACCACAAGAACTCAACGTGGCCCAGTCAAACACAACACTCCACGACACAACCGCAAGAACTCAACCTGTCCCAGTTAAATAACACTCCACAACACAGCCACAAGAACTCAACTTGTCCCAGTCAAACACAACACAACCACAAGAACTCAACCTGTCCCAGTCAAACACAACACTCCACAACACAACCACAAGAACTCAACCTGTCCCAGTTAAATAACACTCCACAACACAACCACAAGAACTCAACATATCTCAGTTAAATAACACTCCACAACACAACCACAAGAACTCAACCTGTCCCAGTTAAACAACACTCCACAACACAACCACAAGAACTCAACCTGTCCCAGTCAAACACAACACAACCACAAGAACTCAACGTGTCCCAGTCAAACACAACACAACCACAAAAACTCAACCTGTCCCAGTCAAATAGCACTCCATAACACAACCACAAGAACTCAACCTGTCCCAGTCAAACATAACACTCCATAACACAACCACAAGAACTCAACCTGTCCCAGTCAAACACAATACAACCACAAGAACTCAGCCTGTCCCAGTCAAACATAACACTCCACAACACAACCACAAGAACTCAACCTGTCCCAGTCAAATAACACTCCACAACACAACCACAAGAACTCAGCCTGTCCCAGTCAAACATAACACTCCACAACACAACCACAAGAACTCAACATGTCCCAGTCAAATAACACTCCACAACACAACCACAAGAACTCAACCTGTCCCAGTCAAACATAACACTCCACAACACAACCACAAGAACTCAACCTGACCCAGTCAAATAACACTCCACAACACAACCACAAGAACTCAACCTGTCCCAGTCAAATAACACTCCACAACACAACCACAAGAACTCAACCTGTCCCAGTCAAATACACTCCACAACACAACCACAAGAACTCAACCTGTCCCAGTCAAACATAACACTCCACAACACAACACACAGAACTCAACGTGTCCCAGTCAAATAACACTCCACAACACAACCACAAGAACTCAACATGTCCCAGTCAAATACACTCACAACACAACCACAAGAACTCACCTGTCCCAGTCAAACAACATCCAAACACAACCACAAGAACTCAATCTGCCCAGTCAATAACACTCCATACACAACCACAAGAACTCCACCTGTCCCAGTCAAATAACACTCCACAACACAACCACAAGAACTCACCTGTCCCAGTCAAATAACACTCCACATCACAGCCTTAACACTTTCATGACATGTGCTTTCAGAGAGCAAAGTTACTAACTTCTGTTGCACACTTGTGCAGCGTAGGATGACCCGTTGTCGATGTACATATTTCGCTAGTTTTGTTTTAAATTTTAGTTCACTTATATATATATCAAATAGATATGAAGTGCTTGATAGGATCAGAAAGAACTAAACTAATGCTTAAATGTGACATAAATGTGTGTGCATAAACTACATATTCTCTGCTGGAAGTCAAAAAAGGTGAACAACAAGCGATGAAAAACAAAAAGATCTACATTCTGCTGTCACTTAACATGACAGCAGAATGTGGTACAAATGTGTAATGCTTAGTCACATTCACCTCCAGAATCCTTAAGGTCACTGTGTCGTTTGTCGCTGAATTAATTATCATACACAAACAAAAACATAACCCACCCATCCCCCCAAAAAAAAAAACAACAACCCAAAAAACAAAAAAGAGGAAAAAGAAAGAAAGAAATGAAAAAGAAAATGGGAGCACTCCTACACCAACGATAGTTTATTTACCAGCTGGAGATTGTGATCTCCTCCAGAATGTGTGTGTGTGTGTGTGTGTGTGTGTGTGTGTGTGTGTGTGTGTGTGTGTGTGTGTGTGTGTGTGTGTGTGTGTGTGTGTGTGTGTGTGTGTGTGAAGGTTTTATAAGGTTAACCCCATGACATGTTAGATGAGGAAATGAAAAGACAGTATCTTTAATTTGAAACTTATCATTCCCACCTCAGGATGTGTCTTTATCTGGAACTGGCCAAAATGTCTTGTCTCACAGTCCCCAAGCCTTCTTTGTTAATTGGCACTTTTGACTCATCCAGCAGACCTTTTCAAGGATGTGTTTCTGTTCGAGCACAGCCAGTGAAGTGTGAGAATTTTTAGTTTTTCTGCTGGCCATTATGTCATAGAGTGAATTGAGCCGATTGGCTATCCTTGCCCGACTTGTTTACAGGAGAAGGTTTGCTGGCAAGCCAAGTGTGTTTGACATGTTGGGGAAAATGAACAACCCAACCTTCCCCCTGTGGGATGCCTGGGGATGCCGGGAGCTCTTTCAGTATAAATTGTGTCCCTACCTTCTGGAAATTCTGTGCTAAAAATTTCCTCATTTCTGTCACTCTCTTTGTTTCTGCCTTGTTCCTTTGCTTTCTGTCATTTCTTGTATCATTTTCTGCCTTGCTGGTCCATTCATCTGTATGTGTTCGATAAAGTCTTATGTATTTTTTCTAGGATTGATAAATGGGTACATGTATTAAGTGCATTTTTGGCTCTAGGGAGGTGAGATATGCGGAAGCAATATTAGGTAATTTATGCCTGTTTTTATGTATGTTTTGGTGTCCTTATGTATGCTTGAATTTGTATTCAGGTGTGTTTTTTAAATCCCCTGTGCAATAAATTGGACAGAGTGGTCAACGCCGGGAGCATGTCCTTAGATTATGTGCGCAATTGCTTTGATCTGTCTACTTAATTTTTTTATATTTTTTTCTGTTGAAGTTTTGTATGTTTTGAAATGGTTATAGCCCTGATATGGCTGTACAGAGTCGGCTAGCCTTTAAACAACAACAACAATAACAACCTTATCCCAACCCTTTCCATGTCAGCCTGACCCACCAGTAATCAGTAACTTTACTTTCCTGTAACATGAGGAGAAACTGTACATAGTTGTAGTTATTACCGTGCAATGTCTTTTGGGTTGCGTTTTCAGATCCCTACATTCCAGAGCAGCTGTGTGACTTCAGTTGGGCATGTATGACCTTTGGCCTCCTGTTTGTCTATCACTTCATCCCCCTGCAGCTTCTGGCCATTGTGAGTCGCCATGTACTGCAGCACGCACGCATACATACTGATGCCAAGTAGTAGGATTTGTTTAAATGTTTTATGTTGCATTGCTGTGAGTCCAGGTTGGTGCAAGAGGTACAGCACCTGCCTACTTATCTGATCGTTTAGATTCAAGTCTGGTGTGAGGAAACCTTTCTGTATACTACTGATAGTGATGACACTTATACAGTGCTGAATCTTGATATGTAAATCAAATCAAAATGCGCACTCTTATCATTCATCAGAGCATTCACACGTAATGACAAAAACTGGGGGGTACAAAACACACACACAGACTGGGAGGGAGAGGACAGGAGGGGGGTAGGACAAAAGGGTGGGCACATAGAGGGGAAATCACTGCTGGACAGAAAGGTATGTCTTCAAGTAAGACTTGAAGGAAGACAGAGCATGTGCCTTTTGAATATACAGGGGAAGCTTGTTCCAGTTATATGGGCCAGACACAAAAACAGAGCAGCGAATGACTGTGGAACATGTGTGTCAAGGAATTTGTAAACAAGTAGTATCAGAAACAGAACAAAGAGGTTGGACAAGGGTGTATATTCAGAAGTGGTCACAGAGATAAATAGGTGTGACTTTTGGTTCACCTGGCTATTAATAAGCTTATTCATACTTGTATTGATGTGTGTGAGTGAAGGATTGAACATATTGGCATGTGTGTGTGGGTGTCCAGGTGTTTGTGTGTGTTTGCACATAGATGAGTTAGAGAAAGACCAACTGACAGGACAATCATTGCCGAAGAAAGAGGTCAGCTGTTTACAGAAATTGGAGTTGAACTTTGTTAAAGACTGTTTCATTACAAATGGACAGTCATACAGTTTGTTTCTAAAGGTAGCATCTCTGCACTTAGAGTATATTCCATATGCATCGATGCCTTAGATGTCATACGCAGAAATCCAGAATGATCCTCGCGTAAGATGTACGCGTATACATATACCCTTCATACTTGAGGTTCTACCTACTGTATGGGTTCTCTGTCTACCCTTATTATCAATGTGTCATTGAAATAATTTAAACTAAATTGTAATGAAATTGTGTTATCATTCCGACTGTATAAACTGTGATTGTTTGTGTTTGTCATGGTAATGCCAAGGTATGAGCGCTAATGATGTCAATAGTTCCAGAAAACGGAACTTGTCTTCTACTTCGGATAGTGATACCAGCGTGATAGCTACTGACAAACAGGCTAAGAAAGGCTTAAATACGACTTCTGAAGAGACTTCTACCATGGAGAACTTTCAGGAAGCTCTATAAAAAATTCATCAACGTTTGGATTCTCTATCTACTTCAAAGGAAATGTTAGAAATTAAAGAAGACTTTAAAAAGTTCACTGACTCTATCAAAAAACAAACATGTGTTCTAGAGGGGCGTGTATTTGATTTAGAAGCTAAAGTTGACAAAAAGGACGCTGAACTATCCGCAGTGCTAAAAACAAACGAAGAACTGTTAAATGTTGTAAGAGGACAGGACCTTAAAATGAAATGAAAGAGACGTTAACGACCTACAACAATATTCCCGAAGGTGGAACATAAGAGTGTACCAGATTCCTGAAACAGAAGGAGAGGAGGTGAGTGACTGTATAAAAAAAGTGTACCGAGTGTTCAATCATGATAGTGTGGATTTTCTTTTATTTTGTGGATTTCTGTTGTCACATTTCACTCACATTTGGAGTAGAAAAGGAAAGAATTTTGGTACAACTTTATGTCAGGTTCACGGACGCTTTAGGAATAGCTTGGATTTTTTCAGAATGGGGTGCAGTGTCACTTTAAGAATAGCCTAGTCTTTGCCACCTCCCCGACAGACATAGAAGTGGCACACAGAACAGGACCACGAAACGGGCAAAAGGCAAGGCCCAGTCTGGTCAGATTTTTTTATAGAAAAATAAGGGATAAAATTATTGCCAATAAAAAAACCCTGAAAAACAAAGGTACCATAATCAGCGAAGACCTGACAGCCGCTAACTATAAACTGTCCACTGCGGCATATAAACATTCTGCCACGCTTGCATCATGGACAGTCAACGGCAGAGTTTTTGCAAAATTGAAAAATGGATTGACAGTAAAATTGAATATCCATATCTCCATCGTATAAGGCTGATCAGGAAGTATCTCTCTGTCGAAACAACTGCAAAACTCCTTCATAATGTCTCGCATTGACTATTGCAATTCACTCCTGTCTGGTCTTCCTGCCTCCACCATTCACATCCTACATTCAAAACAATGCTGTACGCCTTGTACTCAAAAAGAAAAAAGCTGACCACATATCTCCTCTCCTGGCACAACTTCACTGGCTCCCTGTATCAAAGCGCATACAATACAAACTAGACACCATGTGCTACAAAAGCCTCAATAACGCAGCCCCCGATTACCTGTCAAGCCTACTTGAGATCTATGTTCCCTCACGTACCCTCCGCTCTGCCTCCGATCCTCTGACTTTTCGCTTTCCACGCACTAAGCTCAATACCTATGGTCCACGAGCCTTCTCTGTTTCTGGTTCACTCTCCTGGAACAAACTTCCTCTCTCAGTCCGTCAGCAACCTACTTTTGTCTCCTTCAAGTCAGCTCTCAAAACCCACCTTTTCTCCTCTGCATAAAATCCTAACCTCACTCAACCCCCCCTCCCCCTCTGCAGCCTGTCTCCGCTCGGAGAGGAATCACATGGTTATAATATATAATTGTATATGCTATGCTCTCTATAATTTTCCATTGCTTTTATTCTTGCTTTTATTGCTTTTATTGCTTTTATTCTTTCTCCCATTTATAGCCATGCGTGTGTGTGTGTGTGTGTGTGTGTGTGTGTGTGTGTGTGTGTGTGTGTGTGTGCGTGTGTGTGCGTGCGTGCGTGCATGTGTGTCTGCTTCAGCGCTTAGATTTGATTTTATCAAGATTTTGCGCTATATAAATATTGTAACTATTATTATTATTATTATATGAATATCGATGAGGCCTTTAAAAGAGCCATGAACTCAAACACCATTAGTGACACGGAATAAGGAGAAAAAAAAAAACACACACAAACAAACAACAACAAAACTATGTAGGTACGTAGATCCTCTGTGTGTGTGTGTGTGTGTGTGTGTGTGTGTGTGTGTGTGTGTGTGTGTGTGTGTGTGTGTGTGTGTGTGTGTGTGTGTGTGTATGTGTGTGTGTCTGTGTCTGTGTGTGTGTGTCTGTATGTATGTGTGTTCATCAGATTATTGCCACCAATATAATATTAAACACAATGGGTATAGCAACTACAACAAATTGTACATGGTGTAATAATGCAAGAGACTCTATTGAACATTTTCTGTGGAACTGTTACTGTGTCCGTAATTTCTGGAATTTAACAGAAAAACTAATCAATGCAAAATGCGAAAATACCTTTAACATCAGAATCACACGAAATCTGGTGTTCAGTGTTGACCAAAATGTAAAAACAGATAGAGTATTTGATCTCATAATAATGCTTGCAAAATCATTTATATATAAATGCTAAATAGACAAGTGTGTTCCAAATATACATACTTTCCAAAGAATGCTAAACCAGAGATTCAAAATTGAACAATATAATGCCAAAATAAACTTTCGCTTGTCCTTTTTTAATGCTCAGTGGAACAACTATAGATCAATGTTCCCTGTGTAGAAAACAGACTTTCTTCATGACATGTATCTTAAATATTGATGTACATAATGTAATCATCATTGATTAGAATATTGTTTTATATGTTTTGTAGGCTATAGGTTTTCTTTTCTTTTTTTTATGTGACAGTTATGAATTGAAATTATTATTATTTGTTTTTGTTTTGTTTTGTTTCTACATTGTTTGTTGATGTCTATTCCTGCTAAAAAATGAATAGAAAAAGGTGAAAAAATTGTAATGAAATGTCTCTCTAGCTGCAGTGTCCATGAAGTCCAACAGCAACAATATGTTGAAGATTTTGATTCAGATAAAAACTGTTATCAGGGTGAAGAGTCCCATATGTTGTTCACACTTGCCAGCAAATATCAGACAAAACCTGTAAACATGCATAAAGCCCGGTGTGTAGAGAGGTCTTGAAATGGGAGGGAAGGGCTTATGGAGGGCTGAGCTTTCAACACTAGAGAGGTCTTGAAATGAGAGGGAAGGGCTTATGAAGGGCTGAGCTTTCAACACTAGAGAGGTCTTGAAATGGGAGGGAAGGGCTTATGAAGAGCTGAGCTTTCAACACTAGAGAGGTCTTGACATGGGAGGGAGGGCTGAGGAAGGGCTGAGCTTTCAACACTAGAGAGGTCTTGACATGGGAGGGAGGGCTGAGGAAGGGCTAAGCTTTCAACACTAGAGAGGTCTTGACATGGGAGGGAGGGCTGAGGAAGGGCTAAGCTTTCAACACTAGAGAGGTCTTGACATGGGAGGGAGGGCTGAGGAAGGGCTAAGCTTTCAACACTAGAGAGGTCTTGACATGGGAGGGAGGGCTGAGGAAGGGCTAAGCTTTCAACACTAGAGAGGTCTTGACATGGGAGGGAGGGATGAGGAAGGGCTAAGCTTTCAACACTAGAGAGGTCTTGACATGGGAGGGAGGGCTGAGGAAGGGCTAAGCTTTCAACACAGTGTAATTATCACATTAAGCCAGTCAGCGAATTTGGAATCCCACCAAGTGTGTGATGTTTTCATTTACCAAAGCCATTACTGCAAATTATAAATATAAGTTTAGACATAAATTCAAGATCTTATAGTTTGAGTCCAACCCATCACCAACACAAAATCTTGACTTTTGCTGCCCATTTTAATGTGCTAGTCATTATGGTGGTGTCAGCTTAGTTTTTCACAAGTCCCTTTATTGCCACCCATTTCAAGACCACCACTACACAAAATTTTATGCAGGCTTAAGGTGTCTGGCAGAGAAGTGTTGGTACATGTTGATGGAGTCTGTACCAAACTGATTGACTACTGTTATTCCCTCTGAAACAAAGCAAAATTTACAATTTCTTGAGTGTAGTAATTGATGCTGAGTTCAAATCTGTTTATGTCAGTAAACTCTGTCCATTTTCGTGCAGGCCTCCCAGGTGAACTTGAACAACATGTTGTGCCCAGCTGTGTCGGATCCTTTCCATGGCCCTTTCTATCGCTTGTTTGCCATCGCCCATCAGACCATCCTTATACCCAGTCTGGGCAAGATCTATGCTGCCCTGGCACGCCGACTGGGTTGGTGCCCTGACGAACGAGAAGCTTCAGTTGCTGACCTTATCAAAGAGGAGCTCGCAGCCAGAGAGGCAGCTGCTTCGGCCAGTGGAAAGCGTCAGCCAGCTCCTGATGGAGAAAAGATGGTTTGCCACAACTCGGTGATGGATAGATGTAGCGAGATGGTGGCAGACACTTTGAGGGAAGGGCTGAGGAACCGTGAAGCGAACGGTGGTGGTTCTTTGCGGGAGGAGGATGAAGACAGCATGCCCAAGTCCACCAGTAATGGTCACGTCAAGGATCACTGACCTAGTGTGGATTTTCTTTTATTTTGTGGATTTCTGTTGTCACATTTCACTCACATTTGGAGTAGAAAAGGAAAGAATTTTGGTACAACTTTATGTCAGGTTCACGGACGCTTTAGGAATAGCTTGGATTTTTTCAGAATGGGGTGCAGTGTCACTTTAAGAATAGCCTAGTCTTTGTTCTTCTTAAATGAGTTTACTAGCACTGAAGAATAGCTTAGACAATTTATTTGATTAGGTTCACTAATGCTTGGGAAATAGTCTGCACTTTTTTCCTGTATTTTTTGTGGTGAAAACGTTTCTACTTTTGGATTGAACACATCCTGGAATCAGAAAACTAGGGTTCTGAACTCTTTAAGTAGGACTGTGTATAGAATAGAAATTGTGAACAAGAAAGAGAATGGTGAGGTGAACATTTGAACACATGTGGTTGAAGTGCTGCATGACTGACTGTGTGGGTGTGGAAAAGGGGGCAGTACATTCTGTGTTGGGTTTCCATTGCTTGAGAATACAGATGGAAGAAAAGGTGTCAGCATTTAAATACAGGCAAGACATTAGAGAGGGGATATCAGCAACTCAGATGAAAGCTTCGTCGCTGGAAACGGACCTGGTTTTGGTGGTTTTCTTTCCTTCTTTCCCGCCTGTGGTGTGTTTCTCAGCTGCAGTGTTCTGACCCCTTTTGTGGCGTTTGGAGCATGAAAGCACAGGCTCTGGTGCAGGTATTGAAATGCCACAGAATGGTGGCTTGACATTGCTGGCTCCCATGGGATTCCTGGCATGGGGACTGAGTGAACATAAAGGTTGGTGATGTGTTGGAAGAGCCAGAGTAAGTGTTGTAGACTCAATACCGTTGAACCAGCGCTGAAGATGGGGTGGGGGAAAAATGGGAGATGCCTCAGAATGAGTTTTCGAGGAGGCTGCCAATGAACTAGTGACTGTGGCTCTTTTTTCCGCATAGTAAAAGGACAATGATCAAATACACGTGCAACTTGTTTTCTGTTGTCTTGAAAAGATTTGATCATAGTGGGACAATATTTCACAGACGTCCAGTTATAGACAAATGGTTGTTTTAGTACCATAAGACAACGCAACAAAATACTGCAGCTAAGAAATGCACTGCTGTTCTCTCTTCTTGGTGTCACAAGTTGGGGAATGTTTAACCCCTGAATCTTACAGACTTGAAGGAGGAGGGGGAGTAGTATGTGGAGTTCTGCGTTGTGCCAGTCCCACCTCTTTTCTCACATACCTAGCTCCTCACCCTGGTTCACAGCCCCTGTGCCCCACCCCCCATCTTGTCCTGTTTTGAATTGAAGATGGGATTTGTGAATATCTTTGCTGTAATTTATTTATTCGGTTCATACTTATCCCAGCAGTACTCAGGAGAAAATCTTCTCTCCTCTCTTCTTGTCATTGTTGTTTCTAAAGCCTTTTCACCCCCCTCTCCTTATTCATCACTTCTCACTAGCTGTCTGCAGGATAGCTGGTGTATAGAGCGAGGGAGTGAATGGGTAAATTGTGTACGTCCAGTCTCTTGAATGCATTTTGTGTTCATGTGTTCAGCACATTGTTTAAGTTCAGTGTGTCATTTGTGTTCAGCATGTGTCATTTCAATGTTATTTTGTCATATTAACTTTTTGTGTCATGTTCATTGAGCTTACCATGTTAAGTAAACATGGCATATTTGTCATGTCTGTCAAACAGATTTCACTTTGCACTTTTGTGTTCTTTTCAAACAGATTTTATTTGTCATTTTTGCATTTTATCAATCTGAATATGTTATGCATTAGTCATGTTGTGTCATTCAGTATGTTCAGTTGTTTTTGTGAAACATATTTTTTTTCGGTGAATGTTTGTTGTGAGTGTTCATTTTAATGTACTTGTTTAGTGTTGTGTTGTGTTCAGTATAGATATGAGGAAACACACTTACTCGGATTTTGTTTGTAAATTTGTGCATTTATTCAGATGTTGTATTTGCTTATTTGTTACTTCAGGACATTGTGTCAGTTCACAGTATTTTCTTTACATGTGTTTTTTGATGTGCTTATGACTTGTTACATAGACAGTGTGGAATTTGTGTAGGATTTCTCTGTGGGAGACTTTTTTTTTCCCCAGAAGTGGGACATGAATGTTGCAAGGGATAACCGTAGTTCTGATTGTGGTGTATGCTGAGTACTGAAATAATTGTTACTGTTTCTGTCAACATTTTCTAAAAGGCATTTGTTGTAGAATTGTCTATTTCTGAAGTGTTAGGTCTGAAGTCTTTGTACTTTGTATGTTTTCTACTTCTGAAGTCTTAGGACTGAAGTGCTTGTTCTTTGCGTATATTTTCTGTCAAATTCTGATGTCTTAGGACTAAAATGTTACTTTGTGTACTGTAAGTATCTGGAAATACCTGATCATTGTACTGACGTATTTTTGTACTTTGCGCACATTCAGTAACCAAAGTGTTTATACTGATGTCTGTTTCTACTTTCTCACAAAGTTTCTGTAAGTGAACTGAAGTTTATCTGTACTATCATTAAATGAAGTAATTGTACTGATATCCGTTTTTACTTTCTCTGAAATTGTCAGTGACCGAAGTGGTTGTATGTATAACTATACTTAGTGCGCTGTTGGTTTTTTGATGCTTGTATTAAGAAATTGGTACCTTGTGAACTTCCAATTTCTGTATATCTCGTACCAATTTACCCACCTGTTGAATGAACTTCCTCTAACAGTTCTGAGGTTAAGTTTGCGCTGGGTGTAGGATGTTTAAATTTCGGGATTAAATGACCAGTATTTAATCTTTTCCACTGCAAGTTGACTTCTGAGTTTGCTATAGAATAAAACAACGACCTTAAGAATGCAATTTCCTCTCATTTCTGATTAATCCGTCTTAGAAATGTCTGCACTGAAAGTGCTTTTAATGAAGTATACTGGAAGTGTACATGCTACAGTTTGTTTGTATTTTAAATGCTTGTTTTGGTGGTCGGTATTTTGCGCTGTGGTAATTTCAAAACTGACAGATCAGAATATGGCTGCTTATGTTCAAACAGCCTTGCCCATCTCTGAGATTCTCTCTGTGGTGGATGAAGGGTTTTAAAGTTATGGAAGCCACCAATTTCTAATCTGTAGACAGAACTGAAGATTGTGTACATGTGCGCATGTTTCGGTTGTGTGCATATTTGTGTGCTTGTGTGTGTGTTGTGTGCATGTGTGTGTGTGTGGTGTGTGTTTCTGCTTGTTTTGTTAATGTGTATGGATGTGTGGGGGTGTGTGTGTGTGTTTCAGTTTTCTTAAAATGATTGTACTGGGGTGCATTTGTACTTTCAGTGTCTGAACTTTAAAAAATAACTTGGCACAGTTAGTTTCTGAAGTGAAGTTGTACAGAACTGATGTACTGTGTCAACTATTGTTTACTAAACAACCAGTCAATTCTCCTGCCTGTCTCCTGGCTTCTGTTAGTCTTCAGTCTTTAAGGTTATTTGGCAAGACCTGATAGAAGGTAAATGTCTTGAAGTGTTTTGTTAGTCTTCAGTCTTTAAGGTTATTTGGCAGAGGACCTGATAGAAGGTAAATGTCTTGAAGTGTTTTGTTAGTCTTCAGTCTTTAAGGTTATTTGGCAAGACCTGATAGAAGGTAAATGTCTTGAAGTGTTTTGTTAGTCTTCAGTCTTTAAGGTTATTTGACAGAGGACATGATAGAAGGTAAATGTCTTGAAGTGTTTTTTTTAGTCTTCAGTCTTTAAGGTTATTTGACAGACGACCTGATAGAAGGTAAACATCTTGAAGTGTTTTTTTAGTCTTCAGTCTTTAAGGTTATTTGACAGAGGACCTGATAGAAGGTAAACATCTTGAAGTGTTTTGTTAGTCTTCAGTCTTTAAGGTTATTTGACAGACGACCTGATAGAAGGTAAATGTCTTGAAGTGTTTTGTTAGTCTTCAGTCTTTAAGGTTATTTGGCAGAGGACGTGATAGAAGGTAAACATCTTGAAATGTTTTGGTACTTTTTGTGGTTTGTACTTGTATCAGTACTTTCAGTTTCTCAAATGTATATATTGAAGTACCTGTACCTTTTGCACTTTCATGAGTGTATCGAAGTATTGGTACCAATGATATTGGTACTTATTTTTCTTTGTCAGTTTCTCAAATGTTTGTACTAAAATATCCCTACTAGTTCTGTAACTGCTGCTAGGAATAGCACTAATGTCAGTACTTTAGGCATTTTCAGCTTTATGTTTGTACTGACGTATCAGTACTTGTGTCAGTACTTTAGTACTTGTTTTTTTTAAAAAGTTTTTGTGTGTGTACTGAGATGAGCTTTGTGTAGTAAATGTTTGTTCTGAAATATTGGTGTTCTACACTTTCTCATTTTCTGGACTTTTATTGGCAAAATCAGTAAATGACCATCTTGCTGAAAATTTCAAAAGTATAACAAGAACAAGTCCTCTATGGAAATTGTTCATCATAGATTTAAAATTTTGTGGATTGATTATTTTGCCAGGTTATAACACCAGACTGACATGTAAATTTGTTGAACAAAGCTTGTTTTGTGAGGCACAGTTCATGTCCTGATCTAGTCGATGAGACAGAACACTGACTGGTGTTTGCAATAAGTCATGACCAGCTTAATGTTCTCTTGTATAACCACATTTACTGAAAGTTGACAATGTTGCATTGAGGAGAAGCTGCACGGGAACTGTTGCCCATGTAGGAATTCTTGTTTTGGGGTGTTTTATTGGAAACAGTGTATGTTTCACTGTCAGAAGACTGGTACTGATGTATAGTCTTTCGTGTTATCATGGTTGTGGTTCCAGATGTTTTTCATGATCAGTGGTTTTGTGTTTGTTTGGATGGTTTAAAGAAATGTGTTGGATGGCAGATGTCGGATTGTCTTACGTGTGTGTCTTTTAGCTCTATAGACTTAGATGTGTCTTGTTCTGTGAAGCGCAATTCTTTTTATTCTTCTCTCTCTTCTGTGCTTTTACTCTGTGTTTTTACTTCTGACAGGAGTTCCTAGTAGTGGACAGGCTCCCACTCCTACATTCATGCAGTCTGAATTACTTCAGTGTGATGAAGAGGTTTGTGTCAGATAACGAGTTACTGTTTAGAAAGCTAACACTGTATAGTGACGTCAACCACTGAAGTAGTTTCAGGGACTTTCAGAACCGTCTTCGCAACTGTTCATTAACTGGTTAACATCTGTTTACTCTTCTTCTTTCATTCACTGTCTCCCCCCATGGGGATGCCGGGAGCTCTTTCAGTATAAAGTCTCCCCACCTTCTGAAAATTCTGTGCTAGAAAATTCCTCTTTTCTGTCGTTCTGTTTCTACCTTGTTCCTTTACTTTCTGTCATTTCTGCCGTGCTGGTCCATTGACTTGAATGTGTTCGATGAAGTCATGCATCCTTTTTCTTAGAATTGATAATTGGGTACATGTGTTAAGTGCATTTTTGGCTCTATGAAGGTGAGATATGCGGAAGCAATTTCAGGTAATTTATGCCCATTTTATATATGTTTTAGTGTCCTTGGGTATGTTGAAATTTGTATTCAGGTGTGTTTTTTAAATCCCCTGTGCAATAAATTGGACGGGGTGGTCAACACCAGGGACATGTCCTTAGATTATGTACGCAAATGCATTGATATGTGTACTTAATTTTCTTTTCTTTTTTTTTTTTTCCAGTTGAAGTTTTGCGTGTTTTGAAGCACTTATAGCCCTGATATGGCTCTACGCGGTCACCTGGGCTTTAAACAACAGTAACAGTTCACTGTCTGTATATATGGTCAGGCATCATCTAGTGATGAATGTGGCCATTGTTTCCAGTCCATGCCAGTTGTTCTATTGAGTCGCAGAACATTGTGCGGCCATGCTTTTAGGGACTAAGAAAGGTGGTTTTAAAAGGAAATCATTGATTACCTAGTTTCAGGATCCATTTTGACTGGATGTTGCAGCATTTCAACTCTACTGCAGAGTCTCCTTCACATCTTTTGCAGTCTTCTGTTGGTCTCTTAACCCTTTGACTCCTGCACCATGTCTACCAACTGCAAAAACTTAACCCTTTGACTCCCTCAGCCTATCCACCAGCTTCCTGCAGGAAGCTGGTGGATAGGATGAGGGAGCCAGATGGTTAAGTTTTTACCTTGCTTACATAGTTGACAATGCAGGATGCTGATGGACAGGGTGTGGGAGTCAAAGGGTTAAAAAACACAAATACTCACATGTCATGTGATGCTGTTGTGGGCATTATCACAGGACCAGGAAGTACTCTTTATACATAATCTCTGTTCTTAGATGAACTCGTTCCCATTTATTTTTTTCAAAAACTTCATTTTGACTTTCTTTTCTGTCTCAAGGTGTTGTTGTCTTTGGTGAAATTTGTATGTTGCTGTGGAAATCTTGTGTCCAGTGTCTATGCACTGATCGCGCTCTGCAGTCAAGGAGGCCTTTCTTGTGTATAAATGTCCTTTTGATTTTGATGTTCTGTTGTCTCGCCAGTATAGCTTTTGTCACATCGGTCGCATTATCACTAACATGACAGTGACGTTTTGATTGTTGATGGTTGTCAATATTACGTGTTTACGATGGACCAATTGAAACCGGTTGGTGTGTTGAATGGTTTATGCTGTGCTTTGTATGAAATTTATTAAAAATTCTAACTAGTCTTTCTGAGAGATGTTTCACATAGGGTGATGGTTATAGCATTATTTTCTGTCCCTCCTTCATAGATTCTCACCACACTTTGTGAAGGGGGAGGTTGAAGATGTAATCTCATCAGCTGATAATGTCTCTTTGATGTACAAACCATCTTATTGTCAAAGGTCTACGAAGTTTGGGAAGTTTGCTGACTATTTTTGTCAGTCATGTGCTTTCAGACCTCATGCATGTTGTATTGATGATGTACAGTGTATGGAGACAAATCTTGCGATTAATTGTGTAGTAGTTCTTGGTTGGAATCAGAGTTGAGTCATTGAGTTTTGTATTTTGGGGTGGAGCGGTCTGCGGACTTGTAAGTTTGGTGGAATCATCGTCTGACAGGTGGACCGGTGTTTCTAGAAACTGTGAAACGCTGAATGTTTTCTGGCTGAATATGTGTTCATACTTTTGTTGTTTTGAAGACTTACGGCTGATGCCATGATCATTTTGGATCTTCTTCATTAGATGGCATATGTGACATCTGTGCATATGGAATTTTATGCCGAGCGCAGAGAAGCTGTATTGAAAACGTTAACTGAAGGTGTCGTCCATACATCTGTACCATAGTTTTTGATGGTGAGGGTATATGATCCAAAATCCTTTCTCTCTTTTCAAGAAAAAGTTTTTCTGTTTTGGTTTTTAGTGCCTTTTTTTCTTTTCCTTTTCTTTTCTATTTCTGCAAGCAGAAATAATGAATTTGTGGGGTTTATGCAGATCTTGGGGGAAGGGGGAACACTGACGTGGTGCAGCAATTAGTCAGTTTGATTGACTTTCTCTTAATAGTTCTATATGACTGTGTGAATGTTTTTTTCTGACTGTAAGTGTTTGTAAACTGTATACATGTATGTAAGCCAAAGAAAATACACACTTGTGTGATGTGAATATACATGTGTGTATCCCATGCAGTATAATTGTTATTTCTGTGTACAAACAGCGGTTGGTAACTTACTGAATAACGGCGCTTTCATTGTGGGCTTTGAATCTGTGTATACAGAGGAATTTCAGTGGGTTAAACTTTAACTTAAAGTCACTGTAGCAATGTAAACTGGCAACAGAATGATAGTGTTTACTGTGTATATTAAACTTGTCAACAAGTCAGCCCAGTGCAAAGAAGACATATGTCAGTGGCACATCATCAAAGAACAGTATCTAGTCATCTTAACTTATAAATTGACCAAAGTTTAAAAGCACAAACAAGAAGAATAGTGGGTATTTTCCCCACTTGTTGTCTTATGTGATGGTACAAGGTTACTGACAGAAGTGCTTTATCAGAAGAAAGAGTGAGAAATAATGGACTAAGAGGTGGGGAGGTGGGTGGGGTTGGGAACGAGCGAGTGGGTAGGTGTTGGGGGTGACTCAGCTATTTGTGATTAGTTCTTTACTAAACTCATACTTCATGTCAAAGCCTAATAATAATGTGTGGACGCATATCTTTGATAGCAGCAGTGATTTGAAATGTTGTAGTCTTTAAACAACTTGTGTTTTTTTATAAGCAAATTTTGGTGAGGTCATCTTCTTCCAGTCCATGGCTGGTGTGGTTGTAGGGGGACTTACAGAATACAGCAGCAGATGGGATTCTCTGTCTGTCTCTGAGATGCAGCAGCGAGCAGTTCAGGCAAGCTGATGTTGGTCCAGTCTTTGAAGTTTGCCACCTTATGCTTTTGCGATGGCTCTTGATGATGGCTTCCGCCTAGGATATCCTGAAGAAAGGGTTCAGATAGTGTATGATGGCAGATTGTTTGGCCATACCATGCAAGCTTGCGTACTTCCACTTTGACGAGTTTGATCATAAAAAACATTTAAAAGACCTCAAAGCCAAAAACAAAAAATATAAAAGGTGAGGAAGTAGGATTAGCCCTTTGACTCCTGCACCCTGTCCACCAGCTGCTAAAACTTAACCCTTTCATTCCACCACCCTATCCATCAGCTTGTTGCGGAAGCTGATGCATAGGGTGATGGAGTGAAAAGGTTAAGTTTTTGCTTTGCTGTCATGGCTGACAATGGGAGATGCTGTCAGATAGGGCAAAGGAGTCAAAGTGTGGGAAAAAAGAGAGAACAGGTGGCTTGAACAGATGCTGTCTGTTCATTATCATCTGTCTGTTGCCATTTCTGTCAGCTTTGGCTTCTCTCAGTATATATCGTGTGTGTAAAAAGGGTTTGATAAGGAGAGGTAACATGAATGTGGAATTAAGTTCTTTGAAAATTAGTTTCCTTGTCAGAGCTTTTTGGTGTTATTAGTTCAGTTTATGTGATCATATCATTGACTCATTTTTGCTTCTCTATTTTTACTTCAGCTGGAAAGGCGTATCAGTATGGCTGAACCTCTGTGTGTGTGTGTGTGTGTGTGTGTGTGCGTGCGCGTGCATGCGTGCGCGCGTGTGCATGTGTGTGTGAGAGGGGGAGTGAGAGAGAAAGATGATGATGATGATCATGATGATAATGATGATGATGATCATGATATGCTTTGGACATGGGTTTATATTTATATATGGGTTAGGATCTAGACATGCCAGTTGGTTAGGTCACCATATTCTGCTTAGAGATAACCATAACAGCCAGTTGTCATGTGGCCAGAGCACAAACACAGCAGTGTGTCAGAACTTTCTGATCCATTCTCCAGTGTTTTCCTTTTGTAACGAGTCTTATCATACACTTCTTGAGACTCATTTGTTATGTGACCATAGCACAAAGATAATAGTGAGTGTATCAGTACTTTTGGTCCGTTCGCTTTATTCTTTGCAGTAAATCTCCAACTATGGTCCTTGAGAACATAGCACAAAAATAACGTGAGTGTATTGGAATGTTTAATCCATTCACCTACATTTTCCCTGAAAGTTTCCATAGAAATACTTGATACGTTTCTAGATTGCTGTAATGTACTGAGATAGCTTTGTGTAGTAACAGGAAGCTGATGGATAGGTGAGAGAAGCAAAGGGTTAAAGTTTTTGCTTTGCTGGCATGGTTGGCAATGCAGGATGTTGGTGGAAAGGGTGCTGGAGTCAGAGGGTTAACGTGTTATGTGTGTCATTTCATACAGCTTAACAAAAACTGAGACTCTCCCATGGTAGCAAGGGATGGATGAAGTCAGAAGGTGACTTATCATTCTTTGGAACCAGTTTTGTCGTTTACTGTGGGGCAGATGATCTTAGAACAGCAGTGGTTGGAATGTGTGTACGGTACGTGCATTGCGTTTCCAGAAAGCAGTGGCAAGCTACTGGGCTTAACCCTTTCCCATTTTATCCGCCGCAGCCCGCCGACCGGGAAACCTCGCTTTTTATTTTGCAGCCCGCCGCAGCCCGCCGCCTGTCACTTAGGCCTGGTGGGGAATTTCCATCACGCTCTAAGCACTAGGGGTTACACACACCTCATGAATGAAGTTTCCTGCGAAAGTCGGGATTAACCAATGAAAGAGTGATACTGAGTTTGGTACCACACATCGCTTCATTTACAAGATATCGGTCAGCGTCTGACCTTTTCATTCACTCGCTTTCGGAAATCTCCGAATACTAGGAAGAGTTTCTGAGCAGATCTGCAAATGGGAAAGGGTTAAATTGAACAAAAACAGCGAAGGTGTCACAGCATTGTTAGTATCCTACAACAAACCACTTACGCTGTTTCAAAGCTTTATTTCCTCTAGCTTGTAACGTTAGCAGTAAGTCAAAATCATGGAAAGACATTTGATGTATTTTTTGTGGGAGCATGTCATAATTGTGATTGATTTGTTCTGTATTCATTGTTTGTTGATGTTGTTTTCTTTATATCAGGGGTGAGAATTGTTCTTTTTTTTTTTCAAACCTGAAGCCCATTTTGTTAAGTTACTTTCAGGGAGAAAATCATGATGAAAATAATTTTTGGTGAAAAAAGAAGCAGAATTTTCAAGAGTCAGTTTTTCAATGTTCCCGATATCCGAGAATAAGCGTTGTATGTATCAGTACACTCACTGAGTTCACTCTGATCCAAGAAAACATCTTGTGATAGGCAGAGGGCAATTTAACCCTTTGACTCCCGCACCTTGCATTGTCGACCATGCTAGCAAAGCAAAAAGTGACCTTTTGACTCCTTTACCCTATCCACCAGCTTCCTGCAAGAAGCTGGTGGATAGGGTGAGGGAGTCAAAGGGTTATGTTTTTGTAGTTTGTGGATAGGGTGTGGGAGTGAAAGGGTTAATCTCTGTTATCAGATCTGCACAGTGTGTGTGTGTGAATGGCTTACCGTGTATACTGTTCACTGGGAATTATTTACATTGAGATTTGAAAATAACATTTTTCACCTGTTTCCAAACCCTGCACTCGAGTGGATGGAAAGTGGCAATTCTGCATTGTGCAAAAGGGCTGTTTACCAGCAAGAGGTTGTTTACACACAGTCAGATATTATTCGAGATTATTTGATAATGCAGTCAGTGCTGGAGAATATTATTGTCAATATTATTGTGTATTTGTGCAAAAAAAGTCATCACGGGTGTATTTATTGATATACCTGTTATGTGTTCAGTGAGATGATTTTTAGTTATCTGTGACTCCTCAGAGTTATATGACTGGTAATTTTAAACAGTTGCTTAGATTTCTTTTACTGCTTCGTATAATCACTTTTTTCCTTTTGGTTTTGTTAAAGGTAGAAATAGAGGGGATTTTAATGATGTGTTCAACAGCGGACAGACTTTGGTGATTGTGCGCAGCAGTATAAATCTGAAGTGAAAGAGAACTACAGCAGGTTTGCAAGTTCTGTTGGTAAAGCCATGGATGTGGGGTTTTATGTCTGAAGGAGTCTGCCATATAATTACTGGCAAATTTAGGTGGAGCGCATATGGAATTGTCTGAATGCGATAAGTCTCTTGCATAAATGCTGGACTCCTGAGTGAAAAGAGAACTGAGGCATCTTTCAGACATCTAGTTAATTAAGGGATTATAACAATACAACGTGTTGTCTTTGAGGTGTACATGAAGATGATGTTTCATGGCCAAATTATAACAACTACAACATGTTGTCTTTGAGGTGTACATGAAGGTGATGTTTCATGGCCAAATTATAACAACTACAACGTGTTGTCTTTGAGGTGTACATGAAGATGATGTTTCATGGCCAAATTATAACAACTACAACGTGTTGTCTTTGAGGTGTACATGAAGATGATGTTTCATGGCCAAATTATAACACACAACGTGTTGTCTTTGAGGTGTACATGAAGTGATGTTTCATGGCCAAATTATAACAACTACAACATGTTGTCTTTGAGGTGTACTTGAAGATGATGTTTCATGGCCAAATCATAACAACTACGACATATTGTCTTTGAGGTGTACTTGAAGAAGGTGTTTCATGGCCAAATTATAACAACTCCAATATGTCTTTGAGGTGTACTGTGAAGAAGGCGTTTCATGGCCAGTTCTACTTGCTCTTAATGCTAGCACTTGAATGGGTTTGTTGACAGTTAGCCGAGATTAACATTGCATGGATTTATAACATTGCATGGATTTTCTATGTTGCATTACTTTGCAGTATATCTTCTGATTGTCCGACAGAGTTTTACCCCAAAAGTCACTTAATAGAGCTTGTTGATGGCAGTTGGATAGTGCATCACTACTTGAAAATGAATAGGAGTGCGTGCATAGGTGTTAACTGTGTCTTGGACTGTCATGCTGCCATTACCAGTCTGCAACTGTGATTTATGCGAAAATCTTGCCTATATGGTAATGGCTACGCCAGGGTTTGTCCTCATCTCTGTCAGATGATGAATGCAATATGGCGTACTATTCTGAATTTATCAGTTGTCTTTTCAGAAAAACTGAAGCTGCATATGGAAGTATCCAAATACATTCAGCATAACTGTGTGAGATGTTGATATTTACATTAGAGAATGTTGTTTGTTTACTGGACATTTTGGTGAGATTTCATTGGTTTGTGATATAATCATAATGGCTCAAAAGGTATCAACACTGTAGATGAGTATTATATTTGTTGCTCGAATTTGTTCCACTTTTGCTGATGACAATCTGCCCACAGTTATTGGCAACCTTTCTCTCTAAGTCTCTGTCTTTTCCTGTTTGTTTTGTTTCTGTCTGTCTGTCTGTCTATTGCATTTCTACTTTCTGCCTCTTTCCCTGTTTTTCTGGTCTTCTGAAGAAAATTACGAGTGACTGAAAGTGAGATGAGAAATAATTGATGAAAAAGGAAATGTACGTACTCATCTTCGCACTTGAACATAGTTCACATAAACACAAAAACAAGTAAAACACCTACCTGTTTCTATATTGGGATCTTCTACAAGGTACACTTATGAAAAACAACAAAACAACAACAAACAAACAACAACAACAACAAAACCCCAGAAAATACAAGGAAATGTAAACACACATATGTCAGGACTCACACACTGGAATTGTGTTGTATATGATTGTGAAAAAATATTGTGACTAATGAAAGAATTAGACATTGTTTTTGTCTTGCAATCCATTTATAAGTGAGTTAAACGTCATTTAATGTACAAAGTTTGGTTCTTGTTTAAAACCTTCACAAAAAAACAGAACAGATGCTTATTTGTTTCATCATCATGAGGTCCTCTGAAGTGTATGTCACATCTGTGTAGACGTGTACATAGTTGGTGTCATCAGTATTGAACACAGGTAATCAGTTTACTGTCATGAAGCAGTCCCAGTTTGTGTGGTGCTTTTGTTGTACAATTCTGCCTTCATCAAGTGTACTACTACTGCTAGAAAATATTACAGAGATTATGAACCGGGAAAGCAAAGTGAGTGAGATAACGGTAACCAGTTGTGCAGTTATAATTTGTATCTTGTACTAGTTTGCACAAAGCCCAAGATCAGCCTAGTCATTGCATTGAGGGGCCGGGGATAGGGACTTGTGTTTTGTTTTGTGGTTGTGTTTTTAAGGTAGTTTTGTTTTGTGGTGTGTTTTTAAGGTAGTTTTGTTTTGTGGTTGTGTTTTTAAGGTAGTTTTGTTTTGTGGTGGTGTTTTTAAGGTAGTTTTGTTTTGTGGTGTGTGTTTTTAAGGTAGTTTTGTTTTGTGGTGGTGTTTTTAAGGTAGTTTTGTTTTGTGGTTTTGTATTACAGCCATGTTTTGTTTCATAACTTTGTTTTTAATGTAGTGTTTCATTTTGATTTTTACGGCATTGGTTTTTATGTAATGTTTCATTTTGTTTTTTATGATATTGATTTTTATGCAGTGTTTCATCTGCATTTTTGCGGCATTGGTGGTTTCATTTTGTGCTTTTGTTTTTATGCTGGTGTTGTTTTGCAGTAATGTCAGTTTTGTTCTTGTGTGTTTCGATTAGTGATGTGTTGCAGGTACCAGTATTGATGGGTACTACATGTCTATTTTATTGTCAGTATTGTACTTACACGCTTTGATACTCAGAATGGTGGGGTTCAAGTATTGTCTGTGTGTATTCAGAGCTGGTGTTTATGGATTGCATATTTGTGTACTGGTGTAGTCAGTGAATAGTGTTGTATATAATTATTAAAGACATATTGACTTATGAAAGAATTAGACCACAATTGAGTAACTCCACTGAATAAACACATTTGGTACTTGTTGAGAACTTCCCCCAAAAAACAGCTGTTCATACACAGCACAAACATTTATGCCCATTCAGTGCGACAGTATTGTTGCCTATCTGAAATTGAGATGAAGCAGTTGGAAGATTGTAGTATTTGTTGTTCCTTTAGCAGCTCTGTGGAAACCAGACACTATTTTGGATGTCATAGTCTAGAAGTACCAGAGGGATTTTATCATCTTCAGCTGGAAAAATTATCAACTTGGTATTAGATAAAGTCATCCATGTAAAAAATATTTCCAGAATAGGTTTTCAGTCATATGCATAGACACAAGTCAGCGGGATCGTGCAATATGTCTGAAGTGTTGATGCTGAGGGAACAGTGACTGAACATGTTGTACCATGTGGTGCTGGAAATCCATACACTTGACACTAGCATGATGCCAACAGAACACTAACTTGAAAGACCTGTTATTGGACCCGTGATTTATGCATCTGTATAAAAAAAATAGCAGGGCGGTATTCTGCCTGTTACCTGTTGTGTTTTGAAATGCCATAGAGACATAGTGAAGGCATACACAACATCAAGGCCATTTATTTTGTGATGAAAGCACAGCTGAGTCAACAAGAACAGCAGCATGGACTGAAACATATTTTTGTGGTGGTGCTGATGATAAGTGTCAGGCCAGTGTTGTTTTGTGGTGACAGGTTCAGAGAGTAAGATTTTTATTGGGGTGATTGTGTTTTGTGGGAGGTGTCAGGTATATGGATTTCCAGCTTTGGGCTAGTCTAGTGTAGATGTGGTGATAGATACAGTGTGCTTGTTGCCGTGTAACCCCCACTGCACATACAGAATGAGGACGCAACGTTTTGGTTTCCTTTCTTTTGTGGTAATGTTCCATGCAGTCATTTATCACTTTTCCCCCATTGGTGCAAGCTAGTAATTTGGTAAAAGGTTGTGTTGTTGTAGACCAGTGATGTGGTTGTTAAAGGTGGTTATTATTTCATTGGTGGTATGAAATCAGTGTGGTTAGCAGTTGTGTGAAGCACAGACCTGTTGTGCCAGTGTTTGTCTGATGGAGAGTTTGTACATGACATCCATGTCATCCAGTGGTTTTTTAACTCTCTCACTCCCTGGACTTATCCTCCTTTAGGAATCTGCTGGATAGGGTTAGGGAGTGAAAGAGTTGATGCGATTGTCCTTTTCCTAGTGCTTTCAAAACACCTGTTTCTGAGGTGTAACAAACTCACGTTTGAGGAAGAAATTGATGACAGAGAGTTTTTAAAGACACTAGGAGTGACTAGGAGAATATGAAGTACAGTTCCAGGTTTACCTTTTCACAGTTGTACTGTGACAGTTTGTGTGGTGCTGTGTGACAGTTGGAGCTCGTTTAGTTTTCATGTGCGGGCAGTATCCAGTCTGACTGTTATGTTATGCAGTGGTAAACATGCAGGATGGGCGCTGGAAAACTGCGGGTGTAACCCTTTGACTCCCGCACCCTGCCTACCAGCATCCTGCATTGTCAGACAATGCTAGCAAAGCAAAAACTGAAGCCTTTGACGTCCTCGTCCTAGGGTGAGGGAGTCAAAAGCTTCAGTTTTTGCAGTTGGTGGATAGAGTGCGGGGGTCAGTGGGTTCATAAGGTAGGACAGGGGAGTTAAAAACAGTAGTGATGTGTTTCAAATTAAGTTTTAAAATTATACAGAAAATTGAAAGGGTATCTTTTGTAAAACATTGGAAACAAAAAGAGATGTAATTTTATGCATTGTTGCCATGGTAGCATCCAGTATGCCCACAAAGTGCATGATTTTCAGTCTTCTTTAACATTTGATTCATTGTACATGAAGGAGATCTGTTTTCCCAGAAATGTTCAAGAACTCTTGTTCTTCAAATGTACACAGAAAAACCTTGGTATAAGGGATATGAGAATTGTACATTATGAGGTGCTGAATTTTGGCGAAATTGCAAAATTTACCAGCCAGAACTTAAAAGCTAATTTATATCAAAACAGTTCCCAGTTTGAAATTAAAAAAAAAAAACCAAGATAATTCAAACCTGCACACAAACTTTCAAGCGTGTTTTTTAATGACATAAAGAATGTAGGATCTAAACGTGACAGAATACTACAAAACCACAGAATACAGACAACGGGAAAACGTTGATTTCCAAAACAGGTGATCAAGAGGCTTCAACATACAACTTAAATTATCTCATTTTTGGTAGTTTTAGGCAGAAATAAGGTTAGTGTAGCATAGAATAAGCGTTTATGGATCAGAATTGACAAAACCCCCATAATTACCAGAAATCATAATGTTTGGCTAAAATACAGCTCCTCTTTTCATGTTTGACTTGCTGTTATTAGCTCAGTTGATAAAAACTGGGACCCACACCACTGAGAGTCACTCTCATCATGGATGCTTTGGAAGAAGAGAATGGATTCCGTTTAACCCTTTGACTCCTGTACCCTACTACCATTGCAAGAACTTGCCCTTGAACTCCTACCCTATCCACCACTTCCTTCAGGAAGCTGGTATATAGGATGAGGGAATCAAAGAGTTAAGTTTTTGCTTTGCTAGTATAGTTTACAATGCAGGATGCTGGTGAACAGGGTACAGGAACCAAAGGGTTAATGTAACTTTGTTTGAAAAGGTGTGTTTGTTACATTAAATTATTTAAAAATAAAGCGCCGAATTGTTCATTTACTGATAGAGAGATTTTACAGTCCAGGTTTGTACCTTTGAAAAAAAAAAAAGGTATTGAAGTGTTATGTTTGCTGTGAAAGGTTTTATTAGAGCCGAAGTTGTATGCTGTGAAAAAAGGTGTTCCTGTATTGTGTTGAGAAGGTCTTACCTTTGGTGTATGTCCTTTGGCAGAACATGATTTCCGAATCATGTGCAAAAGAAAATGTCTTATGTTTGTGGCAACTTCAGGCTGCCACATTTACAGTGCCATGAGTATGGTGCTTGTGGTTGCCCTATCATTCAGCTAGGGTTGCCAGGGGTGCGTCTTTCTGTTGTTTTCACACTGTTTCCATAGGGTAGTTCCCTTTGACCATGATTGACGTTTTGTTGTGAACCAGTGTGCATTCTCCTTGACCGTTAGCTTTTGGGACCAACTCAGTTTTTCCTTGTTTATGACTCTTTGATTTATCCATTCGTTCATTTATTCATGTGTTTATTTTCTTTATAGTGTAACTTTACCCAAAGTAAGATTTATGTCTTGTGTAACATTTGCACTTGTAACATGTTTCTTTCACTGTATGTATTTTTGTGATGATGCAAACACTGTTACCTTGTCACGCGAGAAGGAAAAGGGGAGAAAATAAATTAGGTGAAAAAAAAAAGGACAGTTGGGTGAATCATTGGAATTAAGACATGATGGGGAAATTCCATTGCTTTTTTTGTTACGCTGTGGAGCAAGTTTGTAATTTGATCAAAGGCTGCGTGTTCTGACCCATAGTGTGTGGATACTGTTTCAGCTGTTAAAGAACAATAGGTTTGCACATATTTGTTCCATTTCAGTTGAAAGAATTTTTTTTTTTTTTTTTTTTTTGCGGGAGAAGGGGTAGGGGGGTCTTAAGAGTTTAAAAAGAAAATGTATGTTATGGAAAAGGACTGCTGGTTATTTTTACATTTATTCAGTATGTGTGAAGTCCCATTCATTTTTTTCTTGAATAGTTGTGGTGACCATTTGACAGTGTAACACTTCCTTCTTACACGATTTAATTTAAGTGCTTACACGATTTAATTTAAGTGACATCCTTTGCTTTTGAATTTGTGCACATAATTTGTCAGTGTAGTATTGGTGTCATGTTCAGGTTGACTACATTTTTATGTCAGATTTTTGGTTTGATGTGTATTTACTGATTACTTGATGAAAGAACGTTTGGTGTCAGCTGAATGTGGGTCCGTTGGACCGAGTTGATGAAATTGCCACAAAGAAAACGGTGATTTGGAGAGTTGTCATGGTTTTTGTATGTGTGTGTTTCTGCATGCTTTCATGTGTGTAAGATAATGTTGTGTGTGTGTGTGTGTGTGTGTGTGTGTGTGTGTGTGTGTGGTGTGATGTGTGTGTGTGTGTGTGTGTGTGGTGTGTGTGTGTGTGTGATGAGTAGAGAGAGAGAGAGAGAGAGAGAGAGAGAGAAAACTATCACATGTGTATACTTCGTATGTATGTGTATATGTATGTATGTGCTTTGTACATGCATGTGCTAAAGTAGATTGCACATGCATGGGAATTCTTGTTTGTGTGTTTGTGCGTGCATGAGTTTGTGCATGGGTGAGTTGCGCACATATTAGTTTGTGCAATGTCAGGATTTCCCTTTTAACATCGCATTGATAGCATAGAAACATTTAACATGGTCTGTAATCACTGGTTGCTTATCCAGCCAGACCTGGTTGGCCTTGATGTAGAGATTCTGCCTTTTACTCACATTGCACAGATTCAGGTCTGACTCAAGGGAAATTGTGTGCATGCAGCCTCCAGTCCACCCAGCTGTCATTGAGATCCTGACCCTGTTCAGGGGTGGGGAAAGTAAAGCCACAGAGGAAGAAGGAAGACGAACACTTGCCTCATGATGTTGGCATCGAAAAAAGTTGACGTTTCTTCCACCTCGCTAGGGGTTTGCGGACAAGCTTTACTTTTTTGTTGTTGTTGTTGTAATTACATAGAACTGTTTCAGTGAGAGTGTGATTAGATGAGTGTTTATCCAGTTATTCATACAACACATGTGGTTTTTGACTAAAAGTGTTTTGTATTTTTGTCCCGTGGGCTTGATAATCATCACAGTTGAGCCTCCACGTTATTTATTAACTCTTTTGTGCTCCCTTACCCTGTCCAATAGCTTCCTGCAGGAAAGGGTGAGAGTGAAGGGGTTAAACCAGAACAAGCGTTTTTGTCACTTTTCTGTCTTCTTCCAATGTTCAGGGTCATTAAAACAAAATACAAACCCCCGTTTGAAAGTTGTTTGACATTCTATGGCTTTTCAAGAGTTTGGTGAATGGTATCCTCAGGGAGACTTGAAGGGTGGCTGAGGACAGAGAGGGTGGAAGATGTGCTTGCGGCCACAAGGGACAGATGCTTATGGAGGGCCATGATCGCCAATGCCATGTGACAGGGTATATGATGATGATTACATGTATATCTGAAGGTAAATGAGACAAATTGCCTAGGACTCCAAAATCCCGGTTTGAATCATGGATCAGACAGACTGTGTGACAACATAGTGGAATGTGGTCTACTTGCTTAACTGCTGGAGTTCTGTCTGCTCCACTGCAAGTCTGATTATGTATAATGCACAGTGAGTCCAAATGAGGTGGGAGAATAGTGTTGTATTGGAATGATTTATAATAAATTGCACCCCCTTCCACTGGGTGTGAAATGGTAGCCTAGGTGCTACATACACACACCACACACACACACACACACACACCCCACACACACACACACACACACCACACACACACACACAACCACACACACACACACCACACACACACACAAACCACACACACACATCACACACCACACACACCACACACCACACACACACACACACACACACACACACACACACCTCACACACACACACACACACACACACACACACACACACACACACACACACTCCACCACACACATACTACACACTCACACACACACACACACACACACACACACACACCATCACACACACACACACACTCACATCCCACACTCACAACACACACACACACACACACACAAACAACCACACACACACACACACACACACACACACCACACACACCAACTCTCTCACACACACACACCACACCACACACACCACACCACACACACACACACACACACACAAAAACACACACACACACACACACACACAACACACACACACACACACACACTCTCTTTCGCACATGAACAGACAGCCGTTTTTACAATCTTTGTTGATTTATAGAAATTCTTTAAATCTTTTATTCAGTTGAGTTTGGCATTTTAGAACTAATCACAATGCTGAATGAGAACACATATTTGATATACAGAACAAGACGGGCACAAATTTTCGACAAGCCAAGTGACCTCTGCGAAGTATACACAAATGACAACAAAGAACAAATATGCATGTACTGTATATTATGTACTTGTGTTTTTGGTGTCTGTTTGCTTGAATGCTGTCAATCACTATGATTTGGAGTTTAACCCTTTGACTCCCGCACCCTGTCCAACAGCATTCTGCATTTTCTACCATGCTAGCAAAGCAAAAACTTAACCGTTTGACTCCCTCACCCTATCCACTAGCTTCCTGTAGGAAGCTGGTGGATAGGGTGAGGGAGTCAAACGGTTAAGTTTTTGCTGTTGTTGGATAGGGTGCAGGCATCAAAGGGTTAATCACACACAAAAAAGAGAAGTTAAAATGCATTACTATCAGTCACCACATAAACTTCTCATTATCACACTGTCTCAGTCTATCAGGAAAATCAAACCTCATGGCAAACCAGACTTGAAGGTGTCCAACACAACCATGAAGACTATGAAGTAGGAAAGGAGGGACTCATCGCACTTGGACAATTTCAAATGCACTTCACCCAAATCCGCCAGCAATTATATATCAGATTCCTGGAACTGCAAAAATTTTTTTTTTTTATGTTGTAACACGATCTTTATTCATTGATTCATTAGCCATTCTGCTGAGCATTGTTGAGACAATTGTTTATGTGTCAAACATCAGAGGTATATAGTAAGACCACTTTGATACGAATGTTGTATAGAACATATTCATATATGCTATGTGTCTTTCTATCCTGAATTTCCGTTTAAGCTGTTGTGAAAATACATGAAAAATAGGATGTATTTTCTCTATTTGACATTTATATAAGAAGAATTTTGCAAAAATAAGCAGAAAATCAAAGATATCATCTGTTTTAAAGCTCTCAGATGTTCCAAGTATAATTAATTCTTCATTCAATTTCAAATAACGTGTATATGTAGGCCCCTACACATTTTTCATATAACGAAGATTCAAAAGAATACAAAATTGACGAACCACGTTACATCGCCAGAATAAATGCTGAGTATCTTCAGGTTCTAGTTTGCAAAAGATACATTTATCATTGTTACTGATTTTCATATTTTTAAGAGTTCTGTTTGTAGCAATAATTCTGTGAACTATCCGGATTTGAAACCATTTAAGTTTGACATCAGTTATTTTCTGCATCTTTTTGAGAAAACCTTCCAGTTTATATCTGTTGGTAGTTTTGGGCCTGCAAAATCCTGTGCAATAGCAAGGTCTTGAAATAGGGAGTTGTGGGAGGAGGGACCTTTGAAACACTAAGCTGACTCCATCAGAATGGTGGAAACATGACAATGGGCAGGAAACGGGCCATTTTAATGAAATGTTCCAGGCTGTTTTGTGTGTGTTGTCATTGTTATTGTTGTTTAAAGTCCAGCCGCCTGTATAGAGCCATATCGGGCTATAATCAGTTAAGACACACAAATCATCAACAGGAAAAAAAATTAAAAGAAAATAAAGTACACGTATCAATTGCATTTGCACACGTTATCTAAGGAGATGCCCATGGCAATGACTATCTCATCCAATTTATTAGCAAGGGGATTTGAAAAACATACCTGAATATGAATTTTAACATAAATAAGGACACTAAAACATACATAAAAACAAGCATAAATTACCTCAAATTGCTTCCACATATCTCATATCCCTAGAGCCAAAAACGCACTTAACACATGTACCCAATAATCAATCTAACAGAAAGTATGTAAGACTTTATCGAACACATACAGGTGAATGGACCAGCAAGGCAGAAAATGATAGGTAGAAAAGACAGGAAGCAAAGGAGGGAGAAAAACAAAGCATCAGAAAAGATGAAATTTCTAGCACAGAATTTCCAGAAGTTGGGGATACTATTTATACTGAAAGAGCCCCCGGCATCTCCACGGGGTTGGATTGAACCTGAAATATCAGATCTTGAGTCCGCAGCCATTCGGAATGAACCAACCAGCCCACAGACCGAGAAACCAGACAAAGCCACAGAGTCCCAACACACTGCCACAAACCACAGCCGTCATCACAGCAGTCAGAACAAGAAAGGCCCTTCCTATCTCACCCACAATCTGATTCCTTTCTGGAATGATCTTCTGTCCTTGGCGGCACCACGTCACAATATTGCATTCTCTTCTCATTGCAATACAGTGTGTGGTGTGTGCCAGCAGCTCCTAATGTTCCCAGGTGGTCAACCATTCATGTACTAAATAGGCACGATTTGCTTAATTTTGACGATCTGACAATCAATGTTTTCAATGTGGTATGGCTGCCGGCTGTCTGTCTTAAGTTTGGCTTTTAAATAAATAGCAAAATACCCTGTACTCTCCCACAAAGCTTTGTGGGAAACAACTGATCTCAAAACAAAACAAAAACAAAAACGTTTGGCTTTTAAAAAGTAATAAGAACATTATTAACAACACACTATCACTGTCAGTCACGTATAGACTCCTCACCATGGCACTGTCTCACAAGCGCTCTGAACCAGTCGTTAAAGGCACAAAAC
>JAPXFY010000021.1:59208646-59211146 GCA_030674185.1 Monoplex corrugatus
CAAAACTAAAATGTCACCTTCTTAGACAAGCCTTCTGAGCTACTATTCAAGACCATTTCTGCCTTTCCAATGTGTGTGTGCATAATGTGTGTGTGTGTGTCTGTGTGTGTGTGTGTGCATGTGTGTGTGTGTGTGTGTGTGTGTGCATGTGTGTGTGTGTGCATGTGTGTGTGTATGTGTAATATTAACAACATGTGTTCAATTTTTGTGTGTGAGAAGTAGATGTTTCTCATAATTTGTATAATTCTGTGCCATACATTATGTGAACAACTACATTCAGTTGTCATTGTTTTTGTAATCACTATTCATCATCATCATCGTCATCATCATCATGTGCCCTGCTGCATGGCGTTGGCGATCATGGCCCTCCATACGAATCTATCCCTTGTCGCTGCAAGCACATCTCCCACCCTCTCTGCCACTCAGCAAATCCATCCAATATTTTCTCCCTTAGCCTACATGGTGCACGGTTTCCCTCCAGCTTTCCTGTTGTGACAAGGTGATCTAATTTCTCTTGCCTCATAAAATCACTATTGTAAAAAAAAAAATCAGTTGTCATTATTTTTGTATTTACTATTGTATAGCGCTTTGGGTTTCAGAGAGCACTACATGAGTGTCCATAATTAATGTTATTAAATAATTTGTTTGACCGATCATTGAGGTACAGTGGTTGCTACAACAGACTACCGACTGGCATGTTTTGGGTCTGAATCCCATCAGTTCTGACAAAATCATTCATCATCATCATGTGCCCTGCTGCATGGCGTTGGTGATCATGGTTCTCCTTATGCATCTATCCCTTGTCACCACAAGTACATCTTCCACCCTCTCTGTCCTGAGCCACCCCTTCAATATTTCCTCCCTGGGTCTACCTGGTGTTCTCTTTCCCTCCAGCTTTTCTGTTGCGACCAGGTGCTTTAATTCCCCTTTCCTCATAAAATGGACTATAAATGTTGTTTGTCTTTTCCTAATCTTCCTTATTGATGATTTTCATGTGTGTGCCTCCTTCAAGATTGTCTCGTTTGTTTTCTTTGCTGTCCATGGAACTCTCAACATTCTTCTTAGAAACCACATTTCGCCTGCCTCAATCTTGTCTGTCCACGCCTCACAACCATATAACATTATTGTGGAATCATTTTTGGCTCCTACCCAGTGATGAGTGTGGTATAGGCTCATTAAGAAGACTGGGACCACTCAATCGAGTCTCATCCACTTCATAGATGCGTGAGTGAGGGGGATGCTTAAATCTCCTGACGATCACCACAAGTGTCTGAATATGTGGGCCTGGTTGATTGCCAGGATATATCATAATAGGAAATAGTGTATAGCCCTAACATGCAGCATCTCTCAATTCTGGATATAACTCCATAGCATTATTATCATCATCCCCGTCACTGTATTGTCGTCATAGCATTGTAAAAAATGTTCCCATCTTCTGTGGAAAGTAATGTAGTGTAGAAAATGAGACAGCAAAGAAAGAAACAGTCAAAAACATGAAGATTTTTTACAGAACACTCACCATATGTTACAGCAGTCTGTTCTGCCTTGTGATTCCTTTACTAAAACTGTTTGGTCATTATGTAGGTATCTGAAAGTGGAGTACTGTAAGATCAAAACCAATGATTTCATTTATATAGTGCAAACTATAGTTCCTATTGAAAGCATTCTTGCCGCACTTAACACAGTAACAGATCATTATAATATTTCATTAAACAGTAACCATAGGCCTAGTTTATCTACTTCTTACACACACACACACACACACACACACACACACACACACACACACACACACACACACACACACACACACACACACACACACAGATGCACACACAGAGACACTTACACACACACATACACACACACACACATGCACACACAGAGACACACTTACACACACACATACACACACAAGGCAACAGCAGAGGGGCACTCGGGAGTTATGACCTGGATGCGGCCCCACCCCCCTAGAGTGTCAGGGGTTTAGGGTCGAAACACTTGCTTGACGGGGGTTTCTCCTCTGATGATCTCCTGCTGTCTGGCTCCAGTTTCTTACCACTAGGGACAAGGTGGGAGGGAACCAATATTACCGCAGCAAGCATTCTCAGTTTATCAAGAATAACAACAGATCATAACATAAAATCAGAAATAGGTATTGGAATCACCGGTCATAAAGAATACATGAGGGAAAACAATCATAAGATGAATAGTAAGTCTTTCTTCACACATGTACAACACACGCACTCGCGTACACACACGTACACACACACACAGGAACACATACACATACATTCCCTTATCCACAAATTCACACACCTCCCACCTATCCACCCACGCACAGGTCAGTTGCAACATGATCTGACAAAGAATAGTTTTAAAATACATTTCTGTTCATCTTATGTAGATGTTATGTGCAACACATAAGCTTATATAGCTGTATGGTGTCAACAACAGATCTTGTATGTGTGTGCACGCACTCGCATGTGTCTGTGCCTAT
>JAPXFY010000021.1:59216146-59223646 GCA_030674185.1 Monoplex corrugatus
AAAAAGAAAATAAGAAAAAAAAAGAATTAAAGACAAGACATGATTTTATTCTTCTACAGCTTTTCTGTCATTTTATTTACTTGGACAAATCCTTCACAATTTTGCATCACTTAGACGAATATGCTGGGATAGTGTACACATTAAAACTTTGTTCCACACAGTTCATACAGCAATTAAACATATTGTCTTTTTTCATACAGCAATTAAACATATTGTCTTCTTTATTTATTCATTTTTTTCATTTTTTGTTGTTGTCTGTAATTGTCAATAATCTTTAATTCATCTCGTGTTTTCGAAGTCCAAAGACGTGAAACTGATCCAAGAAAACAAGTAGAACCCGATGCTGAGGCTGTGTTAGTACAAAAAAGTTCAGAGAGTTGCCAATCTCTTATGTATAAATATCCGTCGGTATTCTTCGACAACGAACAACAATAACAACATATCTGTGATTACAAACAGAAAGTATGTGCCAGGGTATGCAGGCGACAGGATTCAGTAGTTGTGGAAGCCGTCTGGTTCAGGGACTTCATTTTCGCTGTGTAGCTGACTTGGTTTTTTTACAGGGGAACTCTGCAAACAAAACATTATTTTGACATCATCGTTTTCAAACTTTGACTTAGCTGTCTGCATACCTTGTCAAATATTGTCTCGTGTGTGTGTGTGTGTGCCGGCCGCGCGCGTGTGTGTGTGTGTGTGTGTGTGTGTGTGTGTGTGTGTGTGTGTGTGTGTGTGTTGTGTTTTGTCTGTGTGTGTGTGTTGTGTATGTGTGTGTGTGTGTTTGTGTGTCTGTGTGTGTGTGTGTTGTGTGTGTGTGTATGTGTGTTGTGTGTGTGTGTGCGCGTGCGTGCATGCGTGCGTGCGTGTGTGTGTGTGTGGGTGTGTGTTTTGTGTGTGTGTGTGTGTGTGTGTGTGTGTGTGTGTGTGTGTGTGTGTGTGTGTGTGTGTGTGTGTGGTGATATTTTGACTTAGCCGTCTGTCTGTCTGTTTGTCAATCTTTTCAAATATTGTCGCACGCACGCACGCTCGTGCGTGTATGTGTGTGTGGTGTGTGTGTGTGTGTGTGTGTGTGTGTGTGTGTGTGTGTGTGTGTGGGCGTGTGATTTTGATGTCATCGTTTTCAAATCTTGACTTATCTGTTTGTCTGTCTGCCTATCTTGTCAAATATTGCCGTGTGTGTGTGTATGTGTGTGTGTGTGAAGAGGAGGAGGAGGAGAGAGAGAGAGAGAGGAGAGGAGAGAGAAGGAGGAGAGAGAGAGAGAGAGAGAGAGAGGTATAGTGTATGTGTAAATGGCATGTGAGTGAAAGAGCATACGTGTATATGTGTGCAAGTATTTGAAAGAGAGAGAAGGGGGGGGGAGAGAAAGAAAGAGAGAGAGAGAGAGAGAGGTGAACGACCCAAAAAGAAAGAAAAGAAAACACGAAACAAAACAAAACAAAACCGAAACCAAAACAGGCGGTTAGGAAAAAAAAAAGAAACCACACAAAAAAGCCCAGAGAAGAGGAAATTTTCCGCAAAGAATTTCCAGAGGTGGGGATACCTTTTATACTGAAAGGACCCTTGGGAAATTTTACTATTCCAAATAAACAGAAAACGCAAGGAAGAAAACACACCGCATTAACAGTTCACTCACCAAACCTCCAAGTTCCCGTCACGAAATGGAAACCAGAAGCGAAGATATGATTGATGGGGAAGTTGGACTCTCTGACTAAGGTCAGTAATGGCGCCTCTTCCACGTAGGTACCGGGTTGCTCGGGACTGCCTTACGCGGTCCTACCTCCAGTCTACCCTCTCCCCATCGCAGGTAGAAATGGCGAAACTGGTCGCAGTGTAGAGGCTGGTGGTCTAACTTGACCGTTACGTTTTCACCTACGTAGTAGTCAAAAGCAACAACACTGTTACTTGTGTGTTCGTTTCTGTGGTCACAGATGCTGTAATGTAAAAATCATGATGACTGTAAAAAAAAAAAAAAAAAAAAGGTCACATGTTCAAAAAGTGTCCATGGGTGAAGTCAAAAGTACCGGGTCTGTAGACGCCTAGCAAACCATCGTACCATACAGTACCATGCATACGTCTATATGGTCATATACATCACACCTGAATGACTATTGACTATCGAGATCCGTTCAGAATAGAACAGCGCTGGGTTCCGCGCTTATTTTGTATTTATTTATTCACCTTTTTACGTAAATATTGACTGACTTACTGCTACTTACTTACATACTTACATACATACTTACTTATTCACTCACTTACATACCTATCTATTTCCTCTTTACTTTCCTCATGCTCACGGTTCATACATATGCATAAGCAAGATGTCTGCTGCATCAACCAAAAATATCAACCAATCACTGATCGGTTTGGTTTGAGATGTAGTCGCATGTAGCATTCAGGCATATAATGAAACAACTCTGTGAGCGACAGACTGGTGGGCCTATAGTTGAGAAAATAGTGTCTTCACCTAGTTGATAGACAGCTGAGGCTTTGTGCGTTGACTGGGGGGTGGGGGGTGTCTTTCTCTTATGTGAAACGAGTTTATACAGAATAGCTAGTTGTGTATGATTCAGACTTTAATTATTCATTTATTTGCTATACATATATGTTCCTTTTTCTGAAGATAAGATACACAGATACACATGTCATTTACATGTAACCAGGATTGTTCCAGTGACAGACTGATAAAATACCAGTATAACATAATTATAGACTATGTAAGACATAGGTTAGGTAGGGTTCTGGACGAGTAGAGAGACAGAGAGAGAAAGAGAGGCAGAGAGAAAGAGAGGCAGAGAGAGAGAGAGAGAGGGAGAGGGAGAGAGAGAGAGAAAGACAGAAAGACAGAGAGAGAGAATGACAGAAAGAAAGACAGACAGACAGACAGACAGACAGAATACTGCATACATCATTTTATATCCTCGTAAGGCTGAAGATTAAAAAACAAAAGATTCCCTTCTATTCTACAGAAGCCTTGACATTTATTTACCTTGCATTGTAGACAACAGTGAAGCAAAATAACTCATCAAAGAAACAGACTGCAATACAACAAAAGCTTCCAAATCCATCATAAACCCAACACCCAACACCCAAACCAGGTTCTTATTCCTACCTTCCTTCTTCTTCTGCAGGACAGAGGTGCTGTTGTCGAGGCCTCCGATGATGATCTCATACAAGTTGGCGTCGTCGTCCACCACAGCGTGGTTGTCGCTGTCACTCAGCAGCAGACGCACCTGCCCGCAGCTCCTTACGGCGAAGTTGAGGGTGAAGGGGAGAAGGAGGGGGAGGGGCTTGGATGTGGGGGGCGGGGTGACAGGAAGGTAATGGTAGTGTCTGTGTGTGTCCAGCAGTGTCAGACATATGTCTGCCGGGTGGACGATACAAATAGAAATGCTTTTAACCCTTTGATTTCCGAACCCCATCCACCAGCTGCGAAAACTTAACCCTTCGACTCCCTCGCCCTATCCACCAATTTCCTGCAAGAACCTGGTGGATAGGTTGAGTGAGTCAAAGGGTTAAGTTTTTGCTTTGCTATCGCTGACGACGATGCAGGATACTAGTGGATAGGGTGAAGGAGTCAAAGGGTTAAACCAACTGATCAACCACCAGCCTACCAACCAATCAATCAATCAGAGCGGCCGGCCAGCCAACCAGCCAACACCACAACCAGCCAGCCAACCAGCGAAGCGACTGGCCTGCCAACCAACCAACCAACTGGCCAGCCAGCCAGCCAGCCAATGAACCAAGCGACTGGCCAGCCAACCAACGAGCCAACCATCTAACCAGTCAACCAACCAACTGGCAGTCAGCAAACCAACCAATCAGCCAACGGCAGTTGAAAATCGGGAGGAGCAGGGCATTGCCCGACTGCCTTGGTATAAAACATTGGAGAGATAGGTTGATTTCCCAGGTACCACCCCTTAAATCTAATTACCCATCTTACATTTCTGAAGTCTTGGTTAAAAAAATGTGAATATGAATTTGAAGCGAGGGATATAGGAAGGGCGCTGCTCTCGTGGTGCTGGCCCCGGGAAAAGTTGAAGTCTCTGCCACCTCACTCCCCTACGACCCAGGATTATGGAACTATCAAGGTAGGACCTCAGGACCTGGCCAGCTTATGGGTTTATGAGCAGGCTTAAGGCTTGTGCCGTGATCATTCTGGATCTTCTCCATCACATGGCACCTGTGACGTTAGTGCGTATGGAATTCACTCCGAGCGCGGAGACGTCATCTTGAGAAACTGAAACTGAAACTGAAACTAGAAGACACACACTGAAAGAAGCCTAGATCAGTAAAGATAAATTATAGCTACCCTTCATCATCATCATATTTGCCCTGCGCATGGCGTTGGCGATCATGGCCCTCCGTACGAATCTATCCCCTGTCGCAGTAAGTATATCTTCCACCCTCTCTGTCCTCAGCCGCCCTGCAAGTCCGTCCGATATTTTCTCTCTGGGTCTACCTAGTGTTCTCTTTCCCTCCAGCTTTCCTGTCGTGACCAGGTGCTGTAATTCCCCTTTCCTCATAAAATGGCCCATAAATATTGCTTGTCTTTTCCTACTTACTTTACTTACTTTTTACTTTTTCCTTCCGCTTGTACCGGTGGGCATCGCGGGGAGATGTCGTCTGTCAGCAGCAAGGCGGGTGGCCTGGAGAAGGGACATCTCATGAGCTCTGAGGTGTCTGCCACGGAGTCGCTCCATCGTCGTCTTGGTCTTCCTCTGGCTCTCCAGCCAGAGTATCTGGTGTTGTATGCTCGAAGAGCTGGTTGGTTTAGGGGCATACGTGTGAGGTGTCCGAACCACTTGATCCTCATATGTTCGATGTGTTGTAGGATTGGTGTTGCTCCTACCATGTCTCGTATCACCTCATTTCTGATCTTGTCCCACCTTGTCTTGTTTACTGCTTTCCTCAGGCATTTCATTTCACAGGTGACCAGTTTTCTCTTGAGGACTTTAGTTAGGGACCATGTCTGGCACTGGTATGTCAGCGTTGATAGAAAAATGGTGTTGATGAGTTTCGCCTTAGTGCTGGTGGGAATGCTGGGGTGTTTCAGGAGAGGGGCAAGTTGGTAGCTGACTGCGTTGGCTTTCTGGCATCTGGTCTCGATTTCTCTGTCTAGTTTGCCATTTTCAGTGAAGATGCTGCCCAGGTATTTAAATTCACTGGCTTGCTTCAACTGGGTTCCGTTGATGTTGATATCCAGTTTGTTTGGTCTCTTACTGACAGTCATGACCTCGGTCTTGCTGACGCTGATCTTCATGCCGTATGTCTCGCAGCTTTTACTGAGCTGGTCTGTGTGCTCCTGTAGCTGTATCTTGTCATTGTTCACCATTGCCTGGTCGTCCGCAAACATGAGTTCATTGAGTGCCTCAGGGTCTGGGTTTGCCTCCTTCGTAATCTGATCCATATAGATCACGAAGAGAAGAGGGGAGAGATTACAGCCCTGCCTTACTCCCGATGTCACTGGGAACCAGTCAGATGTTCCACTGGCGGTGCGGACTGCACTCCTGCTGTTGGCATAGATGGCCTGAATGTTGTCTAGCAGCTGGCCCTTGACGTCGTACTGCTCGAGGACCTTCCATAGCTTGTCTCTGTTGACTCGATCAAAGGCCTTTTCTTGATCAACGAATACAAGATGGAGATCTCGGTCGTATTCGATCGCCCTCTCGCACAGTTGTCGTAGTGCAAAGATTGCATCGGTGCACCCACTTCCTTTTCTGAAGCCAAATTGGGCGTCACTGAGGAGATGTTCTGTTTTCGCTCGAGTGCGCTGCTCCAGGATCTTTGGTACATTTTCCGTACATGACTGAGTAGTGATATGCCTCTGTATGTACTGCAGTCTTTCTTGCTGTCCTTCTTCTTCCATATTGGCACCACTATTGCATTTTGCCAGTCTTCTGGTACTTTTCTCTCCTCCCAAGCTTTCTGAAAGATGGTGGTGAGCCACTGAATTCCGGTTTCACCGCACACATGGATGGCTTCAGTTGTTATGCCGTCGTCTCCAGCTGCCTTGCCTTTAGGACTGGTCTTCACTGCTTTTCTTACTTCACTCTCTAGGATGGTAGGTTCTGAGTGGTCTGGGTGGCTGGGGGTAAACCGGGACTGTGTGTCTTGTGCCCATACTCCTGATGGGTTGAGTAGGTCTTTTCCTAATCTTCTTTATTAATGACCTCCTTGTGCCTGCCTCCATCAAGGCTGTCTCGTTTGTTTTCTTTGCTGTCCGTGGAACTCTCAACATTCTTCTTAAAAACCACATTTCAGTTGCCTCAATTTTCTAACTTTGTGTGTTGACTGTCCACACCTCACAACCGTACAACAGTATCGGTTCTATATAACATTCAAGAACTCTCTTCCTGATGTTAACTGATAAGCATTTGTTGGTAAAAATGCTTTTCATCTTCTTGAATGCTGTTTTGGCTTGGCCGATTGTGCCGGCTGTTTCTGATGTGCATCAATCGTCTGGTGAGATGACCGTTCCCAGATATTTAAACTTATCAATCTTAGCTACCCTTACTGTCCCCTCTCCCCCTCCCAAACTGTGTATGGGCACCTGACCCCGTCCAGGGTTGAGGGAAGGTAAAGCATTGAGGGAGGAGATGAGCTTCACCATCATCCTGGCTCCCAAAGAGAAGAGGTCCATATCATTACCACCTCACTCCCCTACGACCTAAGGATAATGGAACTCGTACGTTTATTGACTGTAACTCCCATACGCACACGCACAGGTCTGTACATTTTCATATGTATGGATGTTTATTTTTGACACCACCAAATAGGCAGTCACATTCCGTTTTTGGGGGAGTGTAAGCTGGGTGTTTTTTGTTTTTCTGTAAGCCACCACGCATTAATTTAAAACCCTTTGACTCCCTCACCCTATCCACTAGCTTCCTGCATCATCATAAATGACATCAAAGCAAAAATCTAACCTTTTGACTCCCTCATCCTATCCACTACCTTCCTGCAGGAAACTGGTGGATAGGGTGAGGGAGTCAAAGGATTAAGTTTTTGCAGCTGGTGGATAGTGTGCAGGAGTCAAAGGGTGAACATGTCATAGAGAATCTTTAACGTGCATAGTTGAAGGTCTACGTTAATTAACACACGAAGAGTGTTTAGTCACTTACAAGTCTACCGTATGTGACCCGGTGGCCGGAGATATTTTTTTTACCTACCTGGATAAAGATCTTCTGGTTCCGTTTCCTTGACACATGGGAACTCTGAAAGACATCAGAACGTCACAGGTAAAGATGATGGATGTAATGCGAACCGTGTGTGTATGTACGCGCATGCAAGTGTGTGTGTGGTGTGTGTGTGTGTGTGTGTGTGTGTGTGTGTGTGTGTGTGTGTGTGTGAGTGTGGTGGTGTGATGTGTAGTGTGTGTGTGTGTGTGCGCGTGTGTGTGTGTGCGTGCGTGCGTACGTGTGTGTGTATGTATGTATGTACGTATGTATGTATGTATGTATATATATATGTATGTATGTGTATGTATGTATGTATGTATGTAT
>JAPXFY010000021.1:59238646-59243646 GCA_030674185.1 Monoplex corrugatus
GTTTGTTGCTTTTTGTCAAATATTGTATCTACCAGTGTAGAAGGGAAAAAAACATCAACATTAATTACATTTTGAAGAAAACTAAAACCGCAATATAACACTGAAATGTACAACCAGAAGACAGGTATGAAACGTATGAAATTTACTCTTAAATGGGAAAAATATTTTTGTTGACACAAACTCCAAATTAAAGACTAATCTCCTGCAAAACTGACTGATTATATTTCTCGCAAAAAAAAAGGGTTTTTGTCTGATTCGTGTACATTCAGTATGTTCTATGACAAAATGTATCTTATGATGTACGTTATCTTAGTTTCACAAATATGAAAAGCATATTGAAGAAAAGAGAAAGAAGACTGAAGAGAGAGAGAGAGAGAGAGAGAGAGAGAGAGAGAGACAGACAGACAGACAGAGACAGAGACAGACAGAGACAGAAACAGAGAGAGAAACAAAGAGACAGTGAGACAGACAGACACAGACACAGACACATGCACAGAGCCAGAGAGAGAGAGACAGCAACAGACAGACAGACAGACAGAGATAGACAGACAGAGACAGAAACAGAGAGAAACAAAGAGACAGTGAGACAGACAGACACAGACACATGCACAGAGCCAGAGAGAGAGAGAGAGAGAAGGAGGGGGAGAGAGAGACAGAGAGAGAGAGAAAGAGAGAGAGAGATTTTAAACTTCAAACCTCAAAACACTTTCTTACGCAAGGATTCTAGCATTAGATCCCACTGGACCTATCTTACAGCTTGTCTTTGCTACCCTGTAAGTTACAAATATAGGTATATTTCTTTTAAAACAATGAGCCATAACACACACAATGTACAAAAGTTACACAAATTGTTTGTACTAAATATTGATCTCTATATGTCAAATGACTAAGCGCTTTACAAATGCCTGAGAGACAAAGGCAGACAAAATAAAGTGAAATACATATCAACCCTTAACAGAAAGAATAAAAACAACAAAAGTAACATACAACGGATAGCAGCAAGAAAGATGATCAGAATGTACATAAATTCAAGGGTGTTTTTGTGCCATTGTGTGTTTCGAGGGTCCTGTGTCTGATGCGTTTGTAGTGAGGCGTATATGTGTGACAATTATATCTATATATGTGTGACATTTATATGTATATATGTGTCATTTAGGTGTATGTATGTGACATACATGTGTATATGTGTGACATTTATATATATATGTGTGACATTTATATGTTATACTAATTAGTGGTATTGACATACATGTGTATATGTGTGACATTATTTATATGTGACTATATGATATATGTGACATGTATATGTGTGACATACATATGTGTAACATTTATATCGCTATTTGTGACATTCATATGAATATATGTGACATACATATGTATGTGTGTGACATTTATATGTATATGTGTGACATTATATGTGATACTTATATGTATATGTGATATTTATTTGTACATTTGTGACATTTATATATGTGTGACATTTATATGTATGTGTGTGACATTTATATGTACATACATGTATGTGACATATGTATATGTTTGATATCTATATGTATACGTGTGCTATTTATATGTATATGTGTGACTGTTATGAGTAAACTCGGTTGTTTTATTATTGTGTTCAAACTGATCACGATTTTTTTCAAAAGTTGATGAAAAAAATTATCAAAATATCATTACATCAAAAGAAATTGGCAAACAGGTGCAAACATATCCAAAAAAAACCATTGTACAATGCATTTTGCATTATCTGACATCTGAATGGTACCTACTGTGGCCGAACAGCTGAAGATGAGGAAGCAGACCACAGAGATGATTACGAACCACTAGGCACATGGTTCTCTGAGAATCCTGAAAACGAAAGAAATGTACAGACGAATGTTACAGTATGTTATTACTGAACACTGGTCTGACCGTTCATATTGCTGTTATTTATGCATTGGGTGAAAAATGTCTCGAGTAATCAGCGTTCTTGATTTGATATTTTTTGAGATCAGTATTTCACTACACCACAAGCAACAACAAGAATACAACCACCACCAATACAAGAATTCACGTTAGGTTCATAAGCCATACAAACAGAAGGAAACGAAGAAGAAAAAAAACAAGACGTTGTCCGTTCTATTGTCTCCCTTTTTACACAAAACGTCATAAAAACAAAAGAAATGCACGTTTCTAACACAACTACTTTCAATGCAAATCTCCGTCGCAAGTGAAAAACTACAACAGATCTAGAGCTGCATCATTTTGTTTTTCGTGATTCCAGTACATAACGGCACAATACAAAATAATGTATACCAGTTGTGACAAAATTTAAGTCATTTTAAAACAGGTAAATTAAAACTAGATCTACGCTTACCTAAACTTAGGAAACATTCCTAGATCTATCTCTTGACAAAGAGAATCAAGCAGACACAAATTGTTGAAGCGAGATCGTTTTCCGAATTATCAGGGAACACAAAATAGTACTGTTGATTAAATAGTGCTGTTGATTAAATGTAAACATTTCATAAAAAGTTAGATACCTTACACCACTCAATCGGTGCAACAAATCCTCAGAACAATATCACCTTATGGTTCGTCGTTTTCTTCCAAATGAAGACCCAAGACAGCCGCCATGTTTTTACGCACATAATAATTGGGGGTAAACTGATGTAAATGCGACCGATTTCAGTCACAAAGCACAGGTTTTGAGGCGTTATTCAGAAATATTTCACGGATGATTAGCAAGAGCAGCTTGAGGATTTTAGTAGACATTTTGTGATTGATTACTGGTCTTTAAAACGTTATAAGGGGTCATTGTAGTCTTACAATAATTATGCTAAAGAACGAAGTAGGGTAGTCCTAAAGATCTAAATCCGACCAGTGGGATGTAAAACCGATCAGAGGGTGATCTAAACCTCGATCAGTGTGAACACTGTTGAAGCCAGTGCCTATTATTTGATTAACAAATGAGTATCAATCAAAAGCAAATTTAAAATCAGTTAGTTTCTGCATGAACAATATATATACTAGCCTACCTTGTTGATTTTCATGTGTTTCCCTTATCTGTTGCGTCAGCAAGCGATCGATGTCCCTCTTTATATCATGAAAGGAAAGGTGATCAGTGCTTCAGTGCTGCAGTAGGCCCTAGGCCTATCTAGATCGATGTGGCTGCCATCTGTGTGCGCGCGCGCGCGTGTGTAAGAGATAGACAGAGCAGGCTAGAGAGAATAAAAAGGAAAGAGAGAGAGAGAGAGAGAGAGAGAGAGAGAGGAGAGAGAGAGAGAGAGAGAGAGAGAGAGAGAGAGATCACTCAGGTATTCAAGCCTGATGTAATGTCCGACTGACCCAAAAACATTGTTCTATTTATAACGTCTTTTTACAAACAAACCAACGACAAAAAACAAAACAAAACAAAAAAAAGGGGGGGTGGGGGTGGGGGTGGGGGATGGGGTGGGGTAGGGGAAATGGGTGGGTTTGTTAGTATGAATACGAGTTTGAAAAAGAAGAACGAGAAGAAGACAAAGAAGAAGACAAGAAGAAGAAGAACAGCAGCAGCAACAACAACAATAATCACGGATAACTATCGCCAACATCACCACCACCAAACAACAACACGAACACAACACCACCAACACAACAACTCACGTCAGATCCCAAGGCACCAAAAACTCTCTGAAATCCCTGTTCCAGCTGAGTGAGTGATAGCTAATACATGGGAGATCTCTAGCGTCCCAGTGACGACAAGCCCAGAAGACCTGTAATTCAGCTAAATGAACGACCTCTACAATATGGAAGACCCATAGCTTTAAAAGACGACAATTCTATAATGGTTTCCCCATAATAGCGACAACAACGGCAACCACAACAACAATAATCCTACGATGGTAATGATGATGATTGTTGATGGTTGTGTTGATGATGATTATGATTTGATGATGACGTCGACGATATATATACGTTACATGCGCACACACACACACATACATATCTCTATCTATATGTATGTATGTATTATTTATATATATATATATATATATATATATATATATATATATATATATATTGTATGTATATATTTATATATATACACTTCAATTTCAAAGACAATCAAAGGCATTGAGTATTTTCTCCTATATTTCAGGCCTTGGCCTTCTCAGGTAAATATATATATATTTGTATATATGTATATGTATAATATATGTATGTATGTATACACACACCCACATCTATCTATCTATCTATACATATATACATATATATACACACATATACATACATACTACATACATACATGCACATGTATATATTATATATGTATGTATACATGATGAACAAGCTTACTGCAACACCACTCATTTCTTCTTTTACCAGGTACAAGTATATTTGTTTAACTATTGAAAATGTATTTTACGACAGAATTTTGCTTAAGACATCTTTTGTTGCCCGAACTTTGTGTTGTTGTCGTTGTCGTTGTCGTTGTTGTAACTGTTATGTTGTTGTTGTTGTTGTAGTTGTTGTTGTACATACGCTAACTCACGGGATTTCGGATTATCATCGTATCCAAAAGACCATCACTCAAGTTCTGATGGAAGAGGGGGGGGGGGGGGGTGAGGTGATGGTGGTGGAGGTGAGTGTGTGATTTTTTTTTGTCCAACCAGGAACCGAATGTGGGCTTGTTGTGCTTTAACCTTTAAGCCACCGCACGTACGAGTAAGGTGCGTGCATGTCACAAACTGAAGGTGTATCAGGTGAAGAAAACGTCTAATTACCGGACAGGCTGCGGTCCTTATTTGCTGATTGATGACAGCTATCACACCTTGTCAGCCATACAAGTATCTGACGATGACAGTGCTGTGTGTGGCCTTGCGGTGAACACATCTGCCTAAGACACGGGGGGGGGGGGGGGGGGGGGGGGGGGAAACAATTTTCGGTTTCAGTTTCATTCAAGATAACGTCTCCGCGTTCCAGAATGAATGGAAAAGATCCAGAATATCATGGATCATGGCACAAGC
>JAPXFY010000021.1:59248646-59263646 GCA_030674185.1 Monoplex corrugatus
TGTCCCCATCAGACCCTATAACCTACCATGACCCTATAACCCACCATGACCAAATGATCCACCATGACCCAATGTCTCCATCAGACCCTATAACCAACCATAACCCACCATAACCCCATGATCCATCATGACCCAATGTTCCCTTCACGACCCTATAACCCACCATGACCCAATGTCCCCACCCTGACCCTATAACCCACCATGACCCAATGTCCCCACCCTGACCCTATAACCCACCATGACCCTATAACCCACAATGACCCCATGATCCACCATGACCCAACATCTGCACCATGACCAAGTTCCCATAACGCTGTATGACTCAGTGACGTCAAGAATGGACGTAATTGGAGGGCCTAGCGAACCCTTACTATACTACTAAGCGTGTATATGGTTTTGAAAATCATGCGCTCGCTCGCTGGCTCACACGCACGCACGCGCGTGCGCGCGCGCGCCACACACACACACACCACACACACAACACACACACACACACACACCACGCACGCATGCACGCACGCACACAGATTTCAGCCCATTCCAATCATATGATGTGTGACTTTCAGAAGAAGCGACGAACGGCACGGAGATAGCCGTGAACATAGACGGTCAGCTGATCACACTGGCCCGTTCAGACAAAATGCGCTTGCACTTTGACCCTGCAGAAGCTTGGAACGATGACGGCGGCGATGATGACAACGAGGATGACGAGGAAGAGGGTAACGACGACGAAGACGACGACGATGATGATGATAACGATGACAGCAAGGTTAACGGTACTCTGTCTTCAGCAAGTAGGTAAAGGGTTGAGTTAATTGTTTGTGGGTTGTTCAAAAGCCTCCTGGCTGGCTCCGTTTGAATTTGGAGTTTGCTCAAGGATTCATTACATTCGGACATTTCCATATGCGCTCCGCCAAAATCTGCCTGCAATTATCTGGCAGACTCCACGAGCCTGCGCAAAATCCTATGCACTGGCAAAAGTCTTGAAGGAAGGGACATATGAAACACGAAGCAGACACCACTGACCAGACTGAAGGAAACATAAAGATGGACAGCGAAAAAAGTCAGTTTTTATTGTTGCAGGCTCTTCTTTAATGTTACATAGAACCGATAATGTTGTACGGTTGTGAGGCGTGGACAGTCAATATGCAAAGCCAGAACAAGATTGAGGCAGCCGAAATGTGGTTTCTATATAGAATCTTGAGTTCCATGGACAGCAAAGAAAACAAACGAGACAGTCTTGATGGAGGCAGACACAAGAAGATAATTGAGATGGAAAATTAGGAAAAGACAAGCAACATTTATATGAAATTTTATGAGGAAAGGGGAATTACAGCACCTGGTCACAACAGGAAAGCTGGAGGGAAAGAGAACACCAGGTAGACCCAGGGAGAAAATATTGGACGGACTTGCAGGGTGGCTGAGGACGGAGAGGGTGGAAGATGTGCTTGCGGCGACAAGGGATAGATGCATGTGGAGGGCCATAATCTCCCACGCCATGCGGCAGGGCACTTGTTGATGATGATGATGGGCTGGAACTGAACTGGAGATATCAGATCTTGATCCGTCACTGTATCCGAAAGGTACCAATCAGCCCACGTATAGTTCTAGATATGATGTCTTCAGGTTAATCCCAACCCTCACCTGTCTCACCTGTCGGCGTCACAGGGTTTGGTGTTGGCCGCTGTACACCTGAACACCACCATCTCTCTCCAGGCCGCTCTGTCTTGACTTTTGTGGACAATTTCTCGAATGTTTAGGCCACTGATGTTGGTTATGTTCTCGATATATGAGATTGGACGTTTGCCTTTCTTTCTTTTTTGCCTGTTTTTTCTTGAAAGATGGTTGCCATGAGGTCCGTGTTCTCGTTGCGTGACGCATGGCCCATGTATTTTAGTCTTCTCTTGATCCCAACACGCAAACTGAAAATTCATTTCTATATTTGTAGCCCACATTTCTGCTCCAATCATTCTGTTGGTGTCAGCGTAGTGTTTCGTTGGTCCTGGTCTCCCTCCACGTCCTCTTTCCATTCTCAGACCTTGTCAGCACGTAGGTTTTACAAGGGCTTAAGGAGTCTGCCAGTCATTTACTGCCAGATTTGGGTGGAGCACATATCAAATGGCGTGCAATGAATCCCTCTCGAATGAAGTTTAACTCAGAAATGTAGTGCCATTTCTCACACCAGGACAGTTTGTCATGTAGTCCACTCAAACCGGCAAGCAGTTAGTTGGCTGCTTCTTACACCAAGCCCTATGTGCTGGCAAGCTTTGGAAATTCATATTTCATTTTCATATTCATTTCTTTTGATTATGAAACTCGGGCTGCTCTCCCCTTTGATTGTGTGCTTGTGTGTGTGTGTGTGTGTTGTGTGTGTGTGTGTGTGTGTGTGTGTGTGTGTGTGTGTGTGTGTGTGTGTGTGTGTTGTGTGTGTGTGTTGTGTGTGTGTGTGTGTGTGTATGTATGTGTGTGTGTGTGTATGTATGTGTGTGTGTGTATGTGTGTGTGTGTATGTGTGTGTATGTGTGTGTGTGTATGTGTGTTGTGTGTGTGTGTGTGTGTGTGTGTGTATGTGTGTGTGTATGTGTGTGTGTGTGTGTATGTGTGTGTGTGTATGTGTGTGTGTGTGTATGTGTGTGTGTATGTGTGTGTGTGTGTGGTGTGTGTGTATGTGTGTTGTGTGTGTATTGTGTGTGTGTTGTGTGTGTGTGTGTGTGTGTGTGTGTGTGTATGTGTGTGTGTGTGTGTGTATGTGTGTGTATGTGTTGTGTGTGTGTGTATGTGTGTGTGTGTATGTGTGTGTGTTGTGTGTGTGTGTGTGTGTGTGTATGTGTGTGTGTGTGTGTGTGTGTAGTGTGTGTGTGTGTGTAACGGTAGCTCAAGTTATCGTGTGTGTGTGTGTGTGTGTGTGTGTGTGTGTGTGTGTGTGTGTGTGTGTGCGCGTGTGTGTGTGTGTGTGGTGTGTGTTCTCTGTCGCACGTGTGGCCTCTGTGTGTATGTATGTGTGTGCAGAGAATGCGGACTATGACGCCATTTTACATCGCTTGTTTCGTCGATCGAAAGATGATGATGATGGTATGTGTGTCAACGTTTGTATTTGACTATATTTTACATTACCGTATCTTAGTCATTCATCAAGGTATTTATTTTGTTTTATTTTGTTTATTTTATTTATTTTATTTCATCTTGTTCATTTGGTTAATTTAACTTTATTTAATTCTATTTAATTTTATTTAATTTTATATTATATCATTTTATTTATCTATTCTATTTCACTTAGTTTATTTTATTTTATTTTATTTTACTTCATTTTATTTTCTGGATTGTTCCTGCAGTTTATTTATACATTCTTTTGTTATTTATCTTTTTATTTATTTATTTATTTATTTATCGTCACAAACTGTCTCAAATGTTAAATGGTGACACCACTATCAGTTCTTGTTAGTTTACATCCCTCAGCCTTTGTGGAAACAACACAAACCGATACACAGCTGATGGAGCTATGCTTACTATCACCATTAGAATGATGCTGATGATATGTTGTTGTTGCTGCTGCTGTTGATAACAACAGATACCAGAACCAAGACATGTATGGACAACCGTCAGTAGTTTGGTCTGCTACTGCTGCTGCGGATGAAGAAGACGAAGAAGACGAAGAAGACGAAGAAGAAGAAGAAGAAAAAATAAAGAAGAAGAAGAAGAGGATGATGATGATGACGACGACGACGGTGATGATGACGACGACGATGGCGACGATAGCGATGATGATAATGTTGCTGCTGCTGCTGACAACACCAATGACGACAACAACAATGACCATGATGATTGCGATGATGACTACGATGATAACAGAAATGATGACGACGATGATGACGACAGACAGAATTTCCGTTTGCTGCAGTTGGTGCTGTTGATCGTCGTGATTGTGGTGGCGGTGACGATGATGATGATGATGATGATGATGACAGTGACGACGGCAACAAGGACGACAACAACGAGGACGATAGTGACAGATGCAAGGACCTAGACCTGTATGAACAATGTCCAGAACTTTCATACGTTGTTGCTCCTGCCGACGACGATGATGATAGTATTAATAAGGATGTGATGACGATACGATGATGACGACGATGATGGTACTGATGACGATGACGACGACGATGATGATGACAACGATTATGACGATAATGATGGTAATGGCAGATACAAAGACCACGACCTGTTGATGACGATGATGATAATGATGATGACAACGATAATGATGATAATGACAAATACATAATGACATTATGACTGTTTGATGACAATCGATAATACATGGATGATGATAATGATGTATGACAACGATAATAAGAATGGATAAAAGACAAAGACACGACCTGTTGATGATGATGATGATGATGGATGATGACGACGATGATATGAGACAAAGATAATAACGAATGATGATAATGACAGACACAAAGATCACGACCTGTTGATGACGATGATGTTGATGACGATGACGACGACGATATGATGATGATGACAAAGATAATAACGTAATGATGATAATGACAGATACAAAGACACGACCTGTTGAGACGGATTGGACGACGCACGATGATGATGATGATGACAAAGATAATAACGGATAATGATGGTAATGACAGATACAAAGTTACCACGACATGTTTGGGACGAGGATGACGACGACTTGATGATGATATGATGATGACAAAGATAATAACGGTAATGATGATAATGACAGATACAAAGTCCACGACCTGTTGATGACGATGACGACGACGATGATGATAATGATGATAACGGTAATGATGATAATGACAGATACAAAGCCACGACCTGTTGATGACGATGACGACGACGATGATGATAAAGATGATAACGGTAATGATGATAATGACAGATACAAAGTCCACGACCTGTTGATGACGATGATGACGACGACGATGACGACGATGATGATGACAAAGATAATAACGATAATGATGATAATGACAGATACAAAGTCCACGACCTGTCTGGACAGACTGCAGACGTTCCGTATGCTGGCCAAGAACAAACCGCTACAGTTTGTTGTGGTGGTGGAGGAGGGGGGAGAGGCCAGACTGACCTGTCATTTCTGGTCTGTCTGTATGTCTGTGTGTCTGAACGTTAGTGCGGATGTATCTGTTTTCTGTCTGTCACGCCTGTGTGTGTGTGTGTGTGTGTGTGTGTGTGTGTGTGTGTGTGTGTGTGTGTGTGTGTGTGTGTGTGGTGTGTGTGTGTGTGTGAGAGAGAGAGAGAGAGAGAGAGAATCAGAATCAGGAATCAGAAAATTTATTCAGTAAGGCGAAACCTCCATTTGAGAGATAGAGATAGATAGATAGATAGAGAGAGAGAGAGAGAGAGAGAGAGAGAGAGAGAGACAGACGAGGACAGACAAACAGACAGACAGACAGACAGACAGACAGACAGACGAGAGATCTGTCTAAATAATGTTTAACATTTTAACTTCTACATGAACTTGCTTTGTAAGTGAGTCAAAGCAACGTTTCGGTTGTTACCTCAGGATAACATGCAATTGATAGGATAACATGCAATTGATAGGATAACATGCAATGATAGTATAACATGCAATTGATAGGATAACATGCAATTGATAGGATAACATGCAATTGATAGGATAACATGCAATTGATAAGCCTCTCACTCATGAATTAATCTCCCTGATGTGATCATTCCAAATATTTTGGAAATTATCCATTGATTATCTCACCCTATCCGCCAGCGTCCTTTAGTATCAGCCATGATCGTCATCATCATCAAGCGCCCTGCCGTATGGCGTTGGCGATCATGGCCCTCCACATGCATCTGTCCCTGTCGCTGCAAATACATCTCCCACCCTCTCTGTCTTCAGCCACCCTGCAAGTCCGTCCAATATTTTCTCCCTGGGTCTACCTGGTTTTTCTTTTCCTCCAGCTTTCCTGTTGTGACCAGGTGCTCTAATTCCCCTTTCCTCATAAATGTCCTCTAAACGTTGCTTGTCTTTTCATAATCTTCTTTTTTAATGATATTCTTGATCTTGTGTCTGCCTCCATCAAGACTGTCTCGTTTGTTTTCTTTGCTGTCCATGGAAGTCTCAACATTCTTCTTAGAAACCAGATTTCAGTTGCCTCAATTTTGTTCTGACTTTGCGTGTTGACTCTCCACGCCTCACAACCGTATAACTGTATCGGTCGTATATAACATTCAAGAACCATGATAGCAAAGCAAAAACTTGACCTTTTAACTTCCACAACCTATCCTCTTGCTTTCTGCAGGAAACTGGTGGATAGGTTGAGGAAGAGATGGGTTAAGTTTTTGCAGCTGGCGGATAGAGTGCGGAAGTGAAAGGGTTAAGCTAGTTTTCATTTAAATTCAATTGCGTTTGAACGCTTAGATTCGAATTTGTTAAGACGAAATTGAAAAAGTTGAATTTGATTTTGATGTTAAATTTAAAAAAAAAAGTACCTATTTAAATAACTTTTCTTTTTCTCGATTTTCAATTAAAATCAATGAATAAAGTAGGTTTGAAAAAAAACGGTTTCGCTTAAAGAATACTCTACATTTGAAAAAAAAAAAGTTTTACTTTGTCATCATCATCATCATCGTCATCGTCATCATCGTCATCAACAGGTCGTGGTCTTTGTATCTGTCATTACCATCATTATCGTTATTATCTTTGTCATCATCATCATCGTCGTCATCGTCGTCATCGTCATCAACAGGTCGTGGTCTTTGTATCTGTCATTACCTTCATTATCGTTATTATCTTTGTCAATCATCATCATCATCGTTATCGTCGTCATCGTCATCAACAGGTCGTGGTCTTTGTATCTGTCATTACCATCATTATCGTTATTATCTTTGTCATCATCATCATCATCGTCATCGTCGTCATCGTCATCAACAGGTCGTGGTCTTTGTATCTGTCATTACCATCATTATCGTTATTATCTTTGTCATCATCATCATCATCGTCATCGTCGTCATCGTCATCAACAGGTCGTGGTCTTTGTATCTGTCATTACCATCATTATCGTTATTATCTTTGTCATCATCGTCATCGTCGTCATCGAATTCTTGGATTTGAGTTTTTGTTAATCCACTGTCACAGATGCCTTATTAATTGATACGACTTTTATTGAACAAAGGCGGGCCTCAATAGCTCAGTTGGTTGAGCGTCGGATTCACATGCTAATGGTTGTGGGTTCGAATCCCTGGGAGCGCTTATTAACACTGGCCTTCTCACTGTCCCATCTTAACATCATTGTTGTTCTGGTGGTGTCAGTATAGGATTAGATAAGTCCCCCTTCCCCCACTTCCCTGGGATGGTTGTCCCCGTCGGCCATATCACCTGAGGTGGGTGCCAACGTAAAAACTGAACCAATCAATCAGTCAGTTGAACAAAGCCACTATGTGAACAAACGTAAAACAGGCAGAAGCCTTAATTACAGCGAACAGGAGGAATTTGAATTGACTTTAACTTGAATTAGTAGTGAAGCTAAAAGGTCTGTTTGTTCTGTATTTTGTTGCCTGGTTCATGCTGGGACCTAGTGAGAATGGAGACAAGCTGCGAGAAAACCACGCGTTTGATCGGTTAGAAGCCGCTGCAGGGAAACCAATGTGGCGAAACCCAAAGAGCTTTCGCTCCCCTATATTGTGGCATCGCATCAGGTGATCTCCCTTTGATGGGCATTGTTTTATAACTGTTGAAATTAGATACAGTTTTATTTAAAGTGTGTATGTGTGTGTGTGTGTGTGTGTGTGTGTGTGTGTAAGTTTGTGTATATGTGTGCGTGTACGTGTGTGTGTGTACGTGTGTTTGTGTGTATGTGTGTGTGTGTATGCATGCGTGTGTGTGTGTGTGTTGTGTGTGTACGTGTGTGTGTACGTGTGTGTGTGTTTGAGAGAGAGAGAGCGAGAGAGAGAGAGAGAGAGAGAGAGAGAGAGATTTTAATTGAAACAGACTATGGCAGTGGGGGGAATTCACGGTTATTCACGATAGAGATATTTTTATAAGAATGTTAAAAAAAAAGCTTTAAAAGTCATCTATGACAAATATCTGGAAATAAACTTTTGAAACGAAGTAATACGTTTTTATTTTAGAGAAATTACAATCAACATTTTCACAGACAAATACTCATTTCAGTCGTCGGATACTATATCGTGTTTTTTGAACTGCCCATTGAAATGCTGGAATCAATTTGGTGGTGTCAGCTTAAGTTTGCTTGTTTGTTTGTTTTTTTGTTTGTTTGTTTGCTTGCTTGTTTGTTTTCTTAAGTTCAGTTGTCTGCCTAAGCGTACCGCTACTCCTCCATTTTAACTTAACACCTTACTAGCAGTAGCACATAGGTTTTTTGCAAGCTCATAGAGTCCGGCAGCTAATTAATAGCAGAATGGATCAGCGCATATGGAATTGCCTGAGCGCGATGAATTCTTCACGAACACACTCCACATTTCAAATAAACCAACCATAAAAAAAAAACACAAGAAGACGAGAAAGCCAGATACCAAGTGGAAAAAAAAAAGATAAAAAAATATGTTGAACGATACAGACGAACCTGGTTCAAAAAGAAAAAGAAAGACTGGGAAAATGGGCAGGGAAAATGGCGCACCGGTTGATTTGCTTGTCTTTCTCTCTGCCTACTCCGTAGATGGAGACGAATTTCATTTTATCATTGAATGTCCCTAATGATATAAAACTGACTTCGCCGAAAATAGTTTGCCTGAAAAAAAAAAAGTTTTTGTCAAAACTCGTTTTCAATGTTCAGTATTTTCAGATCGTTTCAGGCTGGTCAAAATGTGCAGCTGCAGTTTAGCAAGTTTACTCAATTTGCAAATGTTTGATTGTTAAATTGTAACTTCTGACAATTATTTCTCGTTGTTGTGGTTGTTGTCATTGTTGTTGTGGTTGTGGTTATTGTGGTGGTTGTGGTTGTGGTGTTGGTTGTGTTGGTTGTTGTGTTTGTTGTGGTGGTTGTTGTGGTGGTTGTTGTGGTAGTTGTGGTGGTTGTGGTTGTTGTGTTGTTGTGGTGGTTGTTGTGGTTGTGGTAGTTGTGTTGTTGTGGTGGTTGTTGTGGTTGTTGTGGTTGTTGTTGTGGTTGTTGTGGTGGTTGTGGTTGTTGTTGTGGTGGTTGTTGTGGTGGTTGTTGTGGTTGTTGTTGTGGTGGTTGTTGTGGTGGTTGTTGTGGTGGTTGTTGTGGTGGTGGTTGTTGTGGTGGTTGTGTTTGTTGTGGTGGTTGTTGTGGTAGTTGTTGTTGTGGTGGTTGTTGTTGTGATGGTTATGGTTGTTGTGGTAGTTGTTGTGGTGGTGGTTGTGGTGTTGTTGTGGTGGTTGTTGTGGTAGTTGTTGTGGTTGTTGTTGTGGTGTGGTGGTGGTTGTTGTGGTGGTTGTTGTGGTGGTTGTTGTGGTGTTGTTGTGGTAGTTGTTGTGGTGGTTGTTGTGGTGTTGTTGTGGTGGTTGTTGTGGTGGTTGTGTTGTGGTGGTTGTTGTTGTGGTGGTTGTTGTGGTTGTTGTTGTGGTGGTTGTGGTGGTGGGTTGTGGTGGTTGTTGTGGTGGTTGTGGTGGTTGTTGTGGTGTTGGTTGTGGTGGTTGTGTTGTGGTGGTTGTGGTTGTGGTGATTGTTGTGGTTGTTGTTGTGGTGGTTGTGGTGGTTGTTGTGGTGTTGTTGTGGTTGTTGTTGTGGTTGTTGTTGTGGTGTTGTTGTGATGGTTGTGGTTGTTGTGGTTGTGGTTGTGGTTGTTGTTGTTGTTCTTTTTCTTGTGGTTTAATTACTGTAGGCATGTTGATGTTGAAACCATCCATTTACCAGTAAGAGTTAAGCGATCATTAAAACTTGAAATGTGTGTGTGTGTGTGAGTGTGTATGCGTCGTGTGTGTGTGCGTGTATTCTCATTGTTGTCATTGTTGTTGTTGTTGTGTCACAATATTCAGACACTACGGGGAGGGAAGAATGTTCCGCATGAGTGAAATCAAACCCAGTCTCCATGACGACGAAGAAGCCAACCGTATTTACGTCACTTCTGGTCACACCCTTGTCGTCAGCAAGGCTGTCCCTGGTCTGTGTGTGTGTGTGTGTGTGTGTGTGTGTGTTGTGTGTGTGTGTGTGTGTGTGTGTGTGTGTGTGTGTGTGTGTGTGTGTGTGTTGTCTGTTTTTCCCTTTCTCTCTTTTTCTCTCTCTCATTCTCTCAGTCTCTGTCTCTCTGTCAATCTCTGGGTCTCTCTCTGTTTCTGTTTCTCTCCGTCTGTCCCTGTTTTTCTCTACTGTCTCTTTGTCTCTGTCTGTTTATGTATTTGTCTGTCTCTGTCTCTGTCTCTGTCTATTTGTCTGTCTCTATCTCTCTAACCGTGGCACTGTGAGAGAAAGACAGAAAGAGGAAAGAGAGAGAGTGAGTGAATGGCTGACTGACAAACTCACAGACTGACTGGCTAAGTGTGACGCTGAGAGAGAGAGAGAGAGAGAGAGAAGAGAGAGAGAAGACAGACAGACAGACAGACAGACATAGACAGACAGACAGACAGACAGACAAACAGAGTGGCTGACTGACAGACTGACAGGCTGACTGTGACACTAAGTGACACAGAGAGACAGACAGACAGACAGAGACAGACAGACAGAGACAGACAAGAGAGACAGACAGAGATATATAGACAGACAGACAGACAAAGAGTGGCTGACTGACAGACTCACAGACTGACTGTGACACTAAGAGAGACAGAGAGAAAGACAGACAGAAAGACAGAGACAGACACAGAGAGAGACAGATAGACAAAAAGTGGCTGACTGACAGACTCACAGACTGACAGGCTGATTGTGACTCTAAAGCAGAAGAGAGAGAGAGACAAAGACAGACGACAGACAGACAGACACAGAGAGAGACATAAAGAGCAGACAGAGACAGACACGAGACAGACAGACAGCGAGACAGACAGACAGACGAGTGGCTGATGACAGACTCACAGACTGAAAGACAGACAGAGACGATACAGATCACAGAGACAGACAGACAGACAGCGAGACAGACAGACAGACGGAGTGGCTGATTGACAGATCACAGACTGACAGACAGACAGACAGACAGAGACAGATACACAAGACAGACAGACAGACAGCGAGACAGACAGCAGACGGAGTGGCTGATTGACAGACTCACGACTGACAGACAGACAAGACAGATACACAGAGACAGACAGACAGCAGGAGACAGACAGACAGCGGACAGACAGATGCTGAGTGACAGACTCACAGGACTGATGAGGACTGACTGGGTGGCACTGGCAGATGACGTGGGCACGTATTTTTGCCGGGACACAAGGACACGGGTGACGGCGTCACGTCAATTGGCCGGTCATTGAGGACTGGGAGATACGGGATATGATGGGTCCAAAGGCGCCTTCAGGTTCCTATCCATCTCGATGGTCAGTGGGTTGTCTGGGCGATGAAATGTGTGTGTGTGTGTGTGTGTGTGTGTTGTGTGTGTGTGTGTGTGTGTGTGTGTGTGTGTGTGTGTGTGTTGTGTGTGTGTGTGTGTGTGTGTGTGTGTGTGTGTTGTGTGTGTGTGTTTGTGTGTGTGTGTGTGTTGGGGTTGTGTGTGTGTGTGTTGTGTGGTGTGTGTGTGTTGTGTGTGTGTGTGTGAGTGTGTGTGTGAAAGAGATAGAGAAAGAAGAGAGAGAGACAGACAGAGAAAGAGAGAGGAGAGTGAGAGAGAGAGAGAGAGAGGGGAGGGAGGGAGAGAGAGAGAGTGGCCGTGTTTAAATTTTCTGTGCAGTTGTCGTCTAAACATTTCTAGCTTGGTGATCTTTTCCATTATAATGATAGTTCTATACAACGTTCTAAATATTAGTACTGATAGTGGTAACACTGTACAGCTGTCATCACAGCTACAGCTCTGTGTAATTCTTTATGTTTCAGTTCTGCAGACCGTCAATGTGGCTGCAAAAGAAGGTATATCCTCCACAGCCTGTCTGTCTGTCTGTCAGTCCGTTTATCTGTCTGTCTGTCTGTCTACTTGTTTCCCTGTGTGTTTATCTGTCTTTTTGATTATTACTGTCTTGTTTGTGTTTGTATGCTATTCTGTCTGTTTGTCTGTATATTGATATGCAGTTCTGGTCTGTCTGTCTGTTGTCTGTCCGTCCGTTTATCTCTATGTCTGTCTACGTGTCTGCCTGTACACCTATTGGTCTTTTTGATTACCGTCTTGTTTGTGTATGTTTGCTATTCTGCACGTTTGTTTGTATGTTGATATGCAGTTCTGGTCTGTCTGTCTGTCTGTCTGTCCGTTTATTTCTCTGTCTGTCTGTCTACTTGTCTCCCTGTACGCCTACTGGTCTTTTTGATTACCACCTTGTTTGTGTATGTTTTCCATTCTGTCTGTTTGTCTGTATGTTAATATTCCGCTCTTTCTGTGTTTGTTTGCCAGTCTGTTTGTTTGTATGATTGTTTTGTTTGTCTGTCTCTTTATTTATTTGTTTGACCTCATCGGTCTATACGTCTGTCTACTTGTCTGTCTTCCAGTTATCTCTGAAACTCACGTGTTGGTCGACTGTTCTGATAGAGTCGTGAACTAAAGGATTTTATATCTCATATTCAGCCTCATCCCCACAACAGAAAAACTGACTTATTCACTGCATGAAATATCATAAATATTTTTTCTACTTAACTCTTTTTTTTTCTAGATGTACATTCACACTAATGAGCTATGTTTATCACACTTTAATGGTGTTTATCTCTGTATCAAAAACATTGAATATTTCTTCTCTTTACTTTCTTCCCATTAATTTAAAATTTTGAAAGTTTCAACTTCAGTTTCAGTTTCTCAAGATGACGTCTCCGCGCTCGGAACGAATTCCATATGCACTAACGTCATAGGTGCTATGTATATGTGATCGTGGCACAAGCCTTAAGCCTGCACATAAACCCATGAGCTAGCCAGGTCCTGAGGCCCTACCTAGACTATGTTTTACCTTGTCCATATTGATACTGGCATTGTATCAGCCTACCACTGGAATAATCTTGGTTTCATGTAAATGACATGTGTATCTGTGTATTTAGTTTGAACATATTTAGTCACTTATGACTTTTGTGTGACTACTGTAGGTGTTACTGTTTACCTGTTTGCGTCACAGCGTTAGGGTTGACATGTCACCCTTCTCCATACACTTTTTTTATTGTTTCTTTTACGTTTTCCTTGTCGTATGCTTCTATGTTAGCAATCTGTAATATAGGTCTACATTGTTGTTGTTAGGGGTTATACTTGTTATACTTGTTTAACGTGTGTCAGATAAGCCTGTCTGCCTTTATCTCATATTTTGTAAAATACTTGATTGATTGACGTATTAATGGAATTTTTTTGCTTTTTTGTTATTTGAACCTTTTATAACTTATCAAACAAACAAGCTTCAACAGCAAAATCACGTTCATGTATACAATTACTCAAACTGTAGAGACAAAATAAACTGATGAGATTTACGCATATGTACATACGCCTGCCCCTCACACAACACACACACACACACACACACACACACACACACACACACACACACACACACACACACACACACACACACTACACCCATACACACACACACACACATACAACACACACACACACACACACACTACATATCATACAACACACACACACACACATCACACACACACACACATACACACACACACACACGCACAATCTTACTCTCTCTCGTTCACAAGCACACATACACTCTCTTTTTCTTCTCTCTGTCTTTGTTTCTGTCTGTCTATCTGTTTCTCCCTTTCTGTCTGTGTCTCTGTCTGTCTGTCTGTCTCTGTCTCTTCTCTCTGTCTCACTCACATACACATACTCGCACGTTCAAAGATATTTCAATATTTTTGAACATGAAATAACATAAGAAAACTTACAAATAGTACCGAGGTTTTGCCAATAGTATAACATTTAAAAACACACACACACACACACACACAGCTTCCAAAAATGCAGTACATGCGTACACACGTACATGACACAGATACCGTATATTCGTGCATACAAACAAGGCAGACATACATCTCTGTTGTGTGGATGGATTGGTAAAAACACCAAATCAATTCTTATTTATGTTACAGTACATAAAGAGGAACCACATGTGAAGAGAAATGGTAAGAAAACGCTACCCTCCCACTCTCTGTTATCACTGCCGTTGTTCAGTCAATCCACCCATGGCTGTTCCTCACTCTGCCATCCCTCATTCAATCCACCCATGGCTGTCCCTCACTCTGCCATCCCTCATTCAATCCACCCATGGCTGTCCCTCACTCTGCCATCCCTCATTCAATCCACCATGGCTGTCCCTCACTCTGCCATCCCTCATTCAATCCACCCATGGCTGTCCCTCACTCTGCCATCCCTCATTCAATCCACCCATGGCTGTCCCTCACTCTGCCATCCCTCATTCAGTCCACCATGGCTGTCCCTCACTCTGCCATCCCTCATTCAGTCCACCCATGGCTGTCCCTCACTCTGCCATCCCTCATTCAGTCCACCCATGGCTGTCCCTCACTCTGCCATCCCTCATTCAATCCACCCATGGCTGTCCCTCACTCTGCCATCCCTCATTCAATCCACCCATGGCTGTCCCTCACTCTGCCATCCCTCATTCAATCCACCCATGGCTGACCCTCACTCTGCCATCCCTCATTCAATCCACCCATGGCTGTCTCTCACTCTGCCATCCCTCATTCAATCCACCCATGGCTGTCCCTCACTCTGCCATCCCTCATTCAATCCACTCATGGCTGTCCCTCACTCTGCCATCCCTCATTCAATCCACCCATGGCTGTCTCTCACTCTGCCATCCCTCATTCAATCCACCCATGGCTGTCCCCCGGTCAAATCCTCCTTCTGTCATTCTTCATTGGATCCATTCTTGACTATCCCTCTCTGATCATCCCACTGCCATTCTTCATCCAATCCATTCTTCTCTGTCCCTCTCTC
>JAPXFY010000021.1:59266146-59271146 GCA_030674185.1 Monoplex corrugatus
CTACATCTATCTATTATCTATCTATCTATCTATCTATCTGTCTATCTTATCTATCTATCTATCTATCTATCTATATCTATTATCTATTATCTACTATATGTATTAGCATTTTTCTTCATTGTGTGATAATATATTTCTGCACCGTCTCCATACTCCTCATCATTGACGATACATGTACGTGTTTTCACATTTCCATAAACCACCGGACACTGAAGATGGGTCACATGATTTACGCGCGTATGACATTTGCATAACGCGCGTAATTGACATTCTGCATGTGTCTAGACACGAACGGGGTTCAGGCATTACCAGCAGGCTGTTGATTGGAGATGGCAGAATCTCCGGCAGGCGGCACCTTCATTATCATCATCACCAAGTGCCCTGCCGCATGGCGTTGGCATTCATGGCCCTCCATACGAATCTATCCCTTGTCGCTGCAAGGTACTTCTCCCACCCTCTCTGTCCTCAGCCACCCTGCAAGTCCGTCCATTATTTTTTCCCCTGGGTCTACCTAGTGTTCTCTTTCCTTCCAGCTTTCCTGTTGTGAACCCGGTGCTCTGATTCCCCTTTCCTCATGATATGTCCTACAAATGTTGCTCGTCTTTTCCTAATCTTCGTTATCAATGATCTTCTTGGGTCTGCCTCCTTAAAGACCGTCTCGTTTGTTTTCTTTGCTGTCCATGGAACTCTCAACACTCTTCTTAGAAATCACATTTCCCCTGCCTCAATCTTGTTGTGGCTTTGCGTATTGACTGTCGGCACCCTATCAGGCTCAAAACCAGACCGCCCAATGTGCAGACCAAGTGTCCTACCTACTCCCCTTATGTCCTGTAGTGCCATGGTCTGTCCTGCCCCACCCTGTCCTATCCAACACTATCGTTAACTACCCTGTCCTATCGTAATTTACCTTATCTTGTCCTACCTTATCTTATTCTGTCCTATCCTGTCCTATCCCAAGCTCCCCTATCCTATCCTAACTTACCCTGTCCTATCCTAACTTACCCTATCGTATTCTAACTTACCTTATCCTATCCTAACTTACACTATCCTATCCTAACTTACCCTATCCTATCCTAACTTACCCTATCCTATCCTAACTTACCATAACCTTTTCTAATTTACCCTAACCTATTCCATCTCTCTCTACTCTATACTATCCTAATTTATCCTATTCTGATTTACCCTTTCCTGTCCTAACTTTCTCTATCCTATCCTATCTTATCCTACCCTACCTTACCTTACCTATCCCACCCTACACTACTTTATCCCACCCTACACTACTTTATCCCGCCCCATTCTACCTTATTCTCCCTATCCTACCTTATCCAACTCTATCCTATCCTACCCTGTCCCACCGTACTTTATCTTCTCCATCATCATCATGTGTCCTGCCGCATGGCGTTGGCGATCATGGCCCTCCATACGAATCTATCGCAGTAAGTACATCTTCCACCCTCTCTGTCCTCAGCCACCCTGCAAGTCCGTCCAGTATTTTCTCCCTGGGTCTACAGGCTGTTGTCTTTCCCTCCAGCTTTCCTGTTGTGACCAGGGAGTAAACCCTTACAGAAAAAAATACCACTGCCTTGTGGTTATCTCGGGAGAGACTAAGGCTAAGGGAGTAAACCCTGACAGAAAATAACCCCTGCTGCCTTGTGGGTTGTTGTGGTATCGACAAAAGCTAGAAGAGAGTCCGTACATAAACTGATGGAAGGCAACAGGAAACCACAATCGTATACTCTCAAGATTGTCATGGCCAGCCGAGATATCTTATCTTATTCCACAATATCCTGCACCAACCTGTCCCACTCTATCCCACCCCTCCTTATTCCACTTTATCCCATCTTTTTTTTCATCCTATCCCAGCCTCTCCCAACCTACCCTATTTCTATCCAATTCCACACCATCATATCCCATCCTATCTCTATCCTATTCCACACCATACCCTATCCTATCCTATTCCACACCATCCTACCCTATCCTATCCTATTCCACACCATCAACCCTATCCTATCCTATTCCACACCATCCTACCCTATCCTATCCTATTCCACACCATCATACCCTATCCTATCCCCACACCATCCTAACCCTATCCTATCCTATTCCACACCATCATACCCTATCCTATCCCACACCATCCTACCCTATCCTATCTCTATCCTATTCCACACCATCCTACCCTATCCTATCCTATTCCACACCATCCTACCCTATCCTATCCTATTCCACACCATCATACCCTATCCTATCCTATTCCACACCATCCTACCCTATTCCACACCATACATACCCTATCCTATACTATTCCACACCATCCTACCCTATTCCACCCCATCCTACCCTCATCCTATCACTTTCCACACCATCATACCCCTATCCTATCTCTATCCTATTCCACACCATCCTCCACCCTCCTATCCTATCCTATTCCACACCATCCTACCTCTCCATATCTCTATCCTATTCCACACCTCCTACCCTATCCTATCCTATTCCACACATCCTACGCTATTCCACACATCCTACCCTTATCCTATCTATCCACACCATCATACCCTATCCTATCCTATTCCACACACATCCTACCCTATTCCACATCTCATACCTAATCTATCCTATTGCACACCATCCTACCCTATCAATCTATCTAATTTCACACCACCATCCTATCCTATCCTATTCCACACATATACCCTATCTATCCTATTCACACATCCTACCCATCCTATCCTATTCCACACACTACCTATCCTATCTATCCCACAACCATCCTACCCTTTCTATTCCTATTCCACACCATCCTACCCTATCCTATCCTATTCCACCATCTCCTACTATTCCTATCCTATTCCACACATCCTACCCTGTCCTATCTCTATCCAATTCACACCATCCTACCCTATCCTATCTCTATCTATTCACACTCCTACCCTATCCCACACCATCCTACCTATCCTATCCCACACATCCTACCCTTATCCTATCCTATTCCACACCTTATACCCTATCCTATCCCACACATCCTACCTATCCTATCCACCATCCTACCCTTCTCTATCCTATTCCACATCCACCCTATCCTATCCTATTTCCACTCCATCCTACCCTATCCTATCCTATTCCACACCATCAGACCCTATCCTATCCTATTCCACACATCCTAACCCATCCTATCCTATTCCACACCATCAGACCTATCCTATCCTACTCCACACCATCCTACCCTATCCTATCTCTATCCTATTCCACACCATCCTACCCTATCCTATCTCTATCCTATTCCACACCATCCTACCCTATCCTATCTCTATCCTATTCCACACCATCCTACCCTATCCTATCTCTATCCTATTCCACACCATCCAACCCTATCCTATCCCACACCATCCTACCCTATCCTATCCTATTCCACACCATCCTACCCTATCCTATTCCACACTATCCTACCCTATCCTATTCCACACCATCCTACCCTATCCTATCCCACACCATCCTACCCTATCCTATCTCTATCCTATTCCACACCATCCTACCCTATCCTATCCTATTCCACACCATCCTACCCTATCCTATCCTATTCCACACCATCCTAACCCTATCCTATCCCACACCATCCTACCCTATCCTATCCCACACCATCCTACACTATCCTATCCTATTCCACACCATCCTACCCTATCCCACACCATCCTACCCTATCCTATCCTATTCCACCCCACCTACCTTATCCTATCATGTTCCACCCCACCTACCTTATCCTATCCTGTTCCACCCCACCTACCTTATCCTATCCTGTTCCACCCCACCTACCTTATCCTATCCTGTTCCACCCCACCTACCTTATCCTATCCTGTTCCACCCCCCTACCTTATCCTATCCTATTCCACCCCACCTACCTTATCCTATCCTATTCCACCCCACCTACCTTATCCTATCCTATTCCACCCCACCTACCTTATCCTATCGTCTTCCACCCCACCTACCTTATCCTATCCTGTTCCACCCCACCTACCTTATCCTATCCTCTTCCACCCCACCTACCTTATCCTATCCTATTCCACTCCACCTACCTTATCCTATCCTATTCCACCCCACCTACCTTATCCTATCCTGTTCCACCCCACCTACCTTATCCTATCCTGTTCCACCCCACCTACCTTATCCTATCGTCTTCCACCCCACCTACCTTTTCCTATCCTATTCCACCCCACCTACCTTATCCTATCCTATTCCACCCCACCTACCTTATCCTATCCTGTTCCACCCCACCTACCTTATCCTATCCTATTCCACCCCACCTACCTTATCCTATCGTCTTCCACCCCACCTACCTTATCCTATCCTATTCCACCCCACCTACCTTATCTTATCCTCTTCCACCCCACCTACCTTATCGTATCCTATTCCACCCCACCTACCTTATCCTATCCTGTTCCACCCCACCTATCTTATCCTATCCTGTTCCACCCCACCTACCTTATCCTATCCTATTCCATCCCACCTATCTTATCCTATCCTGTTCCACCCCACCTACCATATCCTATCCTGTTCCACCCCACCTACCTTATCCTATCCTGTTCCACCCCACCTACCTTATCCTATCCTGTTCCACCCCACCTACCTTATCCTATCCTGTTCCACCCCACCTACCTTATCCTATCCTATTCCACCCCACCTACCTTATCCTATCCTGTTCCACCCCACCTACCTTATCCTATCCTATTCCACCCCACCTACCTTATCCTATCCTGTTCCACCCCACCTACCTTATCCTATCCTATCCACCCCACCTACCTTATCCTATCCTGTTCCACCCACCTACCTTATCCTATCCCGTTCCACCCCACCTACCTTATCCTATCCTATTCCACCCCACCTATCTTATCCTATCCTGTTCCACCCCACCTACCTTATCCTATCCTATTCCACCCCACCTACCTTATCCTATCCTGTTCCACCCCACCTATCTTATCCTATCCTATTCCACCCCACCTACCTTA
>JAPXFY010000021.1:59276146-59283646 GCA_030674185.1 Monoplex corrugatus
AGCTGACACCACCAGAATGATGGAAACATTAATATGGACAGCCGTTCAGACCAGTTTTTGATGTCGTGGGCTGGCTGGCGTTCAACTCGACATACAGGATTTTCGAGTCCACAACTCTGTTAATCCTTGACTCCTGTGCCCTGTCCACCAACATCCTGCGTTGTCAACCATGCTAGCAAAGCAAAAAAAAACCAAAAAAACAAAATCTTTTGACTCCCTCGGGACCTGGCCAGCTCATGGGTTTAGTGACTCCCGCACCCTATCCACTAACTGCAAAAACATAACGCTTTGATTCCGTCGCCATATCCATCAGCTTCCTGTAGGAAACTGGTGGATAGGGTGATAGAATCAAAGGGTTAAGTTTTTGTTTTGCTAGCATGGTTGGCAATGAGGGATACTGGTGCCCAGGATATGGGAGTCAAAGGGTTAATTAAGGTATGTGCCATGATCACCATACACACGGCACCTGTGATGTTAGTGCATATGGAATTCGTTCCGAGCGCGGAGAAGTCATCTTGAGAAACTGAAAGTGAAACCGAAGCTCCCTCACTCTATCCACTAGCTTCCTGCAGAAAGCTGGAGGATAGTGTGACGGGAGTCAAAGGGTTACGTTTTTGCAGTTGGTGAATAGGGTACAGGAGTCAAAGGGTTAAATTAAAAGCGCTAACCAGTCAGAGAAGTAGAAGTTGTGACCCCACCAGAGGATCGAACTCGCGATCCTTGCGTTATCAGAATAGGACACCAACCAACCAGGCCATCGGAGAACGGATGTGTCATTGAGGGTATCGGTGACATTTTCTTACCAAACACGGCAGGTGTCTGTATCTATCGGGCCTGTTCCACGTTTGTTTGTCTGTTGACTTCAGTGCCAGCTTGGACAAAGTGGTGACGTGGATGAACGGGTCACGCTACATGCCGGGCATGACGCTGGCCAACGACACAGGGGGGCGGGTGAGTGTGGACATCAACGGCACCCTCCACATCTCCCCTCTCACCCGCTGGGACACCGCCATCTACCTCTGCGCTGTCGGGGACAAGGAGTCAGGACACGTCTTCCTCAATGGTCTGTGTGTGTGTGTGTTTGTGGGGTGTGTGTGTGTGTGTGTGTGTGTTGTGTGTGTGTGTGTGTGTGTGTGTGTGTGTGTGTGTGAGTGTTTGTGTGTGTGTGTGTGTGTGTGTGTTGTGTGTGTGTGTGTGTTGTTTGTGTTGTGTGTGTGTGTGTCTGTGTTTGTGTGTATGGTGTTGTGTTGTGTGTGTGTGTGTGTTTGTTTATGTGTGTGTGTTTGTTTGTGTGTTTGTGTGTGTGTGTTGTGTTGTGTGTGTAGTGTTGTGTGTGTGTGTTGTGTGTGTGTGTTTGTGTGTGTGTGTGTGTGTGTGTGTGTGTGTGTTTGTGTGTGTGTGTGTGTGTTGTGTGTGTGTGTGTGTGTGTGTGTGTGTGTTTGTGTGTGTGTGTGTGTTTTGTGTGTGTGTGTTGTGTGTGTGTGTGTGTTGTTGTGTGTGTGTGTGTTTGTGTTGTGTGTGTTTGATAGTGTGTTGGTGTGTATGTGTGTTTGTTGTGTGTATGTGTATGTGTGTATGTGTGTGCACACGGTGCGTTCGCGTCGGTAGCGTGTGTGTAATGTATGCGTTGTATGAGGTGTGGGTGTGTACGTTGTGTGTACTGTGCATGTGTGTTGTGTGTGAGGTGAAGTGAGTTGTATGGTGAAAGGTGGGTGGGTGTAAATATGTGTACTTGCACAATTGATTGTGTGGCACTGTATACACTGTAAAATAGCCCTTGTCAGAAATCTGCTGTCTACAATCGAATATTTGAAAAAAAAAAAAAAAGGCAGAAAGAGGAGAAAGAGAAGGAGAAGAGAAGAGGAAGATAATGATGACGAAGACGTATTTTCTATAGTTCCTAGATGACTTACCGATTTTCAACAGTCGAGCTTCTCTCTCTCTCTGTCTCTCTCTGTCTCTGTCTCTCTCTGTCTCTCTCTCTCTCTTTGTTTCTCTCCCTCCCTCTCTCTCCCTCTCTCCATCTCTCTCTCTCCCTCCCTCCCTCTCTCTCTTTCTCTCTTTCCCTCTTTTCTCTTTTTTCTCTGCCTGTCTATCTATCTAATCTATCTATCTATCTATTTATCTATCTATCTAATCTATCTATCTATCTATCTATCTATCTATCTATCTGTATGTCTTGTCTATCTGTCTATCTGTCTATCTATCTATCTATCTGTCTGTCTGTGTGTCTGTCTGTCTGTTTATCTATCTATCTACCTTACCTACCTACCTATCGACCTACCAACCTACCTATCTCTCTTTCTCCCTCTCTCTCCCCTCCCCCTCTCTCTATCTGTCTCTCTGTTTATCTATCTATCTACCTACCTATCTACCTAACAAGTTTCCTATCTCTCTCTCTCTTTCTCCCTCTCTCCCCCCTATCTCTCTATCTGTCTGTCTGTCTGTCTATCTCCATGTCTGTAACCAGCTCGGCGTTCATATGAACCCTGACGCCTGCCCCTACCGTCAAGAGGACCAAACAACAAAACATGACACATTACAGCAGTGTCACCTCTATCAAACGTAGCAACAGGCCACATGGCCGACGTCAACTGCTCTGACCACCAGGTCCCAGGGCAACAGGGCAGACAGTGGAGGAAAAAAATCACATTCATCGCTAGATGTGGCTTGACCATCAGGATGGCGAAAGGAAGAAGAAGAAACTGTCTTTCCATCTCTTTCCTTCTTTCTCCATTTTATCTTCCTGTTTCTTTCCCTCTTCTCTCTTCTTTGTCGTATACCTTGTCATCAAGCCTGTCATTTTTTCCTTTAGTTCAAGTTACCCCCCATTCTTGGCCCGAACGAATGTCATCGTCATTTGGGAAAGTCGGACCATTCCACGTATTGGAATGACAGAGTTAGGTCAAAGAGGTCCAGGATTATCATTATTACAGAAATATATCCGAGACTGCATCACGACAAACGCATGTCCTGGATTACTATCACTACATACACAAGTTCAGGGTTACCACCATTACAGACAAAGGGTTACCATCATTACAGACAAAGGGTTACCACCATTACAGATACAGGGTTACCGTCATTACAGACATAGGGTTACCATCATTACAGACACAGGGTTACCATCATTACAGACACAGGGTTACCATCATTACAGACGCAGGGTTACCATCATTACAGACACAGGGTTACCATCATTACAGACACATGGTTACCATCATTACAGACAAAGGATTACCATCATTACAAACACAGGGTTACCATCATTACAGACACAGGGTTACCATCATTACAGACAAAGGATTACCGTCATTACAGACACAGGGTTACCATCATTACAGACACAAGGTTACCGTCATTACAGACACAGGGTTACCATCATCACAGACACAGGGTTACCATCATTACAGACACAGGGTTACCACTAATACAGACACAGGGTTACTATCATTACAGACAAAGGGTTACCACCATTACAGACACAGGGTTACCACCATTACAGACACAGGGTTACTATCATTACAAAGGGTTACCGTCATTACAAACAAAGGGTTACCATCATTACAGACACAGGGTCATCATCATTACGGACACGGGGTTACCATCATTACAGACAAAGGGTTACCATCATTACAGACAAAGGGTTACCATCATTACAGACACAGGGTTACCATCATTACAGACAAAGGGTTACCATCATTACAGACACAGGGTTACCACATTACAGAGAAAGGGTTACCATCATTACAGACACAGGGTTACCACCATTACAGACAAAGAGTTACCGTCATTACAGACACAGGGTTACCATCATTACAGACAAAGGGTTACCATCATTACAGACACAGGGTTACTATCATTACAGACACAGGGTTACCATCATTACAGACACAGGGTTACCATCATTACAGACAAGGTTACCACCATTACAGACACAGGGTTACCATCATTACAGACACAGGGTTACCATCATTACAGACACAGGGTTACTATCATTACAGACAAAGGGTTACCATCATTACAAACAAAGGGTTACCACCATTACAGACACAGGGTTACTATCATTACAAACAAAGGGTTACCATCATTACAAACAAAGGGTTACCATCATTACAGACACAGGGTGACCATCATTACAGACACAGGGTGACCATCATTACAGACAAAGGATTACCATCATTACATACACAGGGTTACCATCATTACAGACACAGGGTTACCATTATTACAGACACAGGGTTACCGTCATTATAGACACAAGGTTACCGTCATTACAGACACAGGGTTACCATCATTACAGACACAGGGTTACCGTCATTACAGACAAAGGTTACCATCATTACAGACAAAGGTTACCATCATTACAGACACAGGGTTACCGTCATTACAGACAAAGGTTATCATCATTACAGACACAGGGTTACCATCATTACAGACACAGGGTTACCATCATTACAGACACAGGGTTACCATTATTACAGACACAGGGTTCCCGTCATTACAGACACAGGGTTACCGTCATTACAGACACAGGGTTACCGTCATTACAGACACAGGGTTACCATCATTACAGACACAGGGTTACCGTCAATACAGACAAAGGTTACCATCATTACAGACACAGGGTTACCGTCATTACAGACAAAGGTTACCATCATTACAGACACAAGGTTACTATCATTACATACAAAGGGTTACCATCATTACAGACACAGGGTTACCGTCATTACAGACACAGGGTTACCATCATTACAGACACAGGGTTACCATCATTACAGACACAGGGTTACCATCATTACAGACACAGGGTTACTATCATTACAGACACAGGGTTACTATCATTACAGACACAGGGTTACCGTCATTACAGACACAGGGTTACCATCAGTACAGACACAGGGTTACTATCATTACATACAAAGGGTTACCATCATTACAGACAAAGGATTACCATCATTACAGACAAAGGTTGCCATTACAAAGGTTACCATCATTACATACGAAGGGTTACCATCATTACAGACAAAGGGTTACCATCATTACAGACACAGGTTACCATCTATACAGACACAGGGTTACCATCATTACAGACACAGGGTTACCGTCATTATAGACACAGGGTTACTATCATTACATACGAAGTGTTACCATCATTACAGACACAGGGTTACTATCATTACAGACACAGGGTTACCATCATTACAGACACAGGATTACTATCATTACAGACACAGGGTTACCGTCATTACAGACACAGGGTTACTATCATTACAGACACAGGGTTACCATCATTACAGACACAGGGTTACCATCATTACAGACAAAGGTTACCATTACAAACAAAGGTTACCATCATTACATACAAAGGGTTACCATCATTACAGACACAGGGTTACCATCATTACATACAAAGGGTTACCATCATTACATACAAAGGGTTACCATCATTACAGACACAGGGTTACCATCATTACAGACACAGGGTTACCATCATTACATACAAAGGGTTACCATCATTACAGACACAGGGTTACTATCATTACAGACACAGGGTTACCATCATTACAGACACAGGATTACTATCATTACAGACACAGGGTTACCGTCATTACAGACACAGGGTTACTATCATTACAGACACAGGGTTACCATCATTACAGACACAGGGTTACCATCATTACAGACAAAGGTTACCATTACAAACAAAGGTTACCATCATTACATACAAAGGGTTACCATCATTACAGACACAGGGCTACCATCATTACAGACAAAGGGTTACCATCATTACAGACACAGGGTTACCATCATTACATACAAAGGGTTACCATCATTACATACAAAGGGTTACCATCATTACAGACACAGGGTTACCATCATTACAGACACAGGGTTACCATCATTACAGACACATGGTTACCATCATTACAGACACAGGGTTACCGTCATTACATACAAAGGGTTACCATCATTACAGACACAGGGTTACCATCATTACATACAAAGGGTTACCATCATTACAGACACAGGGTTACCATAATTACAGACACAGGGTTACCGTCATTACAGACACAGGGTTACCATTATTGCATACAAAGGGTTACCATCATTACAGACACAGGGTTACCATCATTACAGACACAGGGTTACCATCATTACAGACACAGGGTTACCATCATTACATACACAGGGTTACCATCATTACAGACACAGGGTTACCATCATTACAGACACAGGGTTACCATAATTACAGACACAGGGTTACCGTCATTACAGACACAGGGTTACCATTATTGCATACAAAGGGTTACCGTCATTACAGACACAGGGTTACCATCATTACAGACACAGGGTTACCATCATTACAGACACAGGGTTATCATCATAACAGACAAAGGGTTGCCATCATTACAGACAAAGGGTTACCAACATTACAGACACATGGTTACCATCATTACATACAAAAGATTACCATCATTAGAGACACAGGGTTACCATCATTGTTCATTACATACAAAAGATTACCATCATTAGAGACACAGGGTTACCATCATTGTTCAAGAGAGTCGACTCATTCTAGGGAAACTGCCAGGATTGGGGGGGGGGGGGGGAGGGGGCGGATGAGGGAGGCTCCCGTTACCATCGTTTTTCCAGACGCGACATAGGAGAGTAGTGATATTATTATGAAACGAACTGTTGGCGAGGCTAGTATCACGATTCATTATTCAGTTGCCTGTCACAGGACGCTGGACAAGGCTCAGTCGGCATGATGCTCTATTATGCCGATGTTGAATAATGCCTTCTGTATGATTTATTGTGTCTGCTGCACCAGCGGCTGTATGTAGGAACCGTATATCGCTGACTGGTTTGTGTTGACTTAGAACCGACAAAAAACAAACAAAAAAAGATACGTGTGATTATTTGTCGCAGTGACGGAGATAGCGGTGGACGAGTTTGCAGCATACGGCATGTGGGTCATCTACAGTCTTCCTCCAGACTTCCTCGTCTTCCTCTTCCTCATGGTCGTCAAACACAGACACCGCAAGCGAATCCTCATCTCTTCAGAAGAAGCCGGCACCGGCAGCGACGACGACGGCGATGACGATGACGATGAGGACAACAACAGCAATGTCAACGCCAACGCCAGCATCACCACTCGCGACAACACTTCCACATGTTTGTCCAGTCGTGAAGTGTCATCACCGTCATCGTCATCGTCATCGTCGACGTTATCAGTCTGCAGTGGAAGGCAGACGAACAGCAGCAACAACAGCAGCACAACAGCAGCGGCAGGAGCAGCGGCAGGAGCAGCAGAAGTTGTGGGAGTTACAGTTTTCCCAGTCAGACCAGCATTTGAAAAATCACCCTTGCTGATGCAGGCCAGTAACAACAGAACCTTGTGGTATTGAAGTCAGAACAGTTTCAGGTGTCATCATAGTTTGGAGTTGGGAATTTGATGAAGAGGGGTTCATCGCATTCTGATAATGCTATATGCGC
>JAPXFY010000021.1:59286146-59293646 GCA_030674185.1 Monoplex corrugatus
GTTCTAGGCATCTCTCTCTCTCTTTCTCTCTCTTCTCTCTCCCGCTCTCTTCCTGTCTGTCTATCTCTCTCTGTCTCTCTCTCTTTCTCTCCCTCTCTCTTTCTGTCTCCTCCCTACCTCTCTCCATCTCTCTTATTCCTCTCTCTCAATCTCTCTCTCTCCCCCCTCTCTCTGTCTCTGTTTCTCTGTCTCTGTCTGTCTGTCTGTCTCTGTCTCTCTCTTGGTCGGTATGACCTTGATCTTGGCGCTATGATTTCCAAACTCGTGCACCTGCACCCTCACCCGCGACTCCTCAACGAACCACACCTATGATGCACAGTTAGTAAAGTTCCATCCTTGGTTCCTTGGTCCCCCCCCCCCCCCGCCAGTACTGCTCCTTTCAATGTGCTGTCGTTTTGGGCGATGGGGTGATGGGGGGTAGCGTTAGTTTCCAATTCCCCACTCACGCGAGCTGACCGGTACAGACGATAGATATGTAGAATCTAGATATGGCATCGCCGAGTTCTGTCTGTTTGCTGCGGCCTATATTTACATCTAATGACAACTTAGTGTTTCATGGGCCGTGTCTTATCTCAGGAAGATTAGGAAAAGGCAAGCAACATTTATAGGCCATTTTATGAGGAAAGGGGAATTAGAGCACCTGGTCTCAACAGGAAAGCTGGAGGGAAAGAGAGCACCGGGTCCCAGGGAGAAAATATTGGACGGACTTGCAGGTGGCTGAGGACAGAGAGGGTGGAAGATGTGCTTGCAGCGATAGGGACAGATGCATATGAAGGGCCATGATGGCCAACGCCATGCGGCAGGGCACATTATGATGATGATGATGATGATGATGATGATGTCTTATCTCCTCTGTTTCAAGAATATGCCAACACATGGCGTTTTCGTAGGCTCAACAATTCTGTAGATAAATGGTGGCCTCTTAAGGGCCATTAGCCGTCTTGCCCTTTCTGAAGTCTTGGTCAAAACAAACAAAAAATGGGTGGCGCTCACTGCGGCAACACTCTTTCAAAGGGGAGAGCAACCCGAGTTTCACGTAGTAAATCCACCGAGACGAAGGAAACGAATATCATTTGGATGGAGCGGACATATCCAACAGAGATGAGCCTCTCTTGACTAAACTTTAACCCTTTGACTCCCACACCCTGTCCACCAGCATCCTGCATCGTCAACTATGATAGTAGAGCAAAAATTAACCCTTTGACTCCCTTCACCCTGTCCACCGGCATCCTGCGTCGTCAACCATGGTAGCAGAACAAAAACTTAACCTTTTGACTCCTCGGAAGTGGTGGACAGGGTGTGAGGAGTCAAAGGGTTAATTTTTTTGCAGTTGGTGGATAGGGTGTGAGAGTCAAAGGGTTAAGTTTTGCAGTGGGATACAGGGTGTGGGAGTCAAAGGGTTAAGTTTTTGCAGTGGTGGATAGGGTGCGGGAGTCAAAGGGTTAAGTTTTTGCAGTTTGTGGATAGGGTGAGGGAGTCAAAGGGTTAGGTTTTTGCAGTCGGTGGACAGGGTGAGGGAGTCAAAGGGTTAAGTTTTTGCAATTGGTAGATAGGTTTGGGAGACAAAGGGTTACAGCAGTTACCAATGCCCCAGACTCAACCCGAACAATCGACGTAAACGCTTGTTCAATCAAGCAGTCAACAGGGAAAGGTGAAGGGGTCAGTGACACAAAGCTGACCCCTGACAGGTAAAAAATTGTCGTCACAGCCCACCACTCAAATGGTACGTTGACACGACCTGTCACTGCACTTAGCCTCTGGATTGGGCTGCTGCCCGCTGGTGTGTGTGTGTGTGTGTGTGTGTTGTGTGGTGTTGTGTGTGTGTGTGTGTGTGTGTTGTGTGTGTGTGTGTTTTGTGGTTGTGTGTGTGTGTGTTGTGTTGTGTGTGGTGTGTGTGTGTGTGTGTGTGTGGTGTGTGTTTGTGTGTGTGTGTGTGGTGTGTGTGTGGTGTGTGGTGTTGTGTAGTGTGGTGTGTGTGTGTGTGTGGTGTGTGTGTGTGTGTGTGGTGTGTGTGTGTGTGGTGTGTGTGTGTTTGTGTGAGTGTTTGGGTGGTAGTGTGTGTGGTGTGTGGTGTGTGTGTGATGGGAGGTTGTGTGTGTGTGTATGTGTGTGTTTTATTGAATGATATTTTGTATGTGTGTGTAGTGCTGTGTTTTATATTGTGTTTTGTGTTTGTGTGTGTGTTTGTTGGTTTGGTTCTTTGATTTAATGTCTATTTACTAAAGTGATTTTAGACACACACACACACACATGACCACAACAACACACACCACACACACACACACACACAAATAGGGAGGATACATGAGGAGAGAAGAGGAAACTTGGAAATGGTTAATCTTCAGGAAAAAGAAATGAACCAGAAAAACAACTGAGCCAAACACGAGAAGGAAAAATTCACAAATGACGTTATCAATGAACCAGAAAAACAACTGTGCCGAAGACGAGAAGGAAAAATTCACAAATGACATTATCATAATTAACGATTGAAACAGTAAAATTGGCTAATCATAACATTGAACACAAGAAATAACGGACTTAAAGATAATTCGTTAAGGGACTTTTGACAGGCTAACAAAATATTCATATGTTAAGGATGATGAGGCAAATATGTCAGAAACTGTCTTCGTAGATAGCGTAGGAATATGTCGTTTGCCCGAACGCATGAAAGAATATGACTATGTGTTATCTTCTTTCCACACAGACACACATTTCCTGGTGTATTTTGTTTTGAATGCATCAAGTTTCCATCTATACATAAGGGATTGTATACTTCTGTTGGCAGGAAACTGCTTTGGTGTCTTTGCTGATTTCAAAGTTCCTACGCCAAGATGGCGGCTTACTAACTGAACATTTTCAAGAGAGAATCAATCGGCTGAAAATGACACGCTCGATACGCTGTCTCACCAAAAGAGAAGCTAAGAACACCACTACCAGGAAAGTCATCAACAAAACAGAGACAACATCATCTTCCAACACCCCAGATGACGACAATCGTCCAGAAAATAAGAGGTCCGCTCCGACAGGTTTGCCATCTCCGAGTCAGCCACCAGTTCCACAACCAGTCACTGACGTCATGTGGCTATCACTGTCAAGAGGCGTGTCAAGAGGCGGTAAGAGAAATAGACATTCTAAAAAACACAATCCACCCAATGTCAGTACAAATCAGCCACCTCACAGACACGCTTCAATCTGAAAGAAAACTTCACCTAGAAAACAACAAAATGTTACAAGAGCTGTCCGCAGTCAAAAAGTGCACGATAATTACCACCACCACAGCGTGCCAGACTGATTCCGCAGTCCACGGTGACTTTTCCACCACATCACCGATGGACAAATTTTCAACATATGCGGAATGCACAGCTCAACCGCCCAAAGCAGAAGATCAGGCAAACGTTGATCTTGGACGGAAAACTGCCATCATGCAAAAACATGACGTCTTTATCAAACCTAAACGTGACGTCAAAACTGCTGTATCTACTCATCTCAGATCTAAGTCCAGTGTTCTCCCGCTTGTCCTCATCCTTCATGACTCCGTCTTTAAATAAAGTGGACGGACAGAGATTAGGATCGTCCTACGGTTTACAGATGTCGACAAGGAAGATACGTACCCATCGAGGACTGTAAGAGAGCTATTGAAAAATCTAAAGAAGAGCTGATACCTGAACCTGACTGCGATGTTTTACGCAGTTTGTTTTTACAATGCAATGATGATGATGTCGATGATGATGATGTCGATGAGGATGATAATCCTGATGCTATGGAGTTCCATCTAGGGTTGAGACTGCGTGACAGGGCTGTACTCTACGCTTACTATCATAATGTATCCTGGCGTCAACCAGGCCCGAGAGATACAGAACCCGCGGTGCTGGTCAGAAGATTTGAGCAATACCCTCAATGACGCATCCGTGAAGTTGATGAGACTCGACTGTGTGGTCCCAGTCTTCCCAATGAGCCCATAGCACGCCCAACTCTGGGTAAGAGCCGGTTAGAGCTGAAAAATCCCTCAATGATTTTTTTTTAAAGGGACTGATGGGGAATCGAATCCACAACCTTCCAGTCGGTAGTCCGTTGCGATAACCACAACACCACGGCGACTGGTCGTTCAAGAGGGAATCATTACATTCGAGAATGCTTAACAAAATTACGTGATTCGCCCAGATCTGTCAGTAGTTATCTAACCGACGTTTAAATTTGCACAAAACCTCACGCATTGGCTGTGACTTTAAATGGGGAAGGGATGGGGGGTGGAGGGTACGCGTGAAACGCTAAACTAACCCCATCAAAACGATTGGTGCATTCAAATGGGCATTGAACAGACCAATTATTTATTTGCGGGCTGAGTCTGAAATCGAGTTATCAGATCTTGAGTACACGACCATATCGAGACAGCTAGCCAGCCAAGTGAATAGACTACAGCATACAGACGTTATCAGTCAGGTAGACCTGTGGATCGATGGCTTGATAGAACCTTTGACGTCACAAGGCATTTCTCCATTTCAGGACTTCCTGTCTGCAGCTGATCGTCTGCTTTTTTTTCTACCCGCGGCACTTATGATCTATCTTTCTGCCATCGAAAGTCCGTTGTTGGACGTTGGCCTTCCCCAGCTGCTTCCATTCACTTCGTTCCGGCGCTTTTCCTCTCCAGTTCTTGTGAAATCCACCATTTTCTACACTCATTGCTGAGGCTGCAGTAGGAGGGAATCAAACAAGTAGCAAACAAAAATCCATCCAACCAATCCAGCGGGAGATGGTTGACACACGCTGGTGCCGGGCAGGTGGAGGACCTGATGTCACAACACGCCAGTGGAAACGATAAAGACACGAGCAGAGCTGTCGCCCTCAATTGTTAACCCTTTGACTCCCGCACCCTGTCCACCAGCATCCCAAGTTGTCAATCATGATCGCAAAACAAAAACTTAACCCTTTGATTCCCTCCCCCTATCAGGAAGCTGGTGGGATAGGGGGGGGAGGGAATTAAAGGGTTGAGTGTTTTTGCAGTCGGTGGATAGGGTGCGGAGTCAAAGGGTTAAGTTTTTGCAGTCGGTGGATAGGGTGCTGGAGTCAAAGGGTTAAGTTTTGCAGTCGGTGGATAGGGTGCTGGAGTCAAAGGGTTAAGTTTTTGCAGTCGGTGGATAGGGTGCGGGAGTCAAAGGTTAAGCATTTGCCTGCAGGCAGTCTACTGGCTCAGTAAATCAGCACTGAATGATGTTGTTGTTTGGTCGAGGAGTGAAGTCTTACAGCGAAGTCCTGCGCCGTCGCTTGTTTACAAGACAGCTGCCGACAGATGAAGCGGGCCCCAGTAGCTCAGCTGGTTTGAGCGTTTCATTCACATGCTAATTGTGGGTTAGAGAATCCGGGGGTGCGCTTCCTTAAAACTGTCCCATCTTAACATCATTGTTGTTCTCGCGGTGTCGGTATAGGATTAGATAAGTCCCCCTTCCCCCACTTTCCTGGGATGGTTATCCCCGTCGGCCATATCATCTGATGTGGATACCAACGTAAAAACTGAACCAAATCAATCAATCAATCAGTCAGTCAGATGAGGAATTCTGTTGGCGTTGGCTGAACACTGGGGAGAGGAGTGGCAGAATGGTTCAGACGTTCGCCTACCAATAACTAAACTCAAGGTTCCAGGGTTCGCTCCCCGTAGAGGCCTTGACTTTTCTCCTCAGTTTGACCGGAAAATCGAACTGAACGTCTAGTCCTTCGGAAAGGGACGAAAAACGAGTCGGACCCGTGCGCCTTTTGGCTGCTCATGCTAAAGACCCCACAGCAGTTGAAAATCGTGAAGAGCAGGGCTTTGCCCGGCTGCTTTGGTAAAAATCATTGGAGAGATAGGTTGATTTTCCAGGTCCCACCCCTTGAAAACCAATTATTTTTCTTGTCTTTCTGAAATCTTTGTTAAAAATGTGAATATGAATAAGAATTTGAAGCGAGGGAGAGGGGATGGGCGCCGCCCTTGTGGTGTTGGCCCAGGGAAAATTTGATGTCTTTGCCATCTCACTCCCCTACGACCCCAGGGTTATGGAACTATCTAGGACCTGGTCAGCCCATGGGTTTAATTAATTGCAGGCTTAAAGGCTTGTGCCGTGATCATTCTGGATCTTCTCCATTACATGGCACGTGTGACGTAAGTGCATATGGAATCACTTCGACCGCGGAGACGTCATCTTGAGAAATTGAAAATTGAATCTCTTTGGTCGAGGAGTAAAGTCTTACAGCAACAGTTTTGTGCCTCACATGTTTACAAGACAACTGCCGACAGATGGGGTATTCAGTTGGAGTAAAGTCTTACAGCAACAGTTTTGTGCCGTCACATGTTTACAAGACAACTGCCGACAGATGGGGTATTCAGTTGGAGTAAAGTCTTACAGCAACAGTTTTGTGCCGTCACATGTTTACAAGACAACTGCCGACAGATGGGGTATTCAGTTGGAGTAAAGTCTTACAGCAACAGTTTTGTGCCGTCACATGTTTACAAGACAACTGCCGACAGATGGGGTATTCAGTTGGAGTAAAGTCTTACAGCAACAGTTTTGTGCCGTCACATGTTTACAAGACAACTGCCGACAGATGGGGTATTCAGTTGGAGTAAAGTCTTACAGCAACAGTTCTGTGCCGTCACATGTTTACAAGACAGCTGCCGACAGATGGGGTATTCAGTTGGAGTAAAGTCTTACAGCAACAGTTTTGTGCCGTCACATGTTTACAAGACAGCTGCCGACAGATGGGGTATTCAGTTGGAGTAAAGTCTTACAGCAACAGTTTTTGTGCCGTCACATTTTACAAGACAGCTGCCGACAGATGGGGTATTCAGTTGGAGTAAAGTCTTACAGCAACAGTTTTTGTGCGTCACATGTTTACAAGACAGCTGCCGACAGATGGGTATTCAGTTGGGAGTAAAGTCTTACAGCAACAGTTTTGTGCCGTCACATGTTTACAAGACAGCTGCCGACAGATGGGGTATTCAGTTGGAGTAAAGTCTTACAGCAACAGTTTTGTGCCGTCACATGTTTACAAGACAGCTGCCAACAGATGGGGTATTCAGTTGGAGTAAAGTCTTACAGCAACAGTTTTGTGCCGTCACATGTTTACAACACAGCTGCCGACAGATGGGGTATTCAGTTGGAGTAAAGTCTTACAGCAACAGTTTTGTGCCGTCACATGTTTACAAGACAGCTGCCGACAGATGGGGTATTCAGTTGGAGTAAAGTCTTACAGCAACAGTTTTGTGCCGTCACATGTTTACAAGACAGCTGCCGACAGATGGGGTATTCAGTTGGAGTAAAGTCTTACAGCAACAGTTTTGTGCCGTCACATGTTTACAAGACAGCTGCCGACAGATGGGGTATTCAGTTGGAGTAAAGTCTTACAGCAACAGTTTTGTGCCGTCACATGTTTACAAGACAGCTGCCGACAGATGGGGTATTCAGTTGGAGTAAAGTCTTCCAGCACCACGAGGGGTGACAGCCAGAACCCAGTATCTCACTTTTTTGT
>JAPXFY010000021.1:59298646-59316146 GCA_030674185.1 Monoplex corrugatus
TACACGTACCCAGTTATCAATCCGAACAAAAAGTACGTAAGACTTTATCGAAAAAATACAGGTGAATGGACCATTAAGGCAGAAAATAAGTAGAAATGACAGAAAGCAAGGCAACAAGACAGAAATAAAGAGAGTGACAGAAAAGAGGAATTTTCTAGCACAGAATTTCCAGAAGGTGGGGATACTATTTATACTGAAAGAGCCCCCAGCATGCCCACGGGGGGAACCAGTCGACCAACCAGTCGACCATCCTGTACGTGTACAGACAAACAAATGAAAAACCGAAGGAAGCTTCGGAACAAAAGTTCATGGGCTAGTGCTGGCCAGTATGTAATTAGTCGGTAACTCACTACAGGGACAGTGGGAGACAAAGACAGTACTGGTCATGGCAGAGAACGCTGGACTACACAACTGTTGTTATATCCCTGGTCAGTGTTGAATGGCGGATCCAAAGCTCTTCTCTTGAATAATGGCTGGCAACAGAAACTACTCGTACTAAGTGTTCTCTTTGGTTACAAGTTGATACACTTTGCATATGTTGATTATGCGAAATCATGGGTATTCCGTGGTCTAAATTCAACAGAACATGGCATTGTAAATGAAGTGGCACTGTAATATTTATCATGTAAAGTTTGTACATCATGTGGTATTCATTGTCAGGATTGACAATAATGATAATGATGATAATGATAATAATTATTGTTGTATTAATGATATTGATGATTATGATGTTGGTTATTATTATTATTATATTATTATTATTGTTGTTGTTATTATTATGATTATTATTATTAATATTAGAATTGGAAAGAGAGCACCAGGTAGACCCAGGGAGAAAATGCTAGACGGACTTGCGGAGTGGCTGAAGACGAGGAGGGTGGAGGAGATGCTTGGGGCAACAAGAGATAGAGACAGATGGAAGCCATGATCGCCAACGCCATGCGGCAGGGCACCTGATTATTATTATTATAATAATTATATTATTATTATCATTATTATTATTATCTACATGTATGGTGTGCCAAACAAACGCTCTAGCCAGTCCAGGCGTTTACAGTTCTTCAATACAAAGAGAAATGAAATATACGTTTTATTATACATGTAACACACATTCACTAATTTCACCTATCAACATCATACACACATTCTCAATAACATCATATACAAGACTCTACAAGATTGAATAGAACATAGGATTCTAACGAAGACAATTCGCACCACCAAATCCTGTAAATGTTGTGGCCTGTATTCACAATTTAGATCGATTGATTGATTAATTTCGTTCAGTTTTTACGTCAGCACCCATCTCAGGTATATGGCCGATGGGGATAACCATCCCAGGGAAGAGGGCGGAAGGGGGACTTATCTAATCCTATACTGACACCACCAGAACAACAGTGATGTTGAAATAGGACAGTGAGAAGATCAGTTTTAATGTAGCGCACCCAGGGATTCGAACCCACAACCATTAGCATGTGAATCCGACGCTCAACCAACCGAACTACTGAGGCCCACATGTTTAGATCGAATAAAGCGTGACAGTGTAAATATATTGAAGACCACTGTGACCCAGGCTGTCTTGTCGCCCTAGTTTGTTTGGTGTCTGTAGATTACAGGCTTTGTATAGGCACAGCTGGAAAGAAAAAAAAAAAGAAAAAGACGGCAACTTGAATTTACCCTCTGTTTTCTACAGGCACAGCTGAGACATAAGATATCTTCAATCACTTTCTGTTCTGTACGGCCATAGCTCTGCAGTACAACACAACCAGTATTACAATACACGCTTTTGAGTCAAGAGTTTTCTGAGGGTAGTTGGACTGGACAGCCTGTGCTGTCTTGAAGTGATTGTACATGGATAAAACGATGTCACAAATTAGAGTACATCTGTATACTCAGATTAATTCGTACAGTTAAAAAAAGCCATAAATACAAAGAATATCAGAAATGATAAACGATACTTTATAAACCGGTGGATTTAAGAAACTTTTTCAGTTTGATTAACTGATTTTAATGTATGCCAGAATAGAGTTATTTGCCGAGGAATTAAAACAGAAAACCACACAGTTCATTGTCATGGCTTATATCTAAATCCTTGTCCAGTAGTTGTATACAACGTGGTTAAGATGAAATATTTAGTCAGTATGCTGGAAGTTAATTTTAACTTAAGGTAGATGGAGAAGAACGATTGTTCTAGCCTATTACAAACGAGACAAAGTAGACTGTTGAGAGAATAAGTCTCGTTGTGTTATGATTGTGTTTAACACAACAGAAAATGTAGTATACAGACTTGTGGTTTACAAACTTGTGCTTTAGTCTAGATATAAAAGTTTAGATGAAATTATTTGTGTATAACGTGATTTTCAGCTTGTATCGATAAACGTAATAGATGGAATTAGAGCTGTGGTATCGTACATATAGAGCCTACCATTATTGATAAAACCAGCGTTAGATTATAACAAGTACTCGTTTTTTTTTTTCTTTTCTTTTTTTTTCTATCATTTTCTTTTTGTTGTGCTAAACTTCTGTGTACACATTTCCTGTGTCACTGAATATTTTTTGTTCCTGAATGGCTTTGAGTCTTGAGTGTTTATACTTGCAGTGCTGTACCACCATTGTGTGACACGGGCCTTGCCCAGCAAATCTCTAGGAGAGGGAGAAGTGAAAGGAGTTTAGCAGTCTCACTCAAAAGAGCTGTAGCAACAACCGCCATGTCACAAAATCCAGTCTGGTCAACATTTGGGCTTGTGACTTGTGTGTTGGGGATTAAACAAATCAGATTAGCTTGCCTTAGGGTCTGGCTTTTCATCTTAATACTTTCTTAGGGCTGCTGTTGCAAGAGATTTGGGGTTCAGATCCCATGACAGAAGGAGAAAGAGACTCTGTGACTGCTGGCAATATAGCTGTTATTCAAGATTGGGTATTTGTGTGTACTTTGCACTGAGAGGATTTCGTCATTCTCGTACATTTCACCACAATGTAGCCTGGATTGTTCCAGTGACAGACTGATAAAAAGATAAGACATAAAACCCACATGTATTCTAGGCAGGACATCAAGACTTGCCAACACTTAGGGCTTATGTGCAGGCTTAAGGCGTTAATGCCATGATCATTTTGAATCTTCTTCGTCACATTGGCATCAGTAGCGTCGGTACATATGGAATTTATTCCGAGCGCAAGAACGTTATTTTGAGAAAATGAAACCGAATCTGAAATTATGTTATCTTTGAGTGTTTTGTACAACACCATGGGTATTTGAATACGCTGTACTGAGTTGACGTGGGCTGTGAATGTTTTGTACTAGAAATGTCATACTGCATTATCGTTTAGTCCGTGACCTATATACTTTGTACAAAGCTTGTAACTGTATAGTATATATGTAAATATTTCATACGTATTTTAGTGCTTTGTATTAGAAATGTCAACTGCATTATCGTTTAGTCCATGACCTGTGTATTTTGTACACGAGTTTGTGACTGTATAGTATATGTAAATACTTCATATGTATTTTAGTGCTTTGTATTACGTTTATCGTGGAAGCATATCTTACAGTATCTAAATTACAGGCATTGGGCTTTGGGCACTTTCTACTACCGCGATTATTATGTAATAAACCTGAGTATTTTCTGCTAAGATTACGACGGCATTGGTCTCGGATTGAGTACTTGGATTATGTCTCATAGGTCTTTGAGTACTTTGTGGCTGATTGTTGCCTGGATTATAAGTCTGTGCAGTTTGTACTTAAGATCGTACAAGTCTGTAAATACTTAGTGGTAATTTTTTTTTTTACCTTGGGTCTTTCCATTGTGTTAGCACTTTGTACAACTGTAAGTTTGTTATGATAATTAACTTTACTGATATAGCATGTATGTTGATAAAGTCTTTTAATTTATCAAGTATTGTATTGCTTAGTTTTCTACGTTTGGTTAAATATTACTTAAGGATCGAAGACATGACGGGCGTGTGTGGTGAAAAGTCTCAGAACTTAATACATTCGCTAATCCTTGAAGTGAAGCTTGTTTGCTTACTGTACGTTATGCCACTGGCGTGTAAGTCAGCAACAAAGGTTGTCCGCTCGTATCTGTTTTGGGCTAGCTTGAGTACAGTACCCAAAGTTCGTTTCATAGCTTTGCGGTCTCCATCTGTTGCTCTTCGCCAGGTATTCTTAGGTCTTCTATCTTACGTCATTCCCCCAAGGGGATTCCAGGGGCGTTTTCAGTATAAATAGCAACCCCATCTTCTGGAAATTCTGTGCTAGAAATTTCCTCTTCTCTGTCACTCTCTTTGTTTAGTTCTGCCTTGTTCTGTCATTGCTTCTTATCATTTTCTGTCTTGCTGGTCCATTGAACTGTATGTGTTCAATAAAGTCTTACATATTTTCTATTAGGATCGATAATTGGGTACATGTATTAAGTATATATTTGGCTCTAAGGAAGTGAGATATGCGGAAGCAATTGTAGGTAGTTTAGGCCCGTTTTTTATGCTTTAGTGTCCTTAGTTATGTTTAATTTTGTTTTTAGGTATGTTTTTAAAATCCCCTGTGCGATAAATTGGACGGAGTGGTCAACGCCAAGGGCGTCTTCTTAGATTATATACGCGAATGCATTGATATGTATATATACTTAATTTTCTGTTGTTGTTTTTTTCCTGTTGAAGTACTGTTTGTGTATTGAAATGGTTATAGCTCTGATGTGGCTCTACGCAGTCAGTTGGGATTTAAGCAACATTAAAAGTAAGAATCTTACGTCTCCCTTCTGTGTCCAGTGAAGAGCAATCCAGATGATGTTATTCTGCTCTCTTTGTATACATCTCGAAATGGAATAGATTAATTATAGCCAGCTGGTGAGCGACACTTTGCAGTTTACTTCGGGTCAAGTTTTCGTTGCTTTTGCCTTCGTTCACAAATGATAGTTGCTCAGAGTATGCTCTCTTACCAGTCCCCATGATGTAGGGTTAGCGCAACAGGACTGCAGACTGGAAGGTCGTGGATTCGAATCACCATAAATCCCTTTAAAAATCATCGTTGGGATTTTGTCGGCTCTAATCGTCTCCTACCCAAAGTTGAACGTGCTGCAGGCTCATTGGGGAAGACTGGGACCACACAGTCTAGTCTCATCCACTTCACGGATGCGCCATTGAGGATGTTGCTCAACTTTTCTTACCAACTCCGCAGATATGCGTATCTCTCGGGCCTGGTTAATGCCGGGATATGTTATAATAGTAAGCGTAGAATACAGTCCTGTTACGCAGTCCCAGTCTTACCATCTCCGCAGTTGTGTGTATCTCTCGGGCCTGGTTAATGCCGGGATATGTTATAATAGTAAGCGTAGAATACAGTCCTGTTACGCAGTCCCAGTCCTAGATGGAACTCCACAGCATCGTGAATAGCATCCTAATCGTCATCATCACCATCACATTGTAAAATCTTTGCCAGCTTCTGCGACCATTAGGGTGAAGTAGAAAATGGGAAGTGGGGGGGGGGGGGGGAGGGAGGAGGAATTTACGTATGCTTGATGTTGCCTTGATGACACCGTAAAAGCCGAAAGCAACCTAGTTCATTTTGCAAGTCATGTTCGCTTTTTATAACGTCTGCATCGAGTATTAGGGAAACTTACCAGTTAGTTGAGTCACCCTGATTTCTGCCTCTCCCATCGCTCATTTCTCTCTCTCTCTCCCCTCCCTCACTTCTCCTCTCCCCTCCCTCACTTCTCCCTCTTCCCTCCCTCACTTCTCTCTCCCCTCGCTCATTTCTCTCTCTCTCCCTCGCTCATTTCTCTCTCTCCCCTCGCTCATTTCTCCCTCTCCCTCGCTCATTTCTCCCTCTCCCTCCCTCACTTCTCCCTCTCGTCTCCTCATTTCTCTCTCTCTCTCCCTCCTCACTTTCTCCCTCTCCCCTCCCTCACTTCTCCCTCTCCCTCCTCACTTCTCCCTCACGTCTCCTCTCCCCTCCTCCTTCTCCCTCTCGTCTCCTCCCTCACTTCTCCTCCTCTCCCCACTTCTCCTTCCCCTCCTCACTTCTCCCTCCTCCCCATTTCTCCTCTCCCCATTCTCCCTTCCCTCCCTCATCTCCTCTCCTCCTCTTCCCCTCCCTCCCTCCTTCTCCCTCTCCTCCTCATTCTCCTCTCCCTCTCCCCATTCTTCTCCCTCTCCTCCCTCTTCTCCCTCTCTCACTCTCCCACTCATTCTTTCCTCTCCCTCCCTAATTTCTCCCTTCTCCCCTCCCCATTTCTCACTTTCCCCCTTCTTGCTACGTTTCTATCCATTAAATTAGTTTCAAATAATTTCTTCTTTTCGTGTAAACCCTAGAAAATATGTCACATATCATAAATTTGTCTATATAAGAATTAGTTTAGTATAGAGTATTTTTTAAAGGGATACACTCAGGTTTGTAGATATTGTAGAAATTATAAAATTCTTACCATACGAGACTATTTAAGAATTTTTTTTTTTTATATAAGGATACATTTATGGGAACAGAAAAACATGAAAACGGAACCAGAATGTTTTTGTAAACAGTGTAAATAGTAAATAGTGTAGAAATCTGTAGGGAGAGCGCTGGATTCGAACAAAATCAGTGAGGCTGTTTTGATCCTCATGGATTCTCTCTCTCCCCACCCCCCATCCCCGTCTTTCTGTCTGTCCGACCCCCACCTTCTTCCTCCTCCCCCCACCCCCCTTCCTCCCCTTTTTGTTTTGTTTTGTTCAGTCCATTCATTGCTTTCGAGCTGAACGTGAGGAGAGACAAAGCAGTACGATTGTGGAGCGGGGTGCACGTGTGTGGAATGTCGAGGTGTGTGTGTGTATGAAAGGACTGAAGGGAACTGGACTTGGCAGTGTGCGTTTGTCTGTCTTTGTGCTGTCAGCACCCGCCGTGATCAGTGTCAACACGCTGAACAGGGGGTTCTCGCAGGACAGAGAGAGCGAAGGTGGGGGGGGGGGGGGGGGAGAGAGAGAGAGAGAGAGAGAGAGAGAGAGAGAGAGAGGGGGGGCAAGGGGGAAGGGAGGGGAATTCACAGCTACAGTTAAAAACCGTCCTTTTTTTTGGGATTAAGGGTGATAGGTGTTACTGGAACGGTCCGAGCAGTGGAGTGTGTTTGTGTGTGTGTGTGTGTCTGTAGTTTTTGGTAAAAACCTCACAAATTTTGCCGAAATCGTGGCCTTTAAGAGTAAATGGGTAGTCTCGTTGGACTTGAAAGTAGTTAGTTTTTTTTTTATCCATTCACAAACATCGACACGGTTGAGAAATTACTTGAATGAAAGACAGTGTCATTTTGATCGCTTTGGAAAGGAACAGAGAAAATATTTTGAACTATGTACCTTGCTAGACTATGTGCTAGGTTTGTTTCGGATTCTACTTGTTGACAAAGTCCCCGATACAGTTGTTTTATAGTCGGTCGCCACTCATTGCCTATATCTGGTCCGTACAACTGGAATGAGCTCCCCTGTCTCTTCGATAGTCACATAGTCTGTCTTCCTTCAAGTCACTTACACTCCCCCCACCCCCGGGATGCCGGGGGCTCTTTCAGTATAAATAGTATCCTTACTTTCTGGAAATTCTGTGCTAGAAATTTCCACTTTTCTGTCACTCTCTTTGTTTCTGCCTTGTTCCTTTACTTTCTGTCATCTCTTCCTATCATTTTCTGCCTTGCTGGTCCATTCACCTGTATGTTTCGTTAGAGTGTTATATATGCTTTTTCTTACCATTGATAATTGGGTACATGTATTAAGTGCATTTTTGGCTCTAGGGAGGTGAGATATGCGGAAGCAATTTTGGTAATGTTATGCCCGTTTTTATGTTTTGGTGTCCTTTGGTATGCTTAAATTTGTATTCAGGTGTGTTTTTTAGATTCCACTGTGCGATAAATTGGACGGAAAGGTCAACGCCAGGGCATGTCCTTAGACTATGTGCGCGAATGCATTGATATGTGTACTTAATTTTCCGTTTTTTTTTCCTGTTGAAGTTTTATGTTTTGAAGCGGTTATTGCCCTGATATAGCTCTACACAGTCGGCTGGGCTTTAAACAACAATAACAATAACAAGTTGTCACATTGTCTTCCTACAAGTCAGTCACATACTCTTGTCTTCTTCAAGTCAGTCACATAGTCTGTCTTCCTTCAAGTCTAAGTCACATAGTCTGTCTTCCTTACAAGTCAGTCACATAGTCTGTCTTCCGTCAAGTTCAGTCACATAGTCTGTCTTCCTACAAGTCAGTCACATAGTCTGTCTTCCTTCAAGTCTAACAGTCACATAGTCTGTCTTCCTTCAATTCAGTCACATAGTCTGTCTTCCTTCAAGTCTCAGTCACATAGTCTGTCTTCCTCAGTCAGTCACATAGTCTGTCTTCCTTCAAGTCTAACAGTCACATTGTCTTCCTTCATGTCAGTCACATAGTCTGTCTTCCTTCATTCAGTCACATAGTCTGCCCTTCCTTCATGTCAGTCACATAGTCTTCCTTCAAGTCAGTCACATTGTCTGTCTTCCTTCAAGTCTGTCACATAGTCTGTCTTCCTTCAAGTCGTCACATAGTCTGTCTTCCTTCAAGTCAGTCACAGTACGTCTTCCTTCAAGTCAGTCAATAGTCTGTCTTCCTTCAAGTCTGTCACATGTCTGTCTTCCTTCAAGTCTGTCACATAGTCTGTCTTCCTTCAAGTCTGTCACATAGTCTGTCTTCCTTCAATCAGTCACTAGTCTGCTTCCTTCAAGTCAGTCACATACTCTGTCTTCCTTCAGTCTGTCTTCCTACATGTCTTCCCTTCAAGTCAGTCACATAGTGTCTTCCTTCAAGTCAGTCACATTGTCTGTATCTCTTCAGTCGTCACATAGTCTGTCTTCCTTCAAGTCTGTCTCCTTAGTCTTTTCTTCCTTCAAGTCTGTCCATAGTCTGTCTTCCTTCTTCAAAGTCTGTCTTCCTTCAAGTCTCAGTCACATAGTCTGTCTTCCTTCAAGTCAGTCACATAGTCTGTCTTCCTTCAAGCTACAGTCACATAGTCTGTCTTCCTTCAATCAGTCACATAGTCTGTCTTCCTTCAAATCGTCACATAGTCTGCCTTCCTTCAAGTCTGTACATATTGTCTTCCTTCAAGTCTGTCACATAGTCTGTCTTCCTTCAAGTCTGTCACATAGTCTGTCTTCCTTCAAGTCTGTCATGTCTTCTTCTTCAGTCAGTCACATAGTCTGTCTTCCTTCAAGTCTGTCACATAGTCTGTCTTCCTTCAAGTCTGTCACATAGTCTGTCTTCTTCAAGTCTGTCACATAGCTGTCTTCCTTCGTCTGTCACAAGTCTGTCTCCTTCAGTCTGTCACCATAGCCTGTCTTCCTTTCAGTGTCTGTACATAGTCTGTCTTCCTTTAAAATAGTAGTACTGGCTTACTCGTAGAGTCACATTTGACTCTGTTTTCCTTTATAATGTCTTCATAGTATTAGTTGTTTTCTTTTTATTATTTTCTTAAGTCAGTCACATAGTCTGTTGTCTTAAGTCTGTATATATAGTAGTCACATAGTTGTCTTCTTAAATTGTCTTCAGTCAGTACTGTGTCTGTCTTCCTTAACAAAGTCTGTCTTCAAGTCAGTCACATAGTCTGTCTTCCTTCAAGTCAGTCACATAGTCTGTATCTCTTCAAGTCAGTCACATAGTCTGTATCTCTTCATGTCAGTCACATAGTCTGTCTTCCTTCAAGTCTGTCTTCCTTCAAGTCTGTCTTCCTTCAAGTCTGTCTTCCTTCAAGTCTGTTTTCCTTCAAGTCAGTCACATAGTCTGTATCTCTTCATGTCAGTCACATAGCTGTCTTCCTTCAAGTCTTAAGTTGAAGGTGTAGCTTTTTGTCCAGCAGTGATGTCCACCTCTACGTGCCCACTCACCCACCCCCGCCCCTGTTCTCTCCCACCTGGTGTGCGTGTACTTTGTGTCCTTGAGTTTTTGCCATTGTGAGTGAATGTTTTAGTGACTGGGTGACTGGTGAGAGTGTACGCTTTGATTTGATGAAATATGAATTTTAGCGCTTTATAAATGTATCATTATTATTTTGTTTTTTTATTGTTATTATTATTATTATTATTATTAGTAGTAGTAGTAGTAGTAGTAGTGTAGAAGTAGTAGTAGTAGTAATAGTATAGTACGATAATTGTTATTATTATTGCAGTTGCTGTGCCTTTCCTATAACAAACGTTTGATATTCACAAAACTCAGATTGACCCGTCCTGAGAAAGCAAACGAATTCTTGCTGGCATATATTTACACACATGTATAACATATACGCGCGCGCGTGCTCGCGCACACACACACATCCTCCTGGCACATATTTTACACACACACACACACACACACACACACACACACACACACACACACACACACACACACACACACACACGCGCGCACACACACACGCACACACACACTCACTCACTCACACATCCTCCTGGCACATATTTTACACACACACACACACACACACACACATCCTCCTGGCACATTTTTACACACACACAACACACACACACACACACAGAGTTACACACAGAGTGACACACACACACAGTGACACACACACACACACACACACACGTACTCACACACGAGAGAGTGAGTGAAAGAGAGAGAGGGAGGGGGAGAGAGAGAGAGAGAAAGAGAGAGAGGGCATAAACACAGGCGGCCTTTTACAAGTTCGCAGAGTTATGAGGGAGAGCTGACCATAGCAGAGCAATACAGCGCCATACCCCTATCAACAAACTGCTTTATGCTTCACAGCTAACAGAATACAAGAATAATATTTCTTTTCATTACGTTCACGATTCTGTGTTGTGTTTATTTTAGTTACGGTACATATTAGTTGTTTCCACTCGCCTCCACCTTCTTTCATGATCGCTACTTTGGAAGTCAAATGGCTTGGAGTGAGTGGCCCGTCGGTATAATAGTCTAGCAAAGGTTTTACGGGGGTATCAGCGAATCACATGGCCCAACACATTTTACACTTTGGGGGAAATCATTCAAAGTAGGCCTATACATCTTATCTACGATGATTGATGTTATCGCGTACCAGCTGTAAAGAATAGGTAACTAGTTTGAATATGTGATAACTTAATGAAATTAATTTCTTTTTAATATTTGTAAAACGTCGGGCCGTATGAAGACCTCCTGACTTCAGTGAAAAGACGCAAACTTAGGTGGTACGGGCACGTCACACGATCGTCTGGACTGGCCAAGACCGTCCTGCAGGGAACAGTACAGGGAGGGCGACGAAGGGGCAGACAGACAAAAATATGGGAAGACAGTATCGGAGAGTGGACTGGCCTTGAATGAAATATCATTCTGCGGAAAGCTGAGGACCGTGAGGAGTGGAGGAAGTTGGTTGCAAGATCTTCAGACTACGGGATTTGAATTGAATTGAATTGAATTGAAAACATTCTATTTCAAGAGGCCGAGGTAACGAAGACATAATGATGTGCCATAAAACGTCAGGGACTTTACGTTTTTCATTTTCCAACGTCTCTAAGTCTTTGCACTTGCATGTTGGCAGCTGAGAGGTGAAATTGTGTTACCTGAGAAATCGTAAACCCTTGTTGTTTATAGCCCAGCCATCCACTAAGACCATAGCAGGGCTAAGGTTATGTTAAATAGCCAGCAGTCAACATCTATCACAAGATACATTACTTTAAATTTTACTAACAAAGCATTAGTTTCAGCTGCTAATGCACGAATGTCCTTACATTTTTTAATGAATAAATCATATTTTCTTAAATTTCAACTTCTTTGTTTATGAATTCTTAGGTTCACCAATAAGTGCTCGTTTCAAGATGAAAATATTTGACATTCATTCATTCATTCATTCATTCATTCATTCATTCGTTCGTCCGTCCGTCCGTCCGTCCGTTCGTTCGTTCGTTCGTTCGTTCGTTCGTTCGTTCGTTCGTTCGTTCGTTCGTTCGTTCGTTCGTTCGTTCGTTCGTTCGTTCATTCATTCATTCATTTATGTACTCATTAATTGATTAATTCAGTTATTCAGTTACTCACCATTCATTCATTCATTCATTCATTCATTCATTCATGCACTGTCATACTCTTTAACAAATTGACCTCTCTCGAGCCTAGCACAAAAGTGTTAAAAGTTAGTGACGCCAGCACGCCACCCTGCCGTGCCTTTGAAGTCTTTGATCAGCACTGGCCATGTCATTAAATAGTCAAGAGGATGAAATTGCCACAGAAAAAGAAACGCTGCACGAGGTCGGTTCACTCAAGGCAAAACAGACAAGAGGGGAAAAGAAACAGTCGGGTTTATTGCCCGCCTGGGTCCACAAGGGAAATGAACACAGTTACGACCTTGACAATTTCTCGTGTGGAAAGGTTCAGGGAGCTGAATGCTAATGAAGGAAGTATGGAGACCGGAACATCCCCCTAAACCCTTATTGCCTATTACTTTAAAAATACTTTAAAGCCAAAAAAATAAAGGGTTAAGGTACCCCCCTCGTCGGGGAGCGAAGGTTGTAAAGTCCTAAGTCTGACTTAGACCAACTCTGACCTCGGCCATGGAGTCACTGTTATTTATTAGAGCTCTTTATGGAATGGGAAGTAAAAGGGGAAAAGTTAACCCATTAACTCCATCACCCTGTCTGTGAATAGAAAATTACCAATAACTAAACTCGAGGTTCGTTTCGCGTATAGGCCTTGACTTTTCTCCTCAGTTTGACTGGAAAATCGAGTGAAAAGGTTAAATTTTTGGATAGGGCGAGAGAATGAAAGAGTCAAAATTTTGCCGCTAGTGGAAAGGGTGATGAAGTTAAAAGGTTAAGTTTCTGGATAGGGTAATAGAATGAAAGGGTTAAGTTTTTGCCGCTAGTGGAAAGAGTGATGGATTGAAAAGGTTGTTTTTGGATAGGGCGAGGGAGTGAAAGGTTCAAATTTTTGGATAGGGTGAGGGAGTGAAAGCGTTAAATTTTTGGATAGGGCGAGGAAGTGAAAGGGTTAAGTTTTTGGATAGGGTGAGGGGAGTGAAAGGGTTAAGTTTTTGGATAGGGCGAGGGAGTGAAAGGATTAAGTTTTTGGATAGGGTAATGGAATGAAAGGGTTACGTTTTTGCCGCTAGTGGAAAGGGGTGATGGAGTGAAAAGGTTGTTTTGGACAGGGCGAGGGAGAGAAAGGGTTAAATTTTGCCGCTAGTGGAAGGGGGTGAGGGATTGAGAGGGTTAAGGTTTTTCGCGTAACCCTGAGGTGGTAAGGGAGTCAGATGGCAGAGACCATCATTATGGAGGCGGTATCTCCAACCAAGAACAACCATTTGCAGAGACGCAGACTTTGGTACACAACCGACAGGATTGGGAAAAGCTGGTGAACAATTCTGTAATGTGGTGCTTGGACGACGGGAGGAGCAGGGAGGAGGAGAAGAAGAAGAAGGAGGAGGAGGAAGAGGAGAAGAAGACGACGATGAAGAAGTAGAAGGAGAAAGAAGAAGAAGAAAGAAGAGGGGGAGGAGACGATGAAGAAGAAGAAGTTGAGGAGGAGGAGGAAGAGGAGAAGAAGAAGAAGAAAAGAAAAGAAGAATCATAAACAGGATCAGATATATCTATTCGGAGCCAGGTGGACTGAATTCCCAAGGAAAAAGTCTTCTCCAGTCAGACCTTGGAAACTTCACAGTCAGACTGAAGGCGGGGAACTCAAAGTCTATGCCGATCAAAGGGAGCGAAGGTCATCATCATCATGTGCCCTGCCGCATGGCGTTGGCGATCATGGCCCTCCATACGAATCTACGAGTATCCCCTATCGCTGCAAGTACATCTCCCACCCTCTCTGTCTTCAGCCACCCTGCAACTCGGTCCAATATTTTCGATTTTTCTCCTTGGGTCTACCTGGTGTTCTCTTTCCCTCCAGCTTTGCTGTTGTGACCAGGTGATCTAATTCAGCTTCATGAAACCAAGCCAAAGAGAACGAAGACTTTTTAGCCAAAAAGTCTTCGTTCTCTTTGGCTTGGTTTCATGAAGCTTCATTAGATTCTATAATCCCACTTGACTTGACCTGGCTTGCATTAACATGACTCCTTACGCTTTTGCGTGATTTCGTTGGACTTACCCTGAGCTGACCTCGTCAATTTGACTTGTATTAGTTTTTAACTTTTACTTTTAGCTTGGTATACCTCCAGTACACTTCACTTGAGTTATCTTGATTTAAATTTATTGGAAAAAGAAAGTTAATTGGAGAACAATCCGGATAGGGATGACTCCTGTCTCTGTCTCATTCGTTCTCTCTCTCTCTGTCTGTCTGTGTCTGTCTGTCTGTCTGTCTGTCTCTCTTTCGTTCTCTCTCTCTCTGTCTCCCTCTCTCTCTCTCTCTCTCTGTGTCTCTCTCTCCCTCTGTCTGTCTGTCTCTATGTCTCTGTCTGTCTGTCTCTTCTCTTTCTTTTCTCTTCTGTTCTGTTCTGCTCTCTCTCTCTCTCTTGAAAAATACTTGAATAGATATTCTAAATGATACATAGCATTCATTGACTTCAGAAAAGCGTTCGACTCTGTAAACAGGAATGCATTGTGGAATGTATTGCGAAAGTATGGCGTGAATGGAAAACTGTATAGAGCGGTGAGAGGAATTTATGATACAGTATTAGCTTGTGTGAGAGATAAATGTTTGTGTACAGCGTTTTTCAACTGTCCAAGAGGAGTGAAACAAGGATGTTTATTATGTCCTCAGTTGTTTTCCTTTCTCATAAATGAGTTAGCTATTGAATTATCCAGAAATGGACGGCACGGTGTACAGATTATCCCAGGAGCTATTGAAGTTGTTTTTTTAATGTTACTTGCGAATGATGTAGTACTCATCTCAAGACATAGCTATCGGACTACAAAATCAGTTAAACATTCTAAAACACGAAGCAGACAAATTATATTTGAGTGTTAATCTTGATAAAACTAATATACTTGTTTTTCGTAAGGGTGGGCACCTTTCAAAAAATGAAAATTGACGGTATGGGGATTGTCAGCTTAAAGTGATCAATTCGTATAAATATCTTGGGCTGATTTTTACTGCGAAATTAAGCCTAACAGCAGCCTGGACGGAAATGTGTACGAAAGCAAAAAGGGGCGTAACTGAAATATTGAGAGCGATGAAAAAATTAAACTCTGTTGACCCCTCTCTGTATTGGAAGCTTTTCGATGTATACACAAATTGAACCAATACTAACATACGCAGGAGAAGTCTGGGGTACATTAGAAAATAAACACATGGAAATTGTACATACATTTGCAATCAAACGTTTCCTCAATGTGCCAATTCATTCTTCTAATAAAATGGTGTATGGAGAAAGTGGCAGATATCCGCTAAGTATTCGTACAAATGTTAAGTGCGTAAAGTACTGGCTAAGAATTTTGAAACTACCAACAACAAGATTATGTAGACAGGCTTATGATATGATGCTACACGAACACGAAAGAGGAAAACATAATTGGATAAACAATTTAAAGAACGTTTTGACAAATAATGGGTTTGGAATAGTTTGGATTAGTCAGGGTGTAGGCAGTGAAATTGTATTTTTATCCGAACTCAAAGACCGTTTAATTAGCTCTTATAAACAAAATTGGCACTATCAGGTAGGAGAAGATGCAAAATGTGCATGGTATTTCTCCTTTAAAAATATTTTCCAGGCAGAAAAATCTTTCAGTTGTTACAAATAGATGGCACTGGAGCCTACTTGCAAGTTTTAGAACAAGAACACTTGGTCTTGATGAGAGTCAAAGATGGTTTCAGCGGAGCAGTGAGGATGGTTTGCTTTGTAGATTATGCCACCCAAAAAAGGAAGACGAAAATCATTTTATTTTTGAATGTGAAGCTTATAGTACTGTTAGAAATAGATGTAATATATTTTCCTCCCCAGCAGCGTTAAGACATGATCTAAGGTCAATATTAGCATGTGAAAAAACAGAGAATTTACAGTCAATCTCTAAATACATCGCGGAAGCACATGAGATACGGAGAAGAACATTGCTGCTTTAATTTCAATATGAAAAAGTTTTTTTGTTGAGACTAATAGCTTTTTCCTTAACCAAAATAGTGAAGGTCAATATTAGGCATAGTTGGATGGTCACGCATGTCCACTTCTACTGTAAAACTGTTTTTTGATATTGTAAATATTACTTTTCTGCTCTTTATTTGAATTTTCCATTTTTCCGTTTCCTTTATTTGTTTACCTTTGTTTACATTTGTTGCCAGCATGAGAGGGATGAGTTATACCCCTTGGCGCTAAAACCATGTATATGGTTACGTCAACAAGCGTCTCTCTCTCTGGCACTAAGTCTCTGTGATAGTGTGTGTGTATGTTGTGATGGCGGGGGCAGGCAGGATACTGGTGGTGGTGGTGATGATGAACAGAAATATGTCAGCAATGATTTCTTACTGGTCAGCTCTTGGATGTATTTTTAGTCTATCGATTTGAAGTAACTCTGTCGGCGACAGTTCCAGATCGATATAGAAAAAAGATCAAGTCGGATTTCTCTGTTAATTTAGCCAGATCCCCACCCCTTCCGATCCCCCAGGTCCCGCTCAAATCCGTATTCATTCATAGACTTAGCTAGGATACATTTATCTGTTATTTGCGTTATATATCTGACCTTTCTGTGTTGAATTAATTTGATAGAATTTCATGTCAGAATCGAATCCGACGTCTGATCAACACGCTTGCAATTTTGACTGAGAAAGTTCTGTACTTTTGCCCTACGGATAGAGATCTTTCTTGGTGGCTTATTGGAAAGCTACCGTTACTTCGTTGTGTTTTGAATTGGTCGTTGTAGTTTGATTTTTTCCTTCCTTACTTTCTGTGCTGTTTTTCATACTCGCTTTCTTTTCCGTTATCATTTCTTACTTTCTTTCCCATTTTCCTTCCTTACTTTCTGTTCCATTTACCCCCTTATTTTCTCTTCCATTTTTCTTCCTTCCTTTCTTTTCCATTTTTCCCCTTATTTTCTGTCCCATTTTTCTTTCTTCCTTTCTTTTCCATTTTCCTTCCTTATTTTCTGTCCCGTTTTTCTGTCTTTCTTTCCCATTTTCTTGCTTCTCTCCCATATTCCTTTATTCCTTTCTCTGCCATTTTCTTCCTTCCTTTCTCTGCCATTTTCTTCCTTCCTTTCTCTGCCATTTTCTTCCTTCCTTTCTCTCCCATTTTTCTCTTATTTTCTCTTCCGCTTTTCTGTCTTACTTTCTCTCCTATTTTCTTTCTTCGTTTTTCTCCCATTTTTTCCCTTTCTTTCTTTCCCAATTTCCTTCCGTACTGTCTTTTTTCTTTTCTTTTCTATTGTCTTTTCTGTTTTCCTTTCTTACTGTCTTTTTATTTTATTTTTTTTCCATACTGTCTTTTCTATTTTCCTTTCTACTGTCTTTTGTATTTTCCTTCCATATAGTCTTTTCTGTTGACCTTTCTTACTGTCTTTCCCACTTTCCTTTCTACTGTCTTTTGTATTTTCCTTCCATATAGTCTTTTCTGTTGACCTTTCTTACTGTCTTTCCTACTTTCCTTTCTACTGTCTTTCCTA
>JAPXFY010000021.1:59326146-59331146 GCA_030674185.1 Monoplex corrugatus
AGGCGACTTATGCAGATGGTGCGGCAAGGCCTGCAGGACTACATGCTGGATGACTTGGAGGTCGAGGAGTATGATGTTTCCGTCACCTACTGCGACCCCACCACGCCCAACTTGCTACAGGTGAGTTCGTCTCGTCAGTATGTCCGTGTGTTTGTCTGTCTGTCCGTCCATCTGTCTGTTGCAGTTGTGTGTGTTGTGTGTGTCTCCTGCCTTTTTCTAGCGACTGTGCAGTTTAGTGTTTAGAGCGTTCGTTGCGTTTAGTTAAGGTAAAATCACTATTATTATTATTATTTTATTGTTATAATTATTATTATTATTATTGTTGTTGTTTTTCTTCTTCTTCTTCTTCCTCTTCTGTTTCTTCTTCTTCTTCTTCTTTTTTTTTCTTTTTCTTCTTCTCCTTCTCCTCCTCTCCTCCTCCTCCTTCATTTTCTTTCCCTTCTTCTTTGTCTTGTTCTTGATGTTAGGATAATGTGGAACACAGTTGTGAGGTGGAGGGTGCCCAGATTCGTCCCAACAATGAATTCTGCAACTACGTCTGTCCCTCAGTCTGTGTATTAAATACTGTAAGGTGGTCTTTGTCGATTGCATGCGTATGCCTGGTGCGTGAATGCGCTTTGATTTGAATTTCAAGATCTGGCGCCTTATAAATACTGTAATTATGGCATCGGCAGCACTGTTAGTCACTTGACTATCTGAGAATCCGGTATCCTCAGCTTTCCAAGGGCTCAGACCACAACTACCAGCTTTTCTACGAGCAAACGCTGCACTAACTTTCGAGCAGAAACAAAGAGACTTATGCAGTCAGCTTCCACAGTTCAGACAACAGAGGACGTATACTGTCTTGTAGCCTTCCTCTCAGGTGCCCTCCCTGTGTTCACCAGAAGCTAGAGAGTAAGTAAGTTTTCTTTCCTGACTAAGGCCTTCCAGCAAGTCAGTAGAACCAGAAGAGTAGTCCTCCGGTGGATCCCTGCCCACTGTGGGGTACCAGGAAACCAGATGTTAGATGAGTTGGCAAATAGAGGATCATACGGTGAGAATAAGAGCATCATCATCAGGTCATTCCTTAAGCCACGGACAGAAAGAGATGACTTCTACCTTCTGTCCAGAGAGCAGTAAGTGGTTCTGATGAGGCTCCACACCAGCCACAACCGGCTCAACACTCATCATCATCATCATCATCATCATCATCATCATCATCATCATCATCATCATCATGTGCCCTGCCGCATGGTGTTGGAGATCATGGTCTTCCATACGAATCTATCCCTTGTTGCTGCAAGTACATCTCCCACCCTCTCTGTCTTCAGCCATTCAGCAAGTCCGTCCAATATTTTCTCCCTGGGTCTACCTGGTGTCCTCTTTCACTCCAGCTTTCCTGTTGTGACCAGGCCCCGGATCTATAAACAGAGCATAAGGAGGACTTAGCGATTTATGCACTGCACAACTTTATGTCCTCGACAATGGAAAAATATTGCGGTCTATGAAGAGTGCTCTAATTTTCCTTTCTTCATGAAATGTCCTATAATTGTTGCTTGTCTTTTTCTAATCTTCTTTATTAATGATCTTCTTGTGTCTGCCTCCATCAAGACTGTCTCGTTTGTTTTCTTTGCTGCCCATGGAACTCTCAACATTCTTCATAGAAACCACATTTCGGCAGCCTCACTTTTGTTCTGACTTTGCGTGTTGACTGTCCACGCCTCAGAACCGTATAACAGTATCGGTTCTAGATAACATTCAGGAACTCTCTTCCTGATGTTAATTGATAGGTATTTGTCGATAAGAACGCTTTTAATCTTCTTGATTGCTATTTTGGCTTGACCGATTCTGCTGGCTATTTCTGATGTGCATCTGCCGTCTGGTGAGATGACTGTTCCCAGATATTTAAACGTATCCACCTGTCTCAAAGGAAAACGGGAAAACGGCCACAACATACATTCATCGCCAGATGTGGTCTGACCATACAGACAACAAACGAAAGGAGAAGAAGAACACACCGTCCTACTCCCCCAATTCCCTCCAGCAAAAAATGGATACCTGTCCACTTTTAGGGACGGCGAAGGTAAAGCAGCAAGAAGAGGTGGAGCATGGGCACTGCATGTATACCCATGTTTCCGAGAAACCTTACGGTCTGTAGTGTAAGCAAACTTCCCAACGACCACTCAGGCTGTGAGAAAAGCTTTTTGGTCTTAACCTTTGTTTTGCCAACTGTTATGAAAAGGAAACAGAAAAATCACGAAAATAGAATCAGAGCGCGTATTTAATACAATTAGACAAGACAAGCGCAAATTTTCGGCCAACTGGCCTTTGTCAAGCGTGAGATCACAAATGAACGAACACAAAATACGAAAATTGGGAGAAAAAGACTGAAACTTCCCTGCTGCTTTGTCCAGTGTGAGAAAAGGACTAAAAAATTGAGATCTATCTTCCCTCACGTACCCTCCGCTCTGCCTCCGATCCTCTGACTTTTCGCTTTCCACGCACTAAGCTCAATACCTATGGTCCACGAGCCTTCTCTGTTTCTGGTCCACTCTCCTGGAACAAACTTCCTCTCTCAGTCCGTCAGCAACCTACTTTTGTCTCCTTCAAGTCCGCTCTCAAAACTCACCTTTTCTCCTCTGCATAAAATCCTAACCTCACTCAACCCCCCTCTGCAGCCTGTCTCCACTCGGAGGGGAATCACTTTGTTTTAATATATAATTGTATATGATATGCTCTCTATAATTTTCCATTGCTTTTATTCTTGCTTTTATTGCTTTTATTCTTTCTCCCTATTTATAGCCATGCGTGTGTGTGTGTGTGTGTGTGTGTGTGTGTGTGTGTGTGTGTGTGTGTGCGTGTGTGTGCGTACGTGCGTGCGTGCGTGCGTGCGTGCGTGCGTGTCTGTTTCAGCGCTTAGATTTGATTTTGTCGAGACTTTGCGCTATATAAATATTGTAATTATTATTATTATTATTGAAGCTTCAGTCTTTTTCTCCAAATTTTTGTATTTGATGTTTGTTCATTCGTGATCTTGCGCTAGACTCGTCTAGTTAGTGTTAGGTGGTAGGCCTGCCTTATCCAAAGTTATCGCCCAACAGGTATGTACGTTGTACAATACAGGCAGCACTGCCTATGTTGAACAGTGTTTGACTACTGGTTTTCAAGCAGTATATTAATGCATGGTCCTTGACGTTATGTTGGAAAGTGTGTGCAAACAGGTAAGGACAAGCCAGCAGGAAGTGAAGTTCAAGTGCTGTACGTGGTGTAGGCTGCCTCGCTCAGCTCTGTGCATACTCGTGTTTGATCGCACTGTGTTTGTGGACAAACCCACTTTCACCCGTTGTCAAACTTGACCGGTGTTTGGGCTGAGCAACTACGAAAAGAGAGTGGGACGGGGAAACCCAGGGGTTAATCCATTGATAAGATAAAGGTTGGGGAACTGAGTAGACGCTGGTGACTGTGCAAAGTAGGTAACTTTTTTTTTTGGAAGATCCTGTTTTCTCTATTGTAGTCTGCTGTGCAGGTTGCATGTAAAACACTTTGTGGCTTCTTCTGTAGCGTGGGAAGAACTCTTTGCTCTTATTTTAATATGAAATAGTTTCCTGTTCGATGGATAAAAATTATGCATATATTCTCTCTCTCTCTCTCTCTCTCTCTCTCTCTCTCTCTCTCTCTCTCTCTCTCTCTCTCTCTCTCTTCTTTTCTTTGCTGTGCATGTATTTCTCTCTTTCTCTGTCTTCTTTGCAGTGATATGACGATGATTGTCCCGTGATGTGATGATTGTTCTGTAATATGACGATTAGCCTGTGATATGACGATTGTCCTGTGATGTGACGATTGTCCTGTGATGTGACGATTGCCCTATGATGTGACGATTGTCCTGTGATGTGACGATTGTCCTGTGATGTGACGATTGTCCTGTGATGTGATATGTCCTGTGATGTGACGATTGTCCTGTGATGTGATATGTCCTGTGATGTGACGATTGTCCTGTGATGTGACGATTGCATAGTGATGTGATGATTGTACTGTGATGTGACGATGATTGTCCTGTGATGTGATGATGATTGTCCTGTGACGTGAATATTTTCCTGTGCAGGTGTTACATAAAGGGAACATCGTCAACGTGACGTTACGGAATGACGTAAACGAGGCAAGCAGAGCGTCACATCTCATCACAGAGGATTGGAAATTTCCCTTTGTTGTTCATTCTCCGGCCGGCGCTGTGGAGGTAAGACTCGACCTCGTCTGTTTTGATGTTGTCGTCGTTGTTGTGTTGTTGCTGTTGTGGTCATTTTTGTTGTTATTATTGTTGTTGTTGCTGTTTTTCTGCTCCTATTCTGCCTTTACTGTATTCTTCGTTTTTTCCCCCACACCTCCGCCCGCCTCCTCTTCCTCGTCGTCTTCTTTTCTGTTTTCATCTTCGTTTTATTCTGTCTTCTTCTTATCACCATCGTCATTGTCCTCTTTTTCTGTAGTTCACGATACAGGCAAGGCCACAAGAGCGCTTCGCTTAGTGCATCGCCATCTTTTTTTGTTTTTTTTGTTTTTGTTTTTCTGTACATGTGTATTTCTGCTTACCTGTGAAAGTGGATGATTTTTCTATACAGTTTTGCCAGGGTCAGTTCCATTGTTGCCTTGGGATCTTTCACATGCGCTGACTGTGTTCTGTCTTATGTTTCGGTGTGTCTGGTTATTGTCTATTGTCCAACTTTCCATTCATTGTCTAGGTTCTGTTGTCTTTTTTTGTCGTGTTGTTTCATATTTTGTTGCTGTTGACTGAACGTTTTGTTAGTTCTGTTTTCTGTCCATAAAAAAAGCGTCAACAGCAGAGAGGCCTTGCCTTTGAAAACAGAGCAGTACTAGAGTTCTACCACAATTGGTCACATGGTCTATTGTATCCGAACAGTCACCTATCTGCACCTACAGAGAGAGGGGAAGAGAGAGAGAGAGAGAGAGAGAGAGAGAGAGAGAGAGAGAGAGAGAGAGAGAGAGAGAGAGAGAGAGATGGCAAGAAT
>JAPXFY010000021.1:59351146-59363646 GCA_030674185.1 Monoplex corrugatus
TTTTGTTTGCTTGTATTTTGATAGTGCTCAGGCTGTGTTTTCGTGTCTCTCTTTCTCTTGTCTTTAACCCCTTGACTCCCGACTCCCGCACCCTGTACACCAGCATCCTGCATTGTCAGCCATAACAGCAAAGCAAAACCTTGACCCTTTGATTCCCTCACCCTATCCACCAGCTTCCTGCAGGAAGCTAGTGGATGGGGTGAGGAAGTCAAAGGGTCAAGTTTTTGTAGTTGGTGGATAGGCTGCGGGAGTCAAAGGGTTAAACCTCCTATCGTGTGGCTAGTCTATTACTGTATGTCCTCTTGTTCACATTTTGCCACTTTGTTCACTCTGGGTTCGTTTGGTTGTAGTTTGATGGTGCTCGTTCTCTTTCGTATCTCTCTTTCTCTCATCTTTAAGAAGTGGCAAGGTGTTTTATCACTATTGTTCTTCGTTACCAGTGTTTTTTTTTTAGCCCTGGTATGGCTCTGTGCAGTCACTGGGCTTTAAACAACATTAACAATAACTCATAGTTTTGTACGTATGTTTGAATTCAGCTTTAAGAAGTAGACATTAGTAATGGCGGATATGGAAAATTGACCAAACATTTTTGTACCCCCCCCCCCCCCCCATTTTTGTACTTTGTCAGTGTCTTTACCTTCGATCAAAGAGATCAGTCAGTCAGTCTGTTTGTTTCTCGGTCTGTCTTTCTGTCCGTTGTCTGTCTGTTTGTCAGTCTCTCTCCCTCCCTCCTCCCTCTCACACACTCACACACACCACACACACACACACACACACACACACACACACACACACACACACACACACACACACACACACACACACACACAACACACACTCTCTCTCTCTCTCTCTGTCTCACACCACACACACACACACGCACGCATGCCACACCACACACACACACACACACACACACACACACACACAACACACACACACACACAACTGAAATTAATTTCTGCCTTTGTCTCTTTCCTTTCCTCTACCCCTCTCTCCGTTCTATCTGCCCCCCTCCTCTGTTTGTGATTCATTGTTTCAGTGATTTCGCTGTTGTTTGCCCCCCCCCCCCCCCCCCCCCCCTACTCTGACCCTTCTCGCTGTCTGTTACATTACCTATTTGAACAAATCCTCTTTTTTGTTGTTGTTGTGATGATAAATTATTTTAGCTCTCATGTAGATCTCTGCCCCTTTCATCTCTCTCTGTCTCTCTCTGTCTCTCTGTCTCTGTCTCTGTCTGTCTGTCTGTCTGTCTCTCTCTCTGGTTTAAAGAGAATTTTATTCAAGAAAAGAAGAGTCATAAATACAGCACAGCCTCTCCCTCCCTCCCTCCCTCCCTCCCCCCTCTCTCTCTCTCTCTGTGTGGCTCTTTCTCTCACCTGCTTTACTGTTCTGGATTTATGATCTTTAGAAAAAGATAAAACTACAATCAAAATTTATGAGACATTTTATGACAGAGAGGGTGGAAGATGTACTTGCAGCGACAAGGGACAGAACAGATTCAATCTGTATGGATGGCCGTGATCGCCAACGCCATGCGGCAGGGCACATGATGATGATGAGGAAAATGACTTGTTGTTCATGTGTGATTTCTGTGTATGTGTATACTAATAGATGGAGATGGGTAGTCATGAATTTAACATGGCATAAAGCCAGAAAAAACTGATTTGTTGCTGTCACGCTTGCCACGTACATAATGAATGAATCAAGAGTCTGCTGTAATACAGTTAGAAAGGAGATAACATGAAACTGTATTTTCCAACAGTATGGATATAGCACATGGACCAACTTGGAGATCGGCCGGTGTTGATCTACTTGCATTGGAACAAAAGAAAGTAAGATATTACGAAAGCATCAAAGGCTCCAATAAGCAACAATTTTTCATTCAGCAGTTTAATACACACAAAACAAGAAACACTGTTTAAAGTTTTGGCGATACACTCTTTCGGACTTACGCTACAGAGTCACGAACAAGGCATCATCACCATCATCATCATCATCATCGATCATCACCATCATCATCATCATCACTCATCATCATCATCACATCATCATCATCATCATCATCATCATCATCGTGTGCCCTGCCTCATGGCGTTGGCAATCATGACCTTCCATACGAATCTATCCCTTGTCGTACTACTAGCTAAATAATGCATCGTCTTTGCCCTTCGCGATCCAGACATCTACTGCGCGTTAACGAACAATGAAACCATCATTAATCACAGGGCGCTTGAAGAATGATTATTTATACATCTGTTGCACGGTCATCAGTTTGCCATAATATCTTTTTTAACGATGGTTTGAAATACACCCTCGTCCCCAAACATTACTGCAGTTACGTAGAGAAGAGTGGCACAATGGTTCAGTACATTCGCCTGCCAGTGACTAAACTCGAGTTCGGGGTTCGTTTCCGTGAGGCCCTGACTTTCCTCCTCAGTTTGACCGAAATCGAACTGAGCGTCTAGTTCTTCGAAGAGACGAAAAACGAGTGAGGTCCGTGTGCTTTCTGGCCTGCATACCTAAAGATCCTACGGTAGTTGAAAATCGTGAAGAGCAGGGCTTTCGGGCGGCTGTCCTGGATAAAACATTGAGAAATGGGTTGATTTCCCAGGTCCCTCCCCTTGAAAGCCAATTAGCCTCTTGCCTTTCTGAATCTTTGTGTAAAAAACTGCGCGACGCGCTTTTAAAGGGAGAGTACCGCGAGTCTGGCATGACAAATCCACTGTGACAAAAAAGATGACTATGAATTAATAACCCTTTGACTCCCGCACCCTGTCCACCAGTATCCTACATTGTCAACCATGCTAGCAGAGTAAAAACTTAACCTTTGACTCCCTCACCCTATCCACCAGTTTCCCCCTCCCCGAACTTTAGTTTAACTGTCTTTTTCCTTCCCCCTCCCCAGAGCCCTAGTCTTATCCTTGACTCCATCACCCTGTCCACCAGCTTCCCACAGGAAGTTGGTGAAGGAGTCAAAGGGTACGTTTTTGCAGCTGGTTGATAGGGACGGAGTCGAAGGGTTAATGCACCTCTTTCACATGTTCACTAATGATTTAACCTTTCACTCCCGCACTCGGTCAACAGCATCCTGCATTGCCAACCATTTAGCAAAGCAAAACTTAACCCTTTGAATCCCTCACCCTATCCACCAGCTTCCTGCAGGAAGCTGGTGGATAGGGTGAGGGAATCAAAGGATTAAGTTTTTGTAGTTGGTAGATAGGGTGCGGGAGTCAAAGGGTTAAGTCGCCATTAGCGGATGGGCGGACTGTGTAATGTATAATCCAGACAGCCGCTTACTGCACCGATGACCTAAGTGTGTTATAAAGGCGTCCTGTACCATACTGGCAAAGCTGTAATAGACTACTCGGCGCATAATGCTAAACATCTGTGAACAGCGCTGGCAAAGTCATAATCCTACACTCCTACACTTAACATGCACGCACGCACGCACGCACACCGCGCGCGCGCGCGCACACACACACACACACACACACACACACACACACACACACACCCTGCGTGCGCGCGCGCACACACACACACATTCACACACGACACACATACACCCCCCCCCCCCCCACACACACACACTCACTCACTCACTCGCTCACTCACACATATTCACTCACTCACTCACTCACTCACTCGCTCACTCACTCGCTCACTCACTCACTCACTCACTGACTCACTGACTCACTCACACACACTCACTCACAGACAGAGAGAGAGAAGTGTTTACCACACAAAAAAAAAAGAACTAGGGTACACTCAGTCTGTTAGGCGTGTGACCTTTGACCCAAGCTGTCATCATGTATCTGTTTCATCTACAACACAGCAGATTAACACGACAGTGAAGCGCCTCAGTCACCAGTTGGAAATAAACTTCTGTCATCAACATTCCCGTTGGTCGTTAGTAATTCTCACCTGATGGAAGTGTCAACGTAAAACCTCAATCACTCTATCAATCGGTTATCGTGTATAGGCCAAGGGTCTTGTGTGAGGCTCGTGCACCGTAACACATTCTGTCTTTGTCAATTCCCTGCCATCATTAGCTGCTCGGCACATGCATATTGCATGGTAAAATCAGCTTTCCCAAAGCAGATAAGAGTGCGACATCACGCACTGCAGTTTTCTGAGTCTGCCGATACATCATTGCAGACATTGTTCGGGCTTGTGTGAACGGTTTCTCGGCACGCTTGTGGGCGTCCTTCCCCTTCCCCCACCCCACCTGTGTCTTCGCGCGCGCGCGCGGCGCGGTGTGTGTGTGTGTGTGTGTGTGTGTGTGTGTGTGTGTGTGTGTGTGTAGTGTGTGTGCGTGTGTGTGCATGTGTGTGAGCGAGAGAGAGAGAGAGAGTTGTGTGTGAGGAGAGAGAGAGAGTGTGTGAGAGAGAAGAGAGTTGTGTGTGTGAGAGGTGTGAGAGAAAGAGAGAGAAAGAGAGAGAGAGAAAGAGAGAGAAAGAGAGAGATAGAAAGAGAGGGAGAGAGAAAGAGAGAGAGAAGAGAGAAAGAGAGAGAGAGAAAGAAAGAAAAAAGAAAAAAAAAAAGAGAGAGTTCAGACTTCGTATCGTTTATTCATGTAATAGGCCATTGCCCACCATGAAAGGGTACAATAATAATAATTAATAATAATTACAATATTTATATATAGCGCAAAATCTTGATAAAATCAAATCTAAGCGCTGAAGCAGAACACACACGCACGCACGCACGCACGCACGCACGCACCGCACGCACGCACGCACGCACGCACCGCACGCACGCACGACACACACACACACACACACACACACACACACACACGCGCATGGCTATAAATGGGGAGAAAGAATAAATGCAATAAAAGCAAGAATAAAAGCAATGGAAAATTATAGAGAGCATAGCATATACAATTATATATTATAACCATGTGATTCCCCTCCGAGCGGAGACAGGCTGCAGAGGGGGGGGGGGGGGGTTTGAGTGAGGTTAGGATTTTATGCGGAGGAGAAAAGGTGAGTTTTGAGAGCGGACTTGATGGAGACAAAAGTAGGTTGCTGACGGACTGAGAGAGGAAGTTTGTTCCAGGAGAGTGGACCAGAAACAGAGAAGGCTCGTGGACCATAGGTATTGAGCTTAGTGCGTGGAAAGCGAAAAGTCAGAGGATCGGAGGCAGAGCGGAGGGTACGTGAGGGAAGATAGATCTCAAGTAGGCTTGACAGGTAATCGGGGGCTGCGTTATTGAGGCTTTTGTAGCACATGGTGTCTAGTTTGTACTGTATGCGCTTTGATACAGGGAGCCAGTGAAGTTGTGCCAGGAGAGGAGATATGTGGTCAGCTTTTTTCTTTTTGAGTACAAGGCGTACAGCATTGTTTTGAATGCGCTGTAGGATGTGAATGGTGGAGGCAGGAAGACCAGACAGGAGTGAATTGCAATAGTCAATGCGAGACATTATGAAGGAGAGAACGAGTTTTGCAGTTGTTTCGACAGAGAGATATCCTGATCAGCCTTATACGATGGAGATGATAGTAGCAAGATCTGGCAGTTTGAGAAACAAAGTTGTTCATGGAGAGGGTAGAGTCAATGCAGACACCAAGCATGTGCTACAAAAGCCTCAATAACGCAGCCCCCGATTACCTGTCAAGCCTACTTGAGATCTATGTTCCCTCACGTACCCTCCGCTCTGCCTCCGATCCTCTGATTTTTCGCTTTCCACGCACTAAGCTCAAGCAATACATGTGTGTGTGTGTTTGATAGAGTCTTGGATTAAACACATCTGGCCTGTTGACCGCGCATCTTAACGTTTCCATCATTCTGGTGGTGTCCACTTAGTGTTTCCTAACTCCCTTGTCCTTCCTCCTTCTTTCCAGATCTTGCCATCGCGTTGACTTTTGCGCAGGCTTAAGGAGTCTGCAAGATAATAGCTGGCAGATTTGGGTGGAGCGCATATGGAATTGTCCCAGTGCGATGAATCGTATCCCTCTCGCACAAATTCCAAACTGTAACCCTTTGACTCCCGCATCCTATCCACCAACCGCAAAAAACTTAAACCCTTTGACTCCCTCACCATATCCACCAGCTTCTGACTCCCTCACCCTGTCCACTAACTGCAAAAACTTAACCCTTTGACTCCTCCCTATCCACCACTCTGACTCCTCACCTGTCCACTGCAAAACTTAACCCTTTGACTCCCTCACCTTCTCAGCTTCTGACTCCCTTACCTTTCACCAACTGCAAAAACTAAACCCTTTGACTCCTTCATCCTATTCTCCAGCTTCCTCGTTGAGGAGGGAGTCAACGGGTTAAGTTTTTGCTTTGCTGGCATGATTGAAAATCAGGATGCTGGTGGCCAGGGTGCGGGGGTCAAAGGGTTAAGGAAGGTTAATATTGTGTTTGGCCAAGCGGTAGCTTACCACAGAGGCTGTGTGGATGTTTACTTTTGTACCAGATGGAGGATCCTCCTTATCTGTCTGTGTACAGAACAAACACACAAGTAACTTCCTACTGTTGAAGCCAGATAACATTCGTCTCTTTGGAGAAGCGGAATCTCTTCAACATGGATACTGTCGCACTATGGCAGGAAATCGATTTCCCCTCTACACACACACACGCAGCGCGCGCACACACACACACATACACACACATGCACGCGCGCGCGCGCACTCACACACGCACACTTTACATTCACTCTCTCTCTTTCTCTCGCATTACACACCCGCACGCGCGCGCGCACGCACACACACACGGGCGTGCATGCACGCACGCACGTTCGCACGCACGCTCGTATACTTGTATACAGACATGCATGCATGCATGCATCATATATTCATACATATATACATACACATCACATACATCACATCACATCACATACATCACATCACATCACATCACATCACATCACATACATACCGCATCGCATGCATCGCATCGCATACGCATAGCATCGCATCGCATGCATCCATAGCATCGCATCGCATGCATCGCATGCATACATCGCATCATCGCATGCATACGCATCACATCACATCACATCACATCACATACATCACATCACATACATCACATCACATCCATCGCATCACATCGCATAGTATACACATCACATCGCATAGTATACACATCACATCATAGTATACACATCACATCGCATAGGTATACACATCACATCGCATAGTATCACATCACATCGCATAGGATACACATCACATCGCATAGGTATATCACATCACATCGCATAGGTATACACATACACGAAATACACATTCACATCGCTAGGTATAACACATCCTTGCATAGGTATACACATCACATCGCATAGTATACATATCACATCCTAGGTATACACATCACATCGCCATAGGTATCACACATCACATCGCATAGGTATACACATGACACTACACTCACACTAAGTGCACCGCGAGAGAAAGATCTGCTTGATCTTGAAGTACCATCACTTGATACAATACGTTTCCCTCACAGGAAACCACTACCTCCCCCACACATCGCGCACACACACTCACCACATCATCACCACCACCACACCATCACACTACACTGGATGGGACCCGGAGCACCAATGCCTCGCCACTCTCCGGACATCACCTCCCAAGCTCCCGACGCCAATCGATAGTCATTTCATCAAGCTAAGGGGGGGCTGTCCATGCGTTGCATGACCTACTGGGACCAGTCATTAGTTACCTTGATCAGGTTATGTGTGATTTATACTTGGACATGGCGTTGTGAAAGCCAGCACAATGAGCTTCACTATCACAGACCATCGTCAAACCATTCAGATTTGGTAATGTCTTCGGCTCCAGCACCCTCAGGTGTTTCTTGTTGACTGAACTAAACAGATAACTGACTGGACCGTTATTAGAAGACAGTTAACATTGGCGATTTGTGTATTTTGAGAAAACTGATCAGCATTGATGAATTATTCTCCTTGATTTTTGAAAAACTCATCGACATCGGTGATTTATGTACTTTGCAGTATTGGAAAATTGATCAGCATTGATGACTTATGCACTTTCCATTTTTGGAAAACTGATTAACATGGATGACTTGTGCACTGTGTGTTGTTGGAAGACTGATTGACATTGGTAACGTATGTATTTAGCATTGTTGGAGAGCTGATTAGTATTGGTTTTAGGACAGTAGACTTGGCCTTGTTGGAAAACCAGGTAGCGTTTGTGATTTAACACTGTCGGGAACACAGACACAGACACGGACAGACAGACAGACGGACAGACAGACAGACACACGCACACATGGAAGCTTTCAAAATGAATTTACAATAATAGAGTCAACGAGACACGACACATTGAAGAGTTGTTCTATTTGAAATGCATACAAAGTGGATCTTTAATTAAAATAAGTGTGTGTGTGTGTGTGTGTGTGCGTGTGTGTGTGGTGTGTGTGTGTGTGTGTGTGTGTGTGTGTGTGTGTGTGTGTGTGTGTGTGTGTATGTGTGTGTTTGTGTGTGCGTGTGTGTATGTGTGTGTGTGTGTGTGTGCGAGCGCGCGCGTGTACGCGTTCCTGTATGTGTGTGTGTTCGCGTGCGTGTGTTCATGCACGTGCACACATGCATTGAAAACATTCAGGTGACCATACTTAACACTACTACTGTACACTACTAGTGTCTCCTATTTCACAGTTCTTAAGAGAGGAATTAAGGATGTTTGACTGACAGACTTTGCTTTGGGTCCCTGATGTTGGCTTGGCTGTAACAGGACCTTTATCTCATTGAGGTCTGCAAACAGTCTTTGTAATGCTCGCCGGAGACATACAAGAAATGGACTTACAGCTGCCAAGGAGAAGAGTGGCAGAACGGTTAAGACGTTCACCGGCCAGTAACTAAACTTGAGGTCCCAGACCGGTTGTATTGAATACGCGTTCTGATTCTTGTTTCGTGTTTTTTTTTTTCTTCTTCTCTCTTCTGGTTCCTGTTTGCTTGAACTCGGGCAGTCACACTTTTTGGGTTTGAGGTTCCAGGGTTTGTTTACCGTGGAGGCTTCGACTTTTCTCCTTACTTTGACTGGAAAAAAGAGCTGAACATCTAGTCCTTCGGAAGGGACGAAAAATCCAGTCGGACTGGTTCCTATTTGCTTGAACGCGGGCAGTCCACTTGTTTTGGATTAAAAAAAAATCGCAGTGCATTTTTTCAGCGGCAGTATTGGCATCATTTCTGGCGTTTGATATAGGAAAAGTATAGGTTACCCTTTGACGTTTCAAACAGAAAACTTGCTTATCGCAAGGGACGTGGAGGCTTGAAGAGTGTGATCCCTTCTTTTGTGGTTTAGTTTTTTGAGTTGAGGATTCCTCTCTGTATGGGGAGCAAGCGACTCCTTGACATGAAAATTGTGTCAGCTATCATCTTGAGATCTGGTCTTCCCCCCTTGATAGGGAAACAGTTAAAGATTGTATGAGGAACATCCGCTTCTTATCACAAAAAAGTGTGTCGGCCATCTGTCGCTATCAGTTAACCCTTTGACTCCAGCATCCTGTCCACCAACTGCAAAACTTTAACCCTTTGACTCCCACATCCTTTTCACCGACTGCAAAAACTTTAACTCTTTGACTCCATCACCCTATCCACCAGCTTCCTGCAGGAAATCGGTAAAGTAGTTCGAACAAGTTGTTCCAATATAAACATGGAAGTAATCAGCTCGCTTGACTGTATTATGAGGCGAGTTGCTGTTAACCTTTTAACTCTCGCACCATATCCCCCCAATGCAAAATTTTAACCCTTTGACTTCTTTATGGATAGGGTAAGGGAGTCAAAGGCTCAAGTTTTTGCTTTGCTAGTATGGTTGTAAATGCAGGAAGCTGGTGAGCAAGGTGCGGGAGTCAAAGGGTTAAGAATCATCTTCACTCTCACCCCCACCCCCCACCCGTCAGGGACACTGTATCAGTCCCCACATGTTAGTTTCGCACGCCCTTTCCTCATCATCGAATGCAAATCCCTTTAGGATAAGCTCTAGCGGTTGGGCTTGGGTCGTGAGTTAATGTACAGTCATGACTTTAGGATGTTGGGTTTGAAGTGGTCTGGTTCGGGTTTCAAGGCCTCTCACTCCTGAACCGGTGCTGCATCAGATATTGCTCCTCCTTCAGATATTTTTGGTTTCAGTTTCAGTTTCTCAAGAAAACGTCTTCGCTTTGGGAATGAATTCAATATACACTAACGTCACAGGTGCCGTGTATATGGTGATCATGTCACAAGCCTTAAGCCTGCACAGGAACCCATGAGGTGGTCAGCTCCTGAGGTCCTACGTAGCCTATGTTTTCATCATGTCGAACTTGCTCGGCTATCCATGACACGTTTCTTCCATCCTTTTCTGTCAGACATTGCAGTAGGTAGTTCATCATACTGACAGCCAGTATCGTATCATCGATCAGTTGGTCGGCGAAGGTCTGCTTTGGACGTCCTGGTCTTTGTTTGCCGTGACTGGGTCTCCATAGTAGAACATCCCCCACCAGTTCTTCTTTGCTACGCTAGCAGTGTCCCGTGAAGCGCAGTCTTTGTTGACGTATTGATTTACTGATTGGTGGGATCTTACCGTATAACTCTTTGTTAGTTGGATGTTCTCTCCAGGATTTGTTCAGGGCTGCACGCAGCATTCGTGTGTATGCTCCATCAATCTTCCTCTCCAATGTCGTTGTTAGGGTCCAAGAGATTGAGCCATATGTAAGAACGGACTCCACTGCTGCTCGGAAGAAGTTCCTTTTCAGGTTGTCTGGTAGTTTGGATTTCCAGATTTTGTCCAGTTGATTTAGTGCGTCCCAGGTATTTCCGAGTCTGGTGTTGACGTCTTGTTATGTTTTACCTAGTCTATATATTTTTTATACTAGATTTGTATCTATCATTGGAATAGTCTTGGTTACACGTAAATGACATGTGTATCTGTGTATCTTATCTTCAAAGAAAAGAACAAATAAATCAAATAAATAAACAATTAAAGGTCTGAATCACAACATAACAAGTCACTCTGTATAAACGTGTCTCACTTCTCAGAAAGCCCCCTCCTTCAGATAAGGCAAGGCGACAGATGTCTTGTGTATTGTCGCTGTGGAGGTGAACTAAAGTGCGGCCATTGATCAATAAAACGAAGTAATACGCAGCCATTGTTCAGTAAAACGGATTAACACGCAATCATGGACTGGACAATCATTGATTGTCAAAACGGACTATCACGCAATCATTGATCAGCACAGCAGACTATCACGCAGTCGTCGATCAACACAGCAGACTATCACGCAACCATTGATTGTCAAAACGGATTATCACGCAACCATTGAACAATAAAACAGACTAACACTCAGCGATTGAAAACAATATTGAAAACAGACTAACACTCAGCCATTGATCAGTACAACAAACACACAACCACTGATCAGTACAACAGACTAACACTCAACCGTTGATTGATGAAACAGACTAACACTCAACCACTGATCAGTACAACAGACTAACACTCAACCACTCATCAGTACAACAGACTAACACCAACCACTGATCAGTACAACAGACTAACACTCAACCACTGATCAGCAAAACAGACTAAAACTCAACCACTGATCAGTACAACAGACTAACACTCAACCATTGATCAGTAAAACAGACTGACATTCAATCATTGATCAGCAAAACAGACTAACGCTGAACCATTGATCAGCAAAAACAGACTAACACTCAACCATTGATCAGTAAAACAGACTAACACTCAACCATTGATCAGTAAAAACAGATTAACACTCAACCATCGATCAGTAAAAACAGACTAACACTCAACCATCGATCAGCAACACAGACTAACACTCAACATTGATCAATAAAACAGACTAACTCTCAACCACTGATCGATAAAACAGACTAACACTCAATCATTGATCAGCAAAACAGACTAACACTCAACCATTGATTAGCAAAACAGACTAACACACAACCATTGATTAGCAAAACAGACTAACACTCAACCATTGAACATCAAAACAGACTAACACTCAACCATTGATCAGTAAAACAGACTAACACTCAACCATTGATCAGTAGAAACAGACTAACACTCAACATTGATCAATAAAACAGACTAACACTCAACATTGATCAATAAAACAGACTAACTCTCAACCACTGATCGATAAAACAGACTAACACTCAATCATTGATCAGCAAAACAGACTAACACTCAACCATTGATTAACAAAACAGACTAACACACAACCATTGATTAGCAAAACAGACTAACACACAACCATTGATTAGCCAAACAGACTAACACACAACCATTGATCAATAAAACAGACTAATACTCAACGATTGATCAGCAAAACAGACTAACACTGAACCATTGATCAGTAAAACAAACACTCAACCATTGATCAGTAAAACAAACACTCAACCATTGATCAGCAAAACAGACTAACACTCAACCATTGATCAGCAAAACAGACTTACACACAACCATTGATCAATAAAACAGACTAACACTCAACGATTGATCAGCAAAACAGACTA
>JAPXFY010000021.1:59366146-59368646 GCA_030674185.1 Monoplex corrugatus
AGTGTTTTTTTTGCTTTTGCTAGCATGGTTGACAATGCAGGATGCTGGTGGGCAGGGTGTGGGAGTTAAAGAGTTAACGGAAACAAGTTTTCCTCTTTGTTATCTTGGCTGCATGGAGGTCATATTCCTTCATGACGTTTTGGATGTGTATTGCTGGTTCACTCCCACCTACCCACCCACCCACCCTCCCACCCTCACACTCTCCCACCCTCCCACCCCAGTCACAGTCACACAGACACTCTTAAACCTCTCCGTGCCTTTGTTTTAAATGCCCCCTCGCCACCTTCTCTGTCTCTGTCTCTGTCTCTATGTGTGTGTGTGTGTCTCTCTGTCTCTGTCTCTGTCTGTCTCTGTCTCTATATGTGTGTGTGTGTGTGTGTGTGTGTGTGTGTGTGTGTGTGTGTGTGTGTGTGTGTGTGTGTGTGTGTGTATGTCTCTCTCTCTCTCTCTCTTATGGGTCGGTGGCCTACACAATAAACCATGTGTCACTCTCTCTCTCTTTCTCTCTCAGTATATCTGTTGTAAACTTAATGTTTTCATACCTCATCATCAACCCTTATAAAGAATGTAGGGTCAGGTATCTCTTTACAGCTGTGTAGACTGGAGACCGCTCGAACAAAGATTAGTAAGGGTGGCTCATACCCGTGCTGTTGGACTGGCAGGCAAGATCTTTGTCTGTGGGAGAGAACAAAGACCCAGACAATACATTGCAATATGAGAAGATTCATGTTACAGTATGATACACAGCCCAACACAGTACAGTGTCTGGTGCCATGCAGTACAGTACACTGCTGTAGTATATTATATGACAAACGTATAGTGCGATATATTGTACGGTCCAACATCGTACCAGATAATACCATACCAATACCATGCTCTACCTTACCTGATCTTACCTTACCTTATCTTACCTTATCTTATCTTACCTTATCTTACCTTATTTTATCTGATCTTACTTTACCTTATCTTATCTACCTTATCTTACCTTACCATACCTTACTTTACCTTACCTTATCTACCTTATCTTACCTTACCTTACCGTACTTTACCTACCTTATCTATCTTATCTTATCTACCTTATCTTACCTTACCTTACCTTATCTACCTTATGTTACCTACCTTACCTTACCTCACCTCACCTTCACCTTTACCTTGTCTTACCTTACCTTTACCTTACCTTACTTTACCATACCTTACTTTATCTTACTTACTTGACCTTACCTAACCTTACCTTACCTTTGCCTTACCTTACCACACCATACCTTACCTTACTGTAATGTACCATATGGTACCGTACCGTACCTTACCGTATCGTACCGTACCATACCGTGCCATGCCATACCATGCCGTACCGTACCCTACCGCCATACCATACCATACCATACCATACCATACCATACCATACCATACCATACCATACCATACCATACCATACCATACCATACCATACCATACCGGTAGTAAGAAACTATGGGGAGAGCCAGACAGCAGAAGAAGGTCCTCAGAGGAGAAACCCCCGTCAAGCAAGTGTTTCGGCCCTTAACTCCTGACACTCTAAGGGGGTCAGGATGCATCCAGGTCATGATTTCTGGTTGCCCCCACTACTGTCGCCATTTCTTTCTTTTTTGTTTGTTTTTGTTTTTGTTTTTTTAACTTCAGAAATGTGGAAATATAATAGAATTTAAGTTGGATTGCTCCTTTGACAGACTGATACAAATATAAGACGCAAACCCCATACGCCGCAAGGCAGGACCCGAAGAACCTTGCCAACACATAGGGCTTATGTGCAGGCTGAAGGCTTATGCCCTGATCATACTGGATTTCCTCCATCACATAGCATCAGTGGCGTCAGTACATACGGAATTCATTGCTAGTGTGGGAGACGTTTATCTGGAGAAATTGAAACTGATCTTCTTCACAGTGACACCGCTGCCGTTATCAGTTGGCAAGGATTTTGATGTCCCGTCTTCAGTCCTGGACCGAAAATCCCTTTGTGTGGGTAGAGGTTGTGCACACAGCTTAGGATGTTTCCCATTGTTGAAGGCGCGTGTTGGAGTGTTGTTAAGACTTTTAAACGCCTGGTCTCCGCGTAGGGCGTATATGCTGGCCTTGGGAGCGTTCGTAGTAACAACCCCCCCCCCCCCCCCCCGTGGGGATGTCGGGGGCTCTTTCAGTATAAATAGTATCCCCGCATTCTTAAATAGTATCCCCACCTTCTGGAAATTCTGGGCTAGAAATGTCCTCTTTCCTGTCACTTTCTTTGTTTCTGCCTTGTTCCTTTACTTTGTGTCGTTTCTTACTGTCATTTTCTGCCTTGCTGGTCCATTCACCTGTATGTGTTCGATAAAGTCTTAGTATTTTTTTCTTCGGATTGATCATTGGTACATGTGTTAAGTGCATTTTTGGTTCTAAGAAGGTGAGATATGCGGAAGTAATTGTAGGTGATATATGTCCGGTTTTATATCTATGTTTTAGTGTTCTTAGGTATGCTTAAATTTGT
>JAPXFY010000021.1:59401146-59466146 GCA_030674185.1 Monoplex corrugatus
TAAACCTTGTGGATATTGGTGTGTACAGGGAAGTCTGGTATATTGGCACTTCCCTAAAACTTGTGGCTATTGGTGTGTGCAGAGAAGTCTGATATAATGGCACTTCCCTAAAACTTGTGGACGTCGGTGTGTACAGGGAAGTCTGATATAATGGCACTTCCCTAAAATTTGTGGATGTTGGTGTGTGCAGGGAATTCTGATATAATGGCATTTCCTAAACCTTGTGGATATTGGTGTGTACAGGGAAGTCTGGTATAATGGCACATCCCTAAAACTTGTGGATATTGGTGTGTGCAGGGAAGTCTGGTATAATGGCACTTCCCTAAAACTTGTGGATGTTGGTGTGTACAGGGAGATCTGATATACGATTAAAATGGCATTTCTCTTAAACTTGGTGCTATTGGTGTGTGCAGGGAAGTCTGGTGTACGGTCACTATGGCACCGATGCAGACCTGCTCATCCTCCAGGCCAAGAGAGTGTTGCTCAAGGGTCGTGTTGTTCTTCTGCGCTTGGGTAGGACGTCCCTGGCTGAAAAGGTTTGTACCCTTTGTGTTAAATTGTGTGTGTGCGCGCGTGTGTGTGTGTGCGTGTGTGTGTATACGTGCGTGCGTGCGTGCGTGTGTGTTTGTGTGAGTGTTAGTGTGTGCGTTTGTGTGTGTGTGTGTGCGTGCGTGCGCGTGTCCGTGTGAAATATGTGTGATTGTGTGTGTGAATGCGCACTCGTGTGTTTGTGTGTTTGAGTGACAGAGATTTTGTGTGCGTTTTGTGTGCCAGCATGTGCGTATGCGTATGCATACATGCACAAGTGCTTGTATACGACAGACAGACAGACAGATAGACACACAGACTGACTGCATTTTGTAGTGTAGTATTTGTATAACAGTCGTGCGTGCGTTCGTTCTTTGATTTAACGTCTTTAAATCAAGAACGAACGCACGCACGATCGTTAAAAACAAATACTACACTACACAAATGCAGTCAGTCTGTGTGTCTGTGTGTCTGTCTGTCTGTCTGTCGTATACAAGCGTTGTGTGTGTGTGTGTGTGTGTGTGTGTGTGTGTGTGTGTGTGTGTGTGTGTGTGTGTGTGTGTGTGTGTGTGTGTGTGTGTGTGTGTGTGTGTGTGTGTGTGTGCGTTCGTTATTTTTTTTAACGCCTGTTCAGATATGTGCTTTTAGACGAGAGAGAGAGAGAGAGAGAGAGAGAGAGAGAGAGAGAGAAGAGAGAGAGAGAGAGAGAGAGTGAGTGAGTGAGTGAGTGAGTGAGTGAGTGAGTGAGTGAGTGAGTGAGTGTGTGTATGTGTGTGTGTGTGTGTGTGTGTGTGTGTGTGTGAGCGCGCGCGCGCGCGTGTTTGCATGTTTCACTGAACACATTATGTCTACCCCTACATATCGTAAGTGCACGGTCCATAACACCCGTGTGAAAAACACCGCATAGTGCAGTCCGCCCACAGTGGAATGAATCAGATGCCAGAGCGGGTACGCGTGAAATCAACTTCACCGTCTATTCGAATAGTGGAGCTCCGTTTATGCGTTTAGCCTTCCCTTATTCCGCTCTGTAAACCGCAAGATCAACCTGTGGCCACACCCTGCATTAACCATTTCATTCCTTTCATTCTCATAGCTAAGGTCTTTGTTAACGCTTTTATTCCGTCCTTATTGCCGGATATACAGGAAGATAAACAAAGAAATCAGGACTAGGTGCAATGAAGCTAAGGAAGCTAGGCTGAAAACAAAATGCAAAGAAATCTTGAAGATCGACACAAGACGGATCCTCAGGGTATGTACAGACGAATTGAAGAAATTGTCCACAGGAAAAATACATGTACATCAACTGGTTGCTTAAAATCGAAAGATGGTACGCTTCTCATGGAAAAAGACAAAATATTAGACAGATCGGGAGAGTACATTAAAGACCTTTTTGAGGATGACAGAAATGAAGAACACATTATAAAAAGAGAACTTTGAAGGACCACCCATAATGAAAGATGAAGTTAGAGCAGCACTGAAAAAGATGAAACCAGGAAAAGCCCCCGGACCAGACAACATTACTACAGAGATGATTGAAACTCTGGAGAAAAAATAACAGTCCTCCTAAATGAAATTTACGACACTGGAAAAATCCCCAAAGATATGTCATATATCTCATTAACCCTTTCATTCCCTCACTCTATCCACCAGCTCCTTCCCCATCCCTCTCATTGCGAGATCACACTTTCACTCCCTCACCCTACCATCATATCTACCACCTCCCCCCCCCCTAATCCCCCCGCAAAACCATCCTCTGTTAACATCCAACATTTAACCCTTTCATTATCTCACCCTGTCCATTAGCTTCTTGTAATTGCTGGGTGGGGGATGGAGTATATAGGTTAATGAGGGTCAATACAGTCAGATTTTGAACACTGCATCTGTTCTTAACATTAATGTCAGGAGGTCAAAATACTTGTTGACTGCCCAGTATGCCGCTGACTTGAAGGGCAGATCCTTCAGATCCTCCACGTCAGGGAAAAAGATGAAAGGTAAAGAGTTCAGGTGTAATCCAGTGACAACTTTGACATGTGTGGACGTGTCATTTCACTTTGACTTCGGTTTGGTGTTGGTCATTTATGGCCTACTACGAGTGGTTGCTGTATTAGGAAATGAAATTATCCTGAGAGGTGTGCTTATTTGTGTCATGGTGTCGCTTCAATATTTGAGGTTCAGTCTGATTGCAGAGGTTTGAGTAAGGTTTGGGGGTCCTTCTGTGACCCAGCTTCAGTTTCTGTTTCAGTTTCTCAAGATGACGTCTCCGCGCTCGGAATGAATTCCGTATGCATTAACATCACAGGTGCCATGTGATGGAGAAGATCCAGAATGATCACGGCACAAGCCTTAAGCCTGCATATAAACCCACGAGCTGGCCAGGTCCCGAGGTCCTACCTAGATAGTTCCGTAACCCTGGGGTCGTAGGGGAGCGAGGTGACAGAGACCTCAACTTTTCCCTGGGGCCAGCAATATGAGGGCGGCGCCCATCCCCTCTCCCTCGCTTCAAATTCATATTCATATTCACATTTTTTTAAAGCAAGACTTCAGAAAGGCAAGAAGGCTACTTGCTCTTAAAGGGGTAGGACCTGGGAAATCAACCTATATCTCCAATATGTTATACCAAGGCAGCCGGGCAATGCCCTGTTCATTTCTCCACCCTTTCAGCTCGTCACACACCTCAGCGTCTTGTCACTCACCACCTCCACCCACGCGCTCATTTCGACTGTCCAGCCACAGCTCAAAGCCACCGAAAGATGCAACATAAGAGCAAGGCATGATGAAGGCGAGAGAGAGAGAGAGAGAGAGAGAGAGAGAGAGAGAAGAGAGAGAGAGAGAGAGAGAGAGAGAGAGGACAACTTTGACATTTTTACCTTCATGAGGGACCTGTATGAACAGCGCTGTAAGTGCCTTACGGTGCAGTCTGCCACACGGATGGCTGACGCTGAAGCTAGAGTGGTTGTGCATGAAATCAACTTCACCGGGTGCTCACTGAACCTCGCTATTCATTTAGCCTCCCCTTATTCCGCTCTGTAAACCGCAACATCAGCGTGTATTCACCGTCCACGTTAACTACTTCATTCCCTTATCTTCGAAGCAAGATCAGCCTCTGTTGATAGCCCGCATTAACTCTTTCATTTCTCTCGTTCAGGAAACAAGATCAGCCTCTGTTGATAACCCACATTAACCCTTTCATTGCCTTGTTCAGGAAGCAAGATCAGCCTCTGTTGATAGCCCACATTAACCCTTTCATTGCCTTGTTCAGGAAGCAAGATCAGCCTCTGTTGATAGCCCACATTAACCCTTTCATTGCCTTGTTCAGGAAGTAAGATCAGCCTCTGTTGATAGCCCACATTAACCCTTTCATTGCCTTGTTCAGGAAGCAAGATCAGCCTCTGTTGATAGCCCGCATTAACCCTTTCATTGCCTTGTTCAGGAAGTAAGATCAGCCTCTGTTGATAGCCCACATTAACCCTTTCATTGCCTTGTTCAGGAAGCAAGATCAGCCTCTGTTGATAGCCCGCATTAACCCTTTCATTCCCTTGCCCTGGAAACAAGGTCAGCATCTATTGACAGCCCGCATCAACCCTTTCATTTCTCTTTTTCAGGAAGCAAGATCAGCCCTGTTGATAGCCCGCATTAACCCTTTCATTTCTCTTGTTCGGGAAGCAAGATCAGCCTTTATTGACAGCCCATATTATCGTTTCATTCCTTTGTTCTGGAAACAAGATCAGCCTCTATTGACAGCCCACATGACACCTTTCATTCCCTTGTTCGGGAAGCAAGATCAGCCTCTGTTAATAGCATGCATTAGCCCTTTCATTTCTCTTATTGGGGAAGCAAGATCAGCCTCTGTTGATTGCCCACATTAACCCTTTCATTTCTCTTGTTCAGGAAGCAAGATCAGCCTCTGTTGATAGTCCACATTAACCATTTCATTCTCTTGTTTTCGATGCAAGATTAGTCTCTGTTGACAGCCCACATTAACCCTATTTCCGTTGTAAGCTCAGCCTCTGTTAACAACCCACATTAACCATTTCATTCCTTTATTTTCGACGCAGGATCAGCCTCTGTTGATAGCCCACGTTAACCATTTCATTCCCTTATCTTCGACGCAAAATCAGCCTCTGTTGGCAGCTGTCATTAACCATTTCATTCTCTCAGCCTGACCACCATCTTCTTGCAGAAATCGGATGGGTAGGGGATGGAGTGTAAAAGGTTAATGTGGGTTAAAGCATTGACAGGCTCTGAATTCATCGTCTGACAGTTATAATTACAGTTACATACAGATATCGACGTGACCCACTCCAAACATTCTAAAGCTTGAGTGAGGGTTTTGTGAACTGGGCTTCCCCCCCTTGTCACTCCCTCCCCCTGTCCTCCCCCACCTTCCTGTGAAAATAACGGGGGTAGAGTGAAGGAGTGAAAGGGTTAATGTGGGTCACAACACGGTCAGAGTCTGACAGTTCTTTGAACTGAAGACAAAGAGATCACTTTTGCCTTCCAGTTAACCCTTTTGGTTCCTGCACCCACGTCCACCAAGCATCCTGCATTGTCAACCATGCTAGCCAAGCAAAAACGTAACTCTTTGACTCCCTCACCCTATCCACCAGCTTCCTGCAAACAAACTTAACTCTTTTGACTCCCTCACCCTATCCACCAGCTTCCTACTTAACTTACAGACTCCCTCACACCCTGTCCACCAAGTATCCTGCATTGTCAACCATGCTAGCAAAGTAAAAACTTAACTCTTTTTCCTCACCCTATCCACCAGCTTCATGCAAGCAAAAACTTAACTCTTTGACTCCCTCACCCTATCCACCAGCTTCCTACTTAATTCTTTGACTCCCTCACCCTATCCACCAGCTTCATGCAAGCAAAAACTTAACTCTTTGACTCCCTCACCCTAATCTACCAGTTTCCTACTTAATTCTTTGACACCCTCACCCTAACCACCAGCTTCCTCCTTAACTCTTTGACTCCCTCATCCTATCCACCAGCTTCCTACTTAATTCTTTGACTCGCTCACCCTATCCACCAGCTTCCTACTTAACTCTTTGACTCCCTCACCCTACCACCAGCTTCCTACTTAACTCTTTGACTCCCTCACCCTAACCACCAGCTTCCTACTTAATTCTTTGACTCCCTCACCCTATCCACCAGCTTCCTACTTAACTCTTTGACTCCCTCACCCTAACCACCAGCTTCCTACTTAATTCTTTGACACCCTCACCCTAACCACCAGCTTCCTACTTAACTCTTTGACTCCTCATCCTAACCACCAGCTTCCTACTTAATTCTTTGACTCGCTCACCCTATCCACCAGCTTCCTACTTAACTCTTTGACTCCCTCACCCTATCCACCAGCTTCCTACTTAACTCTTTGACTCCCTCACCCTATCCACCAGCTTCCTACCTAACTCTTTGACTCCCTCACCCTATCCACCAGCTTCCTACTTAACTCTTTGACTCCCTCATCCTATCCACCAGCTTCCTACTTAATTCTTTGACTCCCTCACCCTATCCACCAGCTTCCTACTTAACTCTTTGACTCCCTCATCCTATCCACCAGCTTCCTACTTAATTCTTTGACTCCCTCACCCTATCCACCAGCTTCCTACTTAACTCTTTGACTCCTTCACCCTATCCACCAGCTTCCTACGTAACTCTGACTCCCTCATCCTATCCATCACCTTCCCACTTAACTCTTTGACACCCTCACCCTAGTCAAAGAGTTATGTTTTTGCAGTTGGTGGGTAGGGTAGGGGAGCCAAAGGGATAAGCTTGTGACGCTTGGGTGAACGTTTCTTTAACCCTTTGACTACCGCACCCTATCCACCAACTGCAAAAACTTAACTCTTTGACTCCCTCACACTATCCACCATCATCCTGGAAGAAGCTGGTGGATAGGGTGAGGGAGTCGAAGGGTTAAGGTTTTGCTCTGATAGCATGGTTGACATTGCAAAATGCCGGTGGACAGGGTGCGAGAGTCAAAGGGTTAAGCATGGCTTAAAATGTAGACGAGTTTTTGCTGTACCCGGAAATGTAACGGCTGAGTGGGGTGTTGTGTTTGTCAAGTTGTGGCCGTTATTTGAACTGCTTTTTGGGGCACAGTCATCCGACTGTTGCCGATTTGTTGAATACGGCAGCTGTTTATGACGACAGAATCATTGTTTCGTAAAGGAGATTTACACATTATTTTAGATATTAAAAAAATTCTCTCGTCAACGTTAAAAATGTCAGCTCTGCACGAATGCTGATGTTGTTGCTATCTGTGGTGTTTTCATCGCTCGTGGATTGATTGATTGATTGATTGATTGAGAGAGAGAGTGAGTGAGTGAGTGTGTGTGTTGTGTGTGTGTGTGTGTGTGTGTGTGTGTGTGTGTGTGTGTGTGTGAGAGAGAGAGAGAGAGAGAGAGAGAGAGAGTGTGTGTGTGTGTATTTGTGTATGTGTGTGTGTGTTCGTTCGTTCTTTGATTTAACGTCTTTTCACTATAAGTGTGTGTGTGTGTGTGTGTGTATGTGTGTGTGTGTGTGTGTGTGTGTGTGTGTGTATGTGTGTTTGTGTGTGTGTGTGTGTGTGAGAGAGAGAGAGAGAGAGAGAGAGAATGTATATTTGTGTGCGCGCGCGCGCGCGCGCGAGAGAGAGAGAGAGAGAGAGAGAGAGAGAGAGAGAGAGTGTGTGTGTGTGTGTGTGTGTGTGTTGTTGTGTGTGTGTGTGTGTGTGTGTGTGTGCGTGCGAGAGAGAGAGAGAGAGAGAGAGAGAGAGTGTGTGTTGTGTGTGTGTGTGTATGTGAGAGAGAGAGAGATAGTGAGTGTGTGTGTGTGTGTGTGTGTGTGTGTGTGTGTGTTTTGTGTGTGTGTTGTGTGTGTTGTGTGTGTGTGTGTGTGTGTGTGTGTGTGTGTGTGTGTGTGTGTGTGTGTGTGTGTGTGTGTGTGTGTGTGTGTGTATGTGAGAGAGAGAGAGATAGTGAGTGAGTGTGTGTGTGTGTGTGTGTATGTGAGAGAGAGAGAGATAGTGAGTGTGTGTGTGTGTGTGTGTGTGTGTGTGTGTGTGGTGTGTGTGTGTGTGTGTTGTGTGTGTGTGTGTGTGTGTGTGTGTGTGTTTGATAGCAGAGCTGCTTATTTTTGCACAAACACAGAAAACAAATGGATCCCTTTCACTGAGGGCAGGGTTATAAATCATTCAGGTCGACCTGTCTGTAATAAGATTAGCGCTGTAATCTATGCCATAAAATGCTTCATCCACACTGAACAATGCAAGGAACGCAGAGCAGTAAAAAATTGAAAACGGTGAACGATCGTGAAGGAGCGAACGTCAGTGGCTCAGTTGGTTCAGCGTGCGATTCACATACCAGTGGTTGTAGGTTCGAATCTGGGATGCTGAATATCTAACCAGCAGTCTTACTGTGCATACTTAACCCTTGACTCCTGCACCCTGTCCACCAGCATCCTGCATTGCCAACCATGCTTGCAAAGCAAGAAATTAACCCTTTCGGTCCCTCGTCCTATCCGCCAGCTTCCCACAAATTTTCGGCCAACTGGCCTTTTTCAAGCGCAAGATCACAAACAAACAAACACCAGATACAAAATTAGGAGAAAAAGACTGAAACTTCCCCGCTGCTCCGTCCAGTGTGAGAAAAGAAATAATTTACAAAGGCCAGTTGGCCGAAAATTTGCGCCTGCCATGTCCTGTTGTACTAAATACGCGTTCTGATTCTTTTTTCGTGTTTTTTTCTGGTTCTTTCTCTCCAGTGTTTTATACCAAGGCAGCCTGGTTGAAAAATGTTTAAAATACTGTTAGTTTAATTGTGTGCTTTACGTGATGTGCAGATACAGAATGCAGCAGTGAACGGAGCGGCAGGAGTACTGGTGTACTGGGATCCTGCAGATGCTGATGATAACCCTGCCTATCCAGCCAACACCTCCTACATTCCTTATGCTTCCGCCGCTGTCTATTCCACAGGTATGTGTGTGTGTATATTCTGCCGTCTATTCCATATATTTGTGTATATTCTACCGTCTATTCCATATATTTGTGTATATTCTCCCGTCTATTCCATATATTTGTGTATATTCTCCCGTCTATTCCATATATTTGTGTATATTCTGCCATCTATTCCATATATGTGTGTATATTCTACCGTCTATTCCATATATTTGTGTATATTCTGCCGTCTATTCCATATATGTGTGTATATTCTGCCGTCTATTCCATATATTTGTGTATATTCTGCCGTCTATTCCATATATTTGTGTATGTTCTGACGTCTATTCCATATATTTGTGTATGTTCTGCCGTCTGTTCCACAGGTATATATTTGTGTATGTTCTGTCATCTGTTCCACAGGTATATATTTGTGTGTTCTGCCGTCTGTTCCACAGGTATATATTTGTGTGTGTTCTGTCGTCTGTTCCACAGGTATATATTTGCGTATGTTCTGTCGTCTGTTCCACAGGTATATATTTGTGTATGTTCTGTCATCTGTTCCACAGGTATATATTTGTGTATGTTATGTCGTCTGTACCACAGGTATATATTTGTGTATGTTCTGTCATCTGTTCCACAGGTATATATTTGTGTATGTTCTGTCGTCTGTTCCACAGGTATATATATGTGTATGTTATGTCGTCTGTTCCACAGGTATATATTTGTGTATGTTATGTCGTCTGTTCCACAGGTATATATTTGTGTATGTTATGTCGTCTGTTCCACAGGTATATATTTGTGTATATTCTGTCGTCTGTTCCACAAATATAATCTTGAGTCTATGGCTGTCGTTGTAACCAGCCAAAGTTGTACTGAGCCAGGGCATTGAAAAAATTCTTTTGTTTTGTTTTGCAGAATTGTTTCATCCTTGGTGCCAACCATTCCTGTGCAGACCATTTCTACGGAGACAGCAGCCATGTTGTTGGGCCGTTTGAAGGAGGAGGGAGGGGCGGTAGTTGTTCCCCCTGCCTGGTCAGGTGGCTCAGCGTAGACTATACTATTGGTCGCAAATTTAGCAGTAAGTTGCGTTGTTTTGTCAGGGTTTTTTTTCATATGTGCGAGTTGATTTGCTGATATATTTAACTGTAAGTTTATTGATTTACATATGAATTTATCAGCAGATTGGAAATAAGTTTGATTTTCTGTTAAGTGTAGCTGCGTGTCTGTTGAAATGTTTATGTGTCTCCAAAAAAAAAAGTTATTTCGTTTGGTAGGAATTTAAATGATGAGTCAGTAAATCTAGATGGAAATGTACGTGTGTGTGTGTGGGGGGGGGGGGGGGGGGGAGGGAGAGAGGGAGGGGTGTTGGAAAATAATTCAATTTGATAGAAAACTTTACAGAGTCGGTTAATCAAATGCCGAAATGGAATATTGAAATTAGATATTGTAAGGAAGATGCATTGTACGTGGGCAGTTTGGTTATGTATCAGGCAGTGTGTGTTGTGTGTGTGTGTGTGTGTGTGTGTGTGTGTGTGTGTGTGTGTGTGTGTGTGTGTGTGTGTGTGTGTGTGTGTGTGTGTGTGTGTGTGTGTGTGTGTGAGCGAGTGAGTGTATGCGTGTGTGTGCGTGTCTGTGTATGTGTATGTGTATGTGTTTTGTATGTGTATGTTTATATGTGTGTATGCGTGCGTGCGTGTGTGTGATGATTAAATGAGTGAATGTGTGGTTACAATGTCGTATGTGTATGATTTGTGTGTGCATATGTATGTGTGTTTATGCGTGCACATACACGCATGTAGGCGTGAGTTTGTAGTGCTACATGACTAAGGTAAGTGACGCGTGTCCTACAGTGGCGGTAACCTCACAGTACGCCTCATCACCTATAACAAACAGAAACGAGAAATTGTACAAAACGTCATCACTGACATTCACGGCACTGAAGAAAAAGGTGAGACAGTAAATAATAATAAAATGATAATAAATAATGAATGATAATAATAATAATAATAATGATAATAATATCAACAACAACAACAACAACAGCAACAACGATAGATAAAAAATAGGTACATCGAGTTTATTGGGCTTTAAAGATTCATGATGGCAGATGAAAATAGGTACATTGCGTTTGTTGGGTTTTAAACATTCATAATGGTAAAAATAAGTACATTGAGTTTATTGGGTTTTTAAACATTCATGAATATGAAAATGGGTGCATTCGTAATGATAAAAAAATGGGTACAATGAGTTTATTGAGTTTTAAACATTCATAATGATAGATGAAAATTATACATTGCATGTTTAACATTTATGGTCATGTTTTAAACATTTATAATGATAGATACAGGTAGATACATTAAGTTTATTATTTCCCCTCAGATCGCTACATTGTGATCGGAGCACCACGAGCGTCACTGCCAGGTGTGTCACAGGACGCTGTGACCAGCACGGCACTGTTACTGCAGGTAGCACGGTCACTGAACTCGGCACACCAGCTGAAGCAGTGGAAACCACGTCGAGGTATCAAGATTGTGTCGTGGGGCGGTGCTGACCTGGGCAACATGGGCCTGTTGCGTTACATGAAGGTGTGAAGGCTGTTGGGTTGTGTTGGGTTGTGTGGTTGTGATGGTTTGGGTTGGTTGTGTTGGGTTGGGTTGGGTTGTTTTGTGTGGTGTTGTGTGGTGTTTGTGGTTGGTTTGGTGTTGTGTGGGGTTGTGTTGTGTGGTGTTTGGTTGTGTTGTGTTGTGTTGTGTGGTGTTTGGGTTGTGTGGTGTTTGGGTTGTGTTGTGTGGTGTTTGGTTGTGTTTGGTTGTGTTTGTGGTGTTTGGGTTGTGTGGTGTTTGGGTTGTGTTGGTTGGGTGTTGTGCTGTGTTGATTGTTACCAGAAGGAAGACACCAGTAGGAAGACAAAAGAGAGGAAGATACCAGAAAAAAGGGACAGAGAACCAAGAGACCAGAGGAAGAAAAGAGAGGAAGACATCAGAAGGAAGACACAAGAGGAAGACACAGAAGGAAGACACAAGAAGGAAGACACAAAAGGGAAGACACAGAAGGAAGACACAAAGGAAGACACAAGAAGGAAGACACAGAAGGAAGACACCAGAAGGAAGACACAGAAGGAAGACACCAGAAGGAAGACACCAGAAGGAAGACACCAAGAAGGAAGACACTAGAAGGAAGACATCAGAAGGAAGACACCAGAAGGAAGACACAGAAGGAAGACACAAGAGAGAAGACACAGAAGGAAGACACCAGAAGGAAGACACAAGAAAGGAAAACACAGAAGAAGACACCAGAAGGAAGACACCAGAAGGAAGACACACAGAAGGAAAACACCAGAAGGAAGACACCATAAAGGAAGACACACAGATGAAGGCACAAGAGAGGAAGACACCATTAGGAAGACACCAGATGAAGGCACAAGAGAGGAAGACACCAGAAGGAAGACACTAGAAGGAAGACACAAGAGAAGAAGACACAAGAGAGGAAGACACCAGAAGGAAGACACGAGAGGAAGATACAGGAAGACACACGAGAGGAAGACCCAGGAACTCTCAGCGACAAACAGTGAAAGGAGAGCTGAATACCTGAAACACAACTGAGGTACCACACAGAGTCTGGTCCAGAACAGACAAAAGTGACTACCTTCGTTGCTTCCTACATCAGTGGCACATTGGGCATAATAGCAGACTATACTGTACTGTACTATGTATTGTGTACTGTACTGTATCGTACTGTTCTGTACTGTATTGCACTGTACTGTACTGTACTGTACTGTACTGTATGTACTGCACTGGCCACACGAAAAAGGGTGAGGTGACCTGGTTTTTCTAACTCCTTGTACTGCTTGTCTCCCTTGTGTGCAGACCCATCACCACCTGTTGTCGCAGCGGGCAGTGGCGTATTTTGACGTCAGCCAGCTGGTGGTGGGTACTGACGTCATCACGGCACGTGTGTCGCCCGGGCTTTACCAGGTCATCAACGAGGTCACCATGACTGTGAGTTATCTTTTCCTTGAATGTTGATGATACGCGGTGTCTTGTCTGACTGACTTTGGTTGATTTTATTTTGTTCATGAACTGACGTGTACGTTCATACACTCATATGTATGCGTCTGTGCTCCTGTCTCGACTACATTTCCGAATAAACATTTGCACAGAGGCCGCAGCGCGCGCGCCCGCGCGCCCCGCGCGCACCACACACACACACACACACACACACACACACACACACACACACACACACACACACACACACACACACACACACACACACACATACAACATACACACACACATACAAACACACACACACACAACATACACACACACACACACACACACACACACACACACATACACACACACACATCACACACACACAACACACACACACATCACATACACACGCGCCCCCGACACACACACACACACACATACACACGCCAGCCCCGCACACACACACACACACACACACACACACACACACACTCTGTTTGTCTCTATGTCTGTCTGCCTGTGTTTGTTTCGCTCTCTCTCTTTCTCTGTCTGTTCCTCTGTCTCTTTCTCTGTCTGTGTCTGTCTGTCTGTCAGTCTTTCGTTCTTTCTGTTCCGTCCATCCCCCGTACGGTTTTGTTGTTGTTGGTATTTTATTGTATAATGTATAATAGTCACACCTCTCTTTCCGTTGGTGTGAGAGTGAGTCCACGATTTAGTGTATGTGTCGGTATCAACGTCAGTGTTTAGAACTCACCTTCCCCGCACACAACACAAATGCGTGTGCATGCATACTGTACACAGACAAATGCACGCGTGTATGTTTGTATGCATAAATTATGATCCAGTATCAAACACCATGTTGATGCCAACACGTACGCACATGCACGCGTATACACACATTTTAAGACCAGGCACACACACACATACAACACACACGTGCGCGCGTGCACCAGCCCCCCACACACACACACAACACACACACACATCTCACACACACACGACACACGTCCCCCGCAACACACACAACACAACACAGACATCAACACACACACACAACACAAGTGCGCGCGCGGCAGGCACACACCACACGTTCTGCACACCGCACTCTCACACACTTACACAACACAACCAAATGCTTACAGACCAGATTACTGATCTATCTCTTCTCCACAGACAGCTTACCTGTTCTAGTTTTCTTTTAAAGTAGAGATTTAAGAATCGCGAGAGAGAGAGAGAGAGAGAGAGGAAAGAGAGGGAGAGAGAGGAGAGAGAGAGAGAGAGAGAGGAAAGGGAGGGAGAGAGAGGAGAGAGAGAGAGGGAAAGAGAAAGAGAGAGAGGAGAGAGTGAGAGAAAAAGAGAGAAGAGAGAGAGAGAGAGAGAGAGAGAGAGAGAGAGAGAGAGAGAGAGAGAGAGAGAACAAAATGTCTATGTACGAGGATGTGGAATAATAGTGTACATGTTTTTTTTTTATTCTTCCCCCTCCCAGATGTATAACCGTTTTTATGATGATGATAATGATGATGATGATTATAATTTATCACTGAGAGACAGGTTCAGCCAGGTAGATTTTATAATTTGTTGTAGTTATATTTTTATTGCAATATTGTGCTCGGAGAGGAGAGAGAGGGGGGAAGGGGGGGAGAGAGAGAGAGGAGGGGGGGGGAGAGAGAGAGGAGAGAGAAAGAGGAGAGAGAGAGAGAGAGAGATCCGAACTCAAACCTGACATGTCTTACGCCACTGACCAGGTGCCAGACCCCAAACGGCCAGAGGTGTCCATACAGTCATCATGGCAGGACAGGTATGACTCGGGCCAGGTGACCGACCCCAAAACGGTGCCACTCAGCAGTTACCATAGCGACCGCTCAGTCACCCCCTTCCTCCACGCTCTGGGGGTCACCTCCGTCAGTTTACAGTACCGCAGTAGTGACGCCGTGGTGAGTACATGGGTGGGCTGAACACCAACCAAGGTGTAGTAGAAGGTGGGGGAACTGGGGGGGGGGGGGGGAGGGGTGCAGTGATAAATTCCAAGGCGACTTGGGAGTTGAACATGGAACCTTCTGTATCATAGGTGGGTGGGTCTTCTGACCATTACATCTTCACTTCACGTTATGTTTATGATAATGATGATAGTGATGGTATTGATGATGACAATTATGATGACAGTGATGATGATAATGATGATGTCGATGACGATGATGACGAAGACGACGACAACGCTGACGACTATGGTGACGACGATAATTGTGACAACAACAACGACGACGATATGATGAAGATGACGACGATGACAGTGACGACGACGATGAGAACGATAATGACGATGACGGAGAAGACGACGATGACAACTACATTAATGATAATGATAATGACGACGACGATAACAGTGAAGACGACGATGACTGATAATGACGACGACGACGACGATGAAGATGACGACGACAATGATGAAGACGACAATGGTGACGACGATAATTGTGACAACAACAACGACGACGATATGATGAAGATGACGACGATGACAGTGACGACGACGATGAGAACGATAATGACGATGACGGAGAAGACGACGATGACAACGACATTAATGATAATGATAATGACGACGACGACGACGATAACAGTGAAGACGACGATGACTGATAATGACGACGACGACGATGAAGATGACGACGACGACAACGACAATGATGAAGACAACTATGACGACGACGATGACGATCATGACGACGACGAAGATGATGATGACGATGACGATGATGACGATGATGGTGTCTTCAGGTCAACGAGCTGACCGTCTCCAGCGTCAACAGCTACGACAACCAGCACCATTACAAGTACCACACGGCGGTGGTGCGTGTGATGCTGCAGGTGTTGTTGAGCATGGTGGACGATGACATCATTCCTTATTCCCTCACGGGTGTCACCACGGAGCTGTCCAGTGTCCTGTGGCAGACCTCGGATACCTTGGAGTCCTGTTCCAAGGCCATGCAGGATTTGGGTCAGTTGGGACTATGTTCTGTGTGTGTGTTTGTGTATGTTGTGTTGTGATGTGTTGTGTTGTGTTGTGTGTGTGTGTGTGTGTGTGTGTGTGTGTGTGTGTGTGTGTGTGTGTGTGTGTGTGCGTGCGTGCGTGCGTGTGTGTGTGTGTGTGTGTGTGTGTGTGTGTGTGAGGGGGGTGTCTCTGTCTGTTTTTCTTTCTGTGTCTGTGTTCTCTCTCTGTTTCTCTGTTTCTCTTTCTGTTTCTCTCTCTCTCTCTCTCTGTTTCTTTCTCTCGTTCTCTCTGTCTCTCTCTTCCTCTCTCGCTGTGTGTGTGTGTGTGTGTGTGTGTGTGTGTGTGTGTGTGTGTGTGTGTGTGTGTGTGTGTGTGTGTTTGGTTGTAGTTGATGTTTTTGATGTATTTGGTGCTTCAGGTGTGTTTGAGTGTATGTGTGTTGGAAGATGTCCGTTTGTGAGTGTGTTTATGTGTTTGTGTGCGTTTGTGTGTATGTGCGTGTGTTGCAATATATGTCAGTGTGTGTTTGGTGTGTGTTTGAGTTGTGTGTTTGATGTGGTGTGGTGTGTTTTGTGTGTGTGTGTGTGTGTGTGTGTGTGTGTGTGTGTGAGAGAGAGAGAGAGAGAGAGAGAGAGAGAGAGTATGAGTGTGTGTGTGTGTGTGTGTGTGTGTGTGTGTGTGTGTGGGTGGGTGGGTGTGTTTGCACGCGCGTGGGCCAGAATGTTTTATTAACGATAACAAGAAACACCTCACAAGCTCCCGACGCCAATCGACAGTCATTTTTTCAAGGAAATGGGGGGGGGGGGGGGGGCTGTCCATGAATTGCATGACCCATTCGGACCCAGTCATCAGTTTACAAACCGAATGGCAAGGTGGGGAGATGGCAAACCCCGGGACGTAGCTAACCACACTACATATTGCAATACTCGTATTACAGTGACATTCGTATCACAATGATGTCTCCTCTATCAAGTAGAATGACAAGAGACAGAGCCAACTACAGCACTGCTGACCACCAAATTTTATGGCAATCTCAGTTTCTGTTTCAGTTTCTGTTTCAGTTTCAGTTTCAGTTTCAGTTTCTCAAGACGATGTCTCCGCGCTCGGAACGAATTCCATATGCACTAACGTCACAGGTGCCACGTGTATGGTGTGATCATAGCACAAGCCTTAAACCTGCACATATACCCATGAGCTGGCCAGGTCCTGAGGCCCTACCTATACTATGTTTTACCTAGTCTATATTCTATACTGGTATTTTATCAGCCTACCGCTGGAATAATCTTGGTTACATGTAAATCATGGCATTGGCAGGAATGGGGGTGGGGGTAAAGGCCACATTCATCGTCCAAAGTAGCGAGACACTGTAGACGGTGACAAAAGAATAGAAGAAGAGTAATTGTGGATGGCAATGTGCTCCTGATGACAGTTAGGTCTCTACCACCTCACTCCCTTACAACCTCAGGGTTATGGAAACTACGTAATGGAAACTACTTCTATCATTGTTTGAAAATAAAGATTAGCAAGAAACTACGGGGAGCTAGACAGCAGAAGGTCCTCAAAGGCGACAAGCCCCCGCCCCCCCCTCCCCACCTCAAGCAAAAGTTTCGAACCTAAACACCTTGCTCCGTAAGGGGGCCGGGTTGCATCCGGGTCTTGACCTTCCAGGATGATTTACTGCTGTCGCCATTTTTTTTTTTCATTGGGTCTGCAGTGTTACGCAATCGAAAACAAGTGTGACTGCCCGTGTTCAAGCAAACAGGGACCAGAAAAAAAACATGAAAAAAGAGTAAGAACACTGTTTAATACAACTTGTCTTGTGTTGTTGTATGAAATACGCGTTCTTATTCTTTTCGTGTTTTCTTTCTGGTCATTACATGTTAAATGTTGTTTGCACTTGTGGTGTTGCAGACAGCGTGGTTAATTGTCCAAGAGCTTCATCAGACGGCACGTGTTTGAGAATGATCAGTTGTACAAGATAAACAGTACACACAGGTACAGGATGGTCAACGACGTCAGTTGCTGTTTAACGACTCTTCGTCACACCTCTAAAGGGTTGTGTTCGATTCCTTCTCTCTTGTCTTAGTTTGAGTGAGTGAGTGAGTTTGTTGTGGTGTGGTGTGGTTGGTTGGGGTTGTGTGGTGTGTGTGTGTGTGTGTGTGTTGTGTGTGGTATTGTGGTGTGGTGTGGTGTGGTGTGGTTTTGTGTTTCACTGTTTGTGTGTGTGTGTGTTGCACGCACACATGTGCATTGTTTGTGTGTCTTTGATACTTGTATCATTGATGTTATTCTTTTTTTCTTTATACTATGGTTTCTAATATTATTTCCATTTAATTTGTCAGTATCTGTGTTACCTGGTTGAAATTTTCATAATATTTACTGTAAGTGTAATGAACATAAACCGTTTGGCTGTATGAAATCAATGATATAATAATAATAATAAATAATAATATAATAATAATAAAATGATGATGATGATGATAATAATAATGATAATGATATTTTAATAATATAATGACAATAATTTTAATATGATAATGATAATAATATATTAGCACAACGACAATAGTATAATGATAATAATACACCTCTGATCATTTTTGTTACTACTTCGACTACTTCTACCACTACTACCACTATTACCACTATACCCTATTACTGATACTATTATGACTACTGCTACTGTGACTACTAGTACTACTGTTGTGACTGCTGCTGCTTCTCCTACAATACTACTGATGCTGCTGCTGCTACTACTGCTACTACTACTACTACTACTACTACTACTACTAATACTACTGCTATATTACTACTGCTATACTACTTACTACTGTTGCTGCTACTGCTACTATTACTACTTACTACTGTACTACTATACTGTTGCTGCTACTACTACTGCTACTACTACTTACCACTACTACTACTGCTACTGACTAGTATACTATACTACTGCTTGTGCTATACTACTGTATCTATACTACTACTACTACTGCTACTACTACTTACTACTGTTGTGCTATGCTACTACTACTTACTGCTATACTACTGCTACTATTACTTACTACTACTATCATACTACTGCTGCTGCTACTACTGCTATATACTTACCATACTACTACTGCTGCTGCTGCTACTACTGCTACTACTACTTACTATACTGCTGCTACTACTGCTACTACTACTTACTACTACTACTACTACTACTATGCTGCTACTACTGCTGCTACTACTACTTACCACTACTACTACTGCTGCTGCTACTACTACTGCTACTACTACTTCTACTACTGCTACCACTACTGCTACTACTACTTACTACTACTACTACTACTTCTGCTACTACTACTTACTATTATTACTACTACTACTACTACTGCTGCTGCTACTATGACTACTACTACTTACTACTACTACTGCTGTTGCTGCTGCTACTACTAGTACTACTTACTACTGCTACTACTGCTACTACTACTACTGCTACTACTAGTGCTACTTACTATTGCTACTACTGCTGCTACTGCTACTACTACTACTGCTGCTGCTACTACTGCTACTACTACTACTCTACTAACTAGCTGCTGCTGTACTACTACTACTACTTACTATTATTACTACTACTACTGCTGCTGCTACTACTAATACTACTGCTGCTGCTGCTATTACTACTACTACTGCTACTACTACTACTGCTGCTGCTGCTGCTGCTGCTGCTGCTGTTACTATCGCTGCTGCTGCTGTTACTATCGCTGCTACTACTCTTACTACTACTACTGCTGCTGCTGCTACTGCTGATATTACTAATATACTACACTACTGCTGCTGCTTACTACTGTACTGCTACTTACTATACTACTGCTGCTGTGCTACACTACTAAACTACTACATACTACTGCTGTTGCTGCTGCTGCTGCTACTACTACTAACTACTACTACTGCTGTTGCTGCTGCTGCTGCTACTACTACTAATATACTACTAATATGCTGACTGCTGCTGCTATACTACTACTATAACTGCTGCTGCTGCTGCTGCTGCTACTACTACTACTACTACTTCTACTACTTCTACTTACTACTACTACTACTGCTGCTACTAGTATTACTACTACTACTACTACTGCTACTACTACTACTGCTGCTGCTGCTACTACTACTACTACTACTTACTACTACTACTGCTGCTGCTGTCACTAATACTACTACTACTACTACTTACTACTACTACTGCTGCTGCTGCTGTCACTACTACTACTACTACTTACTACTACTACTACTGCTGCTACTACTACTTACTACTACTTCTACTGCTGCTGCTGGTACTGCTGCTATTACTGACTACTACTACTACTACTGCTGCTGCTACTACTGCTACTTACTACTACTACTACTGCTGCTGCTGCTGCTGCTACTGCTGCTACTACAATTAACTACTACTATTGCTGCTGCTGCTACTACTGCTACTTCTACTTACTACTACTACTGCTGCTGCTACTGCTACTATACTACTACTACTACTACTGCTGCTGCTACTGCTGCTGCTTCTACTACTACTGCTGCTATACTACTACTACTACTACTGCTGCTGCTGGTACTGCTGCTACTTCTTCTTTCTTACTCTGATCAGATGTTTATAAAAGGAGGACGGCTGTCAGAAACTGATTGACAAGTAAAATAAATACAGACTGACTATCACAGCCTCAAGAAATGGAATGTTATCAAGAAAGACAAAGACAAACAGACAAAATACACCTTGCATGTGACAGAATAAACTGTCTGATCTAAAACAAAAAATACAAAGCAAAATAGAAACCTTTGATGAATACAACACATGAATGGAAAAAAAAAAACAGTGAAAGAAGAAAGATTGCTGTGGGTTGGGAAGCGACAAGGCCTGGTTGATGAAGTAGCTGAGCTGTCGTTTTCTAGTCAGACAAGTGCAGGTTCAAGTATAGGTCAGGGAGAGTTTGTTTGTGTTAGCTCTAGTCTGCCCTGCTGTGCATGAGGCCCAGCCTTGTAGTATACCAGGTTGGGCAAGTCAAAGTGGCAAGAGAGAAATGTGGGACCTGCCCTCTGACCTGCCCTCTGACAGCTGATCTGTGGTTAGTGGGTTGTCTGCCCACCTGGCTTTTATGACCTTGGGTGTCACTGGTATAGGATTGTCTGATTTTTCGGTTTTTTTTTCTCAGCATTATGTAGTGTGTGTGTGTGTGTGTGTGTGTGGTGTGTGTGTGTGTGTGTGTGTGTGTGTGTGTGTGTGTGTGTGTTGTGTGACACTTTGTGTTTTACTCTGTGTGTAAGTTTGTGCATGTATATGTGACTTTGTGTCATGTGTGTGTGTGACTGTATGTGTGTGATTATGTGTTTGACTGTGTGTGTGTGTTTATGTGTGTGTGTGTGTGTGTGTGTGTGTGTGTGTGTGTGTGTGTGTGTGTGTGTGTGTGTGTGTGACACTGTGTGTGTGTGTGTTGTGTGTGTGTGTGTGTGTGTGACACTGTGTGTTTTACTCTGTGTGTAAGTTTGTGCATGTATATGTGACTTTGTGTCATGTGTGTGTGTGACTGTATGTGTGTGTATGTTTATTGTGGTTTGGACTCTTTGTGTGTGGTGTGTGTGTGTGTGTGTGTGCAAGAGAGAGAAACACTCTTTGCATGGGTGTGGGGTGTGTGTGCCTGTGTGTACACTTTACAGTATTTCTGTATGAGAAGGGGTGTGGGAGAGAGAGGAGGGCTGGAAGGATTAGATGACATTCAGTATTGACAACAAACATTCCTCTATATGATAGATGACAGAATGACAGACAAGACATTGACAGAATCAGCATTAACAACATGCATTCCCTATGTGACAGAATCTGTCCTTGACAACTGTAAATAAAATTCCATTGTGACAGAATCTTTTACATTGACATACATGTTAAAAAACATTCCCTATGTGACAGAATCTGTCTAAACCATTAAATACATATTTCCCTATGTGACAGAATCTGTCTTAACATAAATACATTCCCTATGTGACAGAATCTGTCTTAACATAAATATTTCCCTATGTGACAGAATCTGTCTTAACATAAATATATTCCCTATGTGACAGAATTCTGTACATATATAACATAAATACATTCCTATGTGACAGAATTTCTTAACCATAAATACAATTCCTATGTGACAGAATTTTTAACATAAATATTTCCCTATGTGACAGAATCTGTCTTAACATAAATACATTCCCTATGTGACAGAATTGTCTTAACATAAATATTTCCCTATGTGACAGAATCATTCTTAACATAAATATTTCCCTATGTGACAGAATCTGTCTTAACATAAATAATTCCTATGTGACAGAATGTCTTAACAAGAATTCATGTGACAGAATAGTCTTAAAAAGCAGACATTCCTTGTGTGACAGAATGTCTTAACAAAATTCCTTGTGACAGAATTCTTAACAGCAACATTTCCCTATGTGACAGAATAGTCTTAACAGCAGACATTCTTGTGTGACAGAATAGTCTTAACAGCAGACATTCCTTGTGACAGAATAGTCTTAACAGCAGACATTCCTTGTGTGACAGAATAGTCTTAACAGCAGGACATTTCTGTGTTGTGACAGAATAGTCTTAACAGCAGACATTCCTTGTGTGACAGAATAGTCTTAACAGCAGACATTCCTTGTGTGACAGAATAGTCTTAACAGCAGACATTCCTTGTGTGACAGAATAGTCTTTACAGCAGACATTTCGCTATGTGACAGAATATCAATCATAAACAAATATACAATTATGTAACAGAATCCCTCACCACATCCTGTACCCCACGGACAGTGACGGCACCATGTCCCTCATCACAGAGCTGTGTCAGGCCGGTGACCTGGCTGAAGTGTGGGACGCCACGGAACAGTTCGCTGACACGTTACGTCTGGTGCTTACTGAGGCCATGTCCGCTCTGCGTACCACAAACTGAGCTCTGAGTGGGATTTGTTGCAGTAGTAGTGTCACCAAAGACTAAGGCAATATGAAATCTTCTTCTGTTCTTCTGTTTGCCATTTACATGGTCAGGTAACATCCGGCTATGAGGGCAGTATGAATAATGAGGACATGTATTTTCATTTTAACACAAAACAAGGCAAGATTCATTAGGACAGTTGGATATGTCATTTCAAAATTTCACTTGACAAAGATCCGTACAGTAATAGTACAAATCAAAATAGATATTAGAAGGAAGGAAACGTACATGAAAATTTCAGCAGAATTCGACAAAATAAATACAAATGATAGAGACACATCCACTTTAGACTTCAGTAAGCCAGTGGCAAGAAATAATGATAATTCAGACACATCCATTTCACTTTTCAGCAAAAGTATGATAAAACAATGATATGACCAAACCATTAACTAAGTTCACGTACAGAATGAAAATAAAGATTAAATAATTTGAACAAAACCCATACACACATGCAGTCTGTACAGTAAGATTTTGGTTAAACACATGCGTCATACATAGAAAAGAAAGCAGTTTAGATATGAATTGCGCTAGATAATGAGTTAGTTTGAGTGGTTCAAGGACTCCTGAATACCAATGTCTGCTACTGATCTAGGAGGTGGGACAGAGCATTTATGGATTAACCAAGAACCAAGATGTCTGCTACGTCACACTGGAAGTGAAACGGAGCATGTGGAATTACAGGCAGTATTGTACTGCTTTTGTGGTTTTACCTGGAGAAGTGATTCATGATCTGTTGTTATGACATATGTTTCTGAGGCATGGCAAGCTGTTATTTTTCAAAATGTTATTCATTCCAAGATACTGTTATGTTTCCGGAAGTTACCAGCTCAGTGTTGTTGTTACAATCCAGATAGTATTGTTTATTAGAATGATCACAGAAAGTGGTGTGATTTAGAAGTGCTTCCACATATCAGGTTTACATGTTTAGATATTAACTAATTATGTTACATTTCAGGATTGACTGAGGACACCGTTGCTCTCCAGAAGAATACTGTTACACTCCAGGAGTACACTGTTACACTCCAGGAGGAGACTGTTACACTCAGGAGGACATGTCTCATTCCAGGACACTTCAGAAGGATACTATACACTCCAGAAGGATACAGTTACACTCCAGAAGGACACTGTTACACTCCAGAAGGACACTATTGCACTCAAGGACACTGTTACACTCCAGAAGGACACTGTTACACTCCAGAAGGACGCTGTTACGCTTCAGAAGGACACTGTTACACTGCAGAAGATACTGTTACACTGCAGGACACTGTTACACTCCAAGAGGACACTGTTACACTCCAAGAGGACACTGTTACACTCCAGAAGTGACTGATGAAGTCTTATACTCCAAAGTGATTCACACAATATTGTTGTCTTCCTGAAGTGATCTGCATAATGTTATATTTCGGGGAAGCTACACAAGGTGTTGCTACATTTCCAGGTGACAGACAGACTGTTTTGATGGTGCACGGTGAAATGCTTAGTGTCTAGTGACTTGTATCCACCTGGTTTTCATGGAAATACTATTCAGGTGGATCAGGTCCCTTTCGTGTGGAATTTTATGGACTTCTTGTTGGATGTGTGGAATACTGATTGATGACAGTCGTTGAATGTTAATGTGCACTGTCCACCAATGAAACTAAGAGTTTGTGGCATGGTGAAGTATTGTGAGATGAAGTATTTGGACACGAAGGCAGTGTGTATTGGTGATGAAGGAGGTATGTGTTTAGGTGTCCATGGCAAGGCCTTTGGAAAGGACTGCATTTCGTTTCGGAAAAGTGACTTTGAGGAAGACTTGGAATGGAAACATGGATTGTACAAGAAGATAAACTAATAACTGATTTTCTTCTTTTCTGTTTTTTTCTGTATGTTTTTTTCCCAAATATTTTTAACGTAAAATTTTGGGTTTTAAAAAATGTGTTCTGATAAGGCATAATGTTTTATCTGCTTTAATGCTTTTAGAGAAGTCTACTAATTTTTGTGTAGTTTTAATGTTTTCGTCACAGCAACAGAATAAGGCAGACGTAGATACTTTTCTTACTGGGTGACTGGTTCCATAACCATGAGAGCGAAGGGGATGCAGCACAAATGAGTACTGTACTGGCTGTCTCATTTTCCGTGTTTCGGGGCCATTCTATCCTGGAACATGCTGGACAACTCATCTGGCATAAGTGTTCTTTTGTCACATCTCCTCACAGTCCAACACAATGCATTTATGAGATGTGGTTGGTGACTCAAGTCTGTGGACTTGCACATTTGTTACTCATGAATGATTGTATTATTTGAAGGGAAATAGAACCTACTGCTAGATGTTTGATGATTTTCTGAGCTAATGAAACTATTTTCTGAGGAGCACCATGATGAAAGCGAATGGCTCTAGATTGTAAATTACTGAACTGACAGTTTCATTTAAGGTATGCTTCTTCATTGTTTAATTAGATTTCTTTGAGAATGTGTAAGAAATGTCATATCTGCTTTGAACTTTCGAATCAAGCCAGAATTAAGTCATGGGTGTATGTTTAGGGATGCTGCTTTAAATGTGGACTTGATTCAGTTCTTTTCAACAACCGTTTATTGTCCAATTAACTAATATTATAGGCCTGCTGACAAAATGGTAACAAGGTAATCCATGATACCTGAAGGAATAAAGCAAAAGAAACAAAACCAAACACACACCCTCCCCCCCCCCCCCCCAAAAAAAGTTATAAACACATAGACAAGAAATTACGATAGGACAAGGAACCACTGAGCGACCAGAACAGTTAGTGGAGTCAGTAGGACCTTTTCCTTTTTTTCTATGCGGTTCTGTCTCAAAGTGCGTGACCAAAAGAGATCAACGTGTTGTCTGTCTGTCCCTGTAAGGCTGATTTCCATATTTCAGCCAGTGAGATGTAATGAATTGTGTGTGAGCAGAAACCTTCGACTATATCTAGTCTTTGGTAGAATGATATGTCCTATTTTTCTTTCTCTTAAGTTTTCTAACGAAGTGTTTTATATCTACAAAAGAAACTGTCATTTTCTATAACAATTTTGAATTCCCACGCTCGTGTTTTATTTTGTGGTACTAACATTTCTCCAGTCTTTGTAGGATTCTGAACAGTTAGAGTACGCTGCCCCTAAATCGCTTTTTCTTTATATTATGCACATATAGAGAGGCCAGAAATATAAATCACTTGAATGATAGATCTAGAAGCGCTAGTCCATATATATACGTATGGAATTGTGCTTCTAGATCTCATTTAAGTGATAGGCGGATAGTTCAGTAATTTCCCTTTTAATTGTTTCTGTGAATAGAAAGAGTTAAACTGTTAGGGCAAGTAACTCGTATGATAGCTGGTTTAATGTCATGCTTTCATGCTTTAAGTTATCACTGCAGTGAAGTTAGGTCTTTTCATCTGAGGGTTGTCAAGGTTGTTAGATGACTTCAGATCTTAAAAAATCATCTGCGTGTGTGTTTTGATCTTAAATAAGTCTCAGTGATTTTGCCATGGTCATGTGCACATAGTGAATAACTATCAAGCATCAAAACACAGAATACTAAATGTTAATCTGAAGTGAAGTTTTACTAATACTTGGTATTGCCCGAGTATTGCCTTTAACCTTTTCATTCCCTCGCCTTACCCACCGAATCACTCTGAGGAGCTAGTCGATAGCGTGAGGGACTGTGGGGGTGAAAGGGTTAAACACCAACTGCAATTTCAATAATAGAGAGCTTAGTATTGTCTTTAAACAGTGTAATTTCTTCTTCGTCTTGTTGCTATTACACCTGGGGACCAGCTCTTGAGGTAAAGTTGGCTGTTGTCTGCAAAGCGTCCACAGACATGTACAGTTTCTTCTGAAGGATTGTTGGCTTTCAGTCACATCTCCTTCCTCAGCAGCATAGAGATTCCTGCAGACCTGTAAGATGTGGCTCGTGTCCTGCTTCGCTTCTTCGCAAAGACACACAGGGGAATGTCTTGAAGTGTCATGGTGACTAAAGTTGCGTGGTGTCGTGGTCTGTTAGAGTACGGTGTATGGCCCCAAACTGCCATCTTCAGTACTTGTAGGTTTCTGTCAGGGTTGTCCTGCCCTTAACATCTGGCCAAAGGGTTGTCCTGCCCTTAGCATCTGGCCAAAGGGTTGTCCTGCCCTTAGCACCTGGCCAAAGGGTTGTCCTGCCCTTAACATCTGGCCTAAGGGTTGTCCTGCCCTTAGCATCTGGCCAAAGGGTTGTCCTGCCCTTAGCATCTGGCCAAAGGGTTGTCCTGCCCTTAGCATCTGGCCAAAGGGTTGTCCTGCCCTTAGCATCTGGCCAAAGGGTTGTCCTGCCCTTAGCATCTGGCCAAAGGGTTGTCCTGCCCTTAGCATCTGGCCAAAGGGTTGTCCTGCCCTTAGCATCTGGCCAAAGGGTTGTCCTGCCCTTAACATCTGGCCAAAGGGTTGTCCTGCCCTTAGCATCTGGCCAAAGGGTTGTCCTGCCCTTAGCATCTGGCCAAAGGGTTGTCCTGCCCTTAGCATCTGGCCAAAGGGTTGTCCTGCCCTTAACATCTGGCCAAAGGGTTGTCCTGCCCTTAGCATCTGGCCAAAGGGTTGTCCTGCCCTTAACATCTGGCCAAAGGGTTGTCCTGCCCTTAGCATCTGGCCAAAGGGTTGTCCTGCCCTTAGCATCTGGCCAAAGGGTTGTCCTGCCCTTAGCATCTGGCCAAAGGGTTGTCCTGCCCTTAGCATCTGGCCAAAGGGTTGTCCTGCCCTTAACATCTGGCCAAAGGGTTGTCCTGCCCTTAGCACCTGGCCAAAGGGTTGTCCTGCCCTTAACATCTGGCCAAAGGGTTGTCCTGCCCTTAACATCTGGCCAAAGGGTTGTCCTGCCCTTAACATCTGGCCAAAGGGTTGTCCTGCCCTTAACATCTGGCCAAAGGGTTGTCCTGCCCTTAACATCTGGCCAAAGGGTTGTCCTGCCCTTAACATCTGGCCAAAACATTTGCCTTGGAAGTATGATAGGGAGAGGGGGAGGGATAGAGGGAGGGAGATTGTTCACTGGGGATCCCCACCCACCCCAGGATGCACACATTTCTCTGGCCTCTATCTCATGCAGATCTGTCTGAATTGGTTAGATCTGCCAAAGCACAAGACTCCCGCTGACATAGCTTTGAGGGATGCTGAATGTTTGCCGATGAAAAGTCACTGTAAACTGTTTTGTTCAAGCATGCACCACGTCAAGGGGTCGTGCATCATTGCCATGGACTGACCATGATTGACCAAAAATACTGCAGTAATCAATAATGTCTTCTTCTCCTTCTTTTCCTTTAATTCAGTAAAGAGCCATTAGAATGCCGCACTTAAGGACTGTTCGGATTCCTCCAGCTCTGTTGGTTATGTGCCAAAACCTGGGTGTCTGTAAATGGTTTGTCTCTTATATGGATAGCATAGTAGTTCCTATAGACGCTAACTGTAATTAATTGATGCTTTACCCTTACATACTGCTCTACTAACCCACAAAGGGAATGTGCAATGTAGTCTTTGGTGTAGTAATTGGTCGTTGTGTTGTAGTGATTATTTGTTGTGTTGTAGTGATCAGTAATTGGTGTACTGTAGTGATCAGTGGATGTGTCGTAGTGGTCAGTTAATGTGTGGTATTGATCAGTCAGTGTGTTGTTATGTTCAGTTAATGTGTCAGCCATACTTACCAGATCATATTGATCGCCATAATGAAGGTTGGAATTCAGTGTTTGTTCAGGAGGGATTCTTCGCACTCAGACAGTTCCATATGCGCTCCACCCAAACTTGGCAGCCATAATCTTTCAGACAACCCAAGCATGCACAAAACCATATGCGCTGGCAAGGTCTTGAAATGGGGAGGGAGGGAGAGGGACCTATCAAACACTAAGCTGAATGATGGAAACGTGAAGATGGGCAGCAGCAAACAGGCCAGTTTTTAGTGCTGTTCGCAGGGGTTGAACTTGGAGATATTATATCTTGAACCCAAGGTTTGTTAAGAACCAACTAGCCCAGTCAAAAAAATAGTACTGTGCTGGAGGGTTGAATCCACAACCCCTGCCTTATGGATAGGGGCTCTAACAATTGAGCTAATGGGCCTCAGTGAAAAACAAATCTCACTGAGAATGAAAGAGGTGGGGGGGGGGGATGGAGAAGGAATCGGAGGGGTGAAAGGAAGACAACAGAGAAAGGAAAGTCAGTATCATGATGTCTATCATTGTATACCACTGTGTGTGTGTGTGTGTGTTTGTTGAGTTGTGAAGGATTGTATAAAAGAACTATGCTCATTGCTTCATGTCGCAAGGGCATATTTCTGTATTGACATGAAGGCGACCAAAAGAAAGAATGATCAAGCATGCGCATTTTATAATGCTGCTTCAAATCATAATCTTAATTTTTATCATATATATATATATTCTTTTAATCCAGTGACAGGTTTTATGCTTATGGCTGACATTGTGTGTTTTAAATCATGGTGTTCCATTTTCATGTAATTTATTAAGTCTGTAAAATTTGTGTTTTTGCACTTTTGTTTTGTGTCATGATTTTGAATGTTCATCATTGTATGCATTCATTGTCAGTGTTTTGTCATGTTGCTTTGTTATTGTTGGAATCTGTTTTTTCACAATATAAAGTCCACCTGTTATTAATTATATGTTGTTTTTTTTATAACTAAGACATGAATCAGTAAACTGTTTATTTTTCTTTGTTTATTGTAGTCATATGCTTGCATGCATAGAAGGATTGTCTCTTTTATAAATTATGTTTTATCGCTTATGCTTTCACCAAATTGTCTGATTTGTAAATACATGTGACTTTTCTGGACTTGTTACTGTTAGAAATGGACCAAATTGTGTTTGTAGTCATTTTTGTTTTGAAGTAGTTTTAAGCATTTTTCTTTTGAAATGCAGTTACATACACACACATGTGTGTGTGTGTGTGTGTGTGTGTGTGTGTGTGTGTGTGCGTGTGTGTGTGTAGTGTGTGTGTGTGTGTGTGTGTGTGTGTGTGTGTGTGTGTGTGTGTGTGTTGTGAATGAGAGAGAGAGGTAGTGTATTTTTGAATGTCATGTAATACATTCTGTTGTGTCAGTAGCAATGTTCATTACTTCATATTGTGTGTGGTGTAAAACCTGTCTGATGTAACGTCTTCCCCTCTCGGGAGAAAAAAGAAATGTTACAAACCGTTCCCTTTAGTATTATTTATTTTCCCAAAGTATTCATTGTTATTGTATATTTGTCAATTACATGCACACTGTGCACTGATTTTCTTGACAGCAGAGAAGGAACATAGTTTTATTTCTCTCCGGAAACATTTTCTGTACAAAAAGACATTGAGAAAGCCTGCACAATAAGTTCAGTGATGGAATGGCTGAGGCTTCTTGGTACCCATCAATAAACACTCACCACCACTGCTACAGGCTCATTCGAAAGGATTTAGCCCCTAAAATACTTGATCATCTATCAGGTAAAGAGAGGATGTTTTTAGCTTCTGAAATTGCTCGAGGGGTGGGGTGGGGTGGGTTAGGGAGAGATCACTCCAGTCTTGGCCTTCCTGCTCCTGTTACTGGTAGTGTGGTTCAGGCACCCTGAACTGGACAGGTTCAAGCATTGTCTTATTACAGAGTTGTGTAAGGTTTTTTTGTTTCTGTTGTTGTGTACTGTATCAAGTGTTTGGTGCCAAAGTTGTCCCCTTTGTATTTGTTGTGAAACTGCCGTACTGTTAAGTGTTGGTCCTTTCACATTCAGCTTTTTTGTAATGCAGCCACAGGCAGTGTTTCTCACACTGCTTTTTGTTATTTCTTTGAATTAGATTAACCCTTTGACTCCCAAACCCTTTGCACAGACTGCAAAAACTTAACCCTTTGACTCCCTCATCCTATTGACGAGCTTCCCCTAGGAAGCTGGTGGATAGGGTGATGGAGTCAAAGGGTTAAGTTTTTGCTTTCCTGGCATGATTGACAAAGCAGGATGGTGGTGGACAGGGTGTGGGAGTCAAAGGGTTGAAAAAACACAGACAGTATGTTTGATCAGTTTGATAATAAGGCTTGCAATGGCTAACAGTTATCTCAAATTGTGAAATTTCAAAATATTACTTAATTTCCGTTGTAGTATCACATTTATTATTACTCTTTTTAATTTTTAACAGACGCTAGTTTTCAAAGAACGGAGTTATCGTTTAATTAAGAGATGCTATACTCGTTCTTGAAGAACTTACCTGTGTATTGACCAACATCAGTAGTTAATTAGCAGATGCTAATTTTTGAAGATCTAGACTTTGTATTGAAGCTGGAAAATGTACTGATTTCATGTTGAACAAACAGGTGATATCTTAGAAAAAGATGAGGGGACTGTCTCTGTTTGCAGTCTGGATATGGCACAAGTGATCAATGTTATGTCTACTGAAGATGTGTTTAAAACAACGACGAAACTTGTCTGATTCTTGCCTTTGCATTTTACTGTTAAGAATGATTACACAACTTTAACATATATATTTTATCAAAACACATGCACACAGTCAAACATACATGCACACACACATGCACAAACACGTGCGCGCGCGCACACACACACGCACGTACACACACACACACACACAGAGAGGTATACTTACTGAATTGTTGCAGGTCTTGTGACCCTTTACATGTACTTGGTGCTTGCACTTTGGCTTTTCATGTCACTTTTGACTTCCATTTGCGTAATGGTTCTTTTGTTTCCAACCATTCTTGTCTTTCTGTCAGCGCTGTCTTTTATCATTGGTAATTGTGTAGTTTTTCAGTCACTATTCATTGTTTATAGTGCTGTGTAGTGTTGTCTTTTCTTCTTGGTCAATCGTTTGTAACACCAAGTGGAGTATGGAGTGAGGTAGAGAAGGACTTGTTCAGTGGCATTTGTGTCTCTATGTGTGTTTGTGTGTGTGTGTAGATGGAGAAACATCAGTTAACAAGTCTTAGGTGTTTACGAATTATGAAACTTATTTAACCCTTTGACTCCCGTACCCTGTCCACCAGCTTCCTTCAGGAAGACGTGCTAGACATTGAAGGATGCTGCTGGACTGGATGTGGGATTCAAAGGGTTAATCAAATTTGGCCTGAAGCTGATAGGGTGAGGTAGCCAAAGGCTGAGCATGATGTATTATCTTTAGGCTTTGGCAATGCCAAACATTAAAGACTATTTTGGTGGTTTGTGGAAATTTACCATTTAATAATGAAAGGAGATGCTTGTACAACTCCAGCAGTATGGCTTAATACTAATACTAGTCATTATTATTTTTTAGCATTGCATTTGGATTAATTATTGCTTTCAAATATAATTCACTTGCCAGTCCTTGACAGATCAGCTTTGAATTTTTTTAGGTCTACATAAATTTGTATGATGTTTAGACTTTTTGGAGTGTAGTAAATAAATAGTAAATTGTAGACCGATTCTTAGCCTTTGTAGATGATTCCTAACCAATCATGGTATAAAACTATGGTTACCATTACGAAGTTAATGCTATTTGCTAGATTTTTGGGCCCCCGTTTTGGGATCTTTCTTAGGTGGAGCGTTCTGCTGTGATGTTGGCAGTTCTCAATAGACCCTTGTAGTTGTACAATTGGTAAATTCCTATCAGTAGATAGAAGTTAGTGTTATCAAACATCTCTGTTGATGTTATGGTTTTTAAATTGCTTATGTCGTGGTCATTTTAGTTTGTCCATCACATGGTATCTGTGTCACATGGTATCTGTGGTCTCAGTGCATATGCAGTTTATTCTGAGCATAGGGATGCCATCTTTAATAGAGTGTATCTAGCATTTGTTGGCCCCTTTTCTGTCATTTTTAGAACTTTTCTTTCTAGTTTTTCTTCAGGAGGACAGATTTTGATGGTTGGAATCTTGATTTTTTTAAACCTTTTTTTTTAAATTGTTTTTTCATTGACAATGAATAGACATCAACAAACAATGCCGAATCTCGACTTTTTCCCAAACTGAATAAGTACAAAATCACTTGTGTTTATCTCATAATGCCACCAAGTTATCCATATACCTGTACATGTATGAATCGAAATCTGACTTCCGAGCATACTTTTGTATGTGTGCCTACATGTCATTTGTTCATTTCCATCAGATGTCAGATAGCTGTGGTGTAGAATTGCCCTCTGGTTCCACATGTTCATTAACCATTCCAGTCTCATGGTGGGTTTATGTCACAGTGTGTGTGTGTGTGTGTGTGTTGTGTGTGTGTGTGTGTGTGTGTGAACATTTTTGTATGAGAGAGAATGACCATGAGCTTGTAGAGAAGATGCCTTTAATGAAGAAGTAAGTATGTGGTAATGCAGTGTGGGAATGAATGGGTGTTTACCGATGAAAAGTCACTGTAAACTGTTTTGCTTTATTTATTTTTAAACATGCAGATTCACCCTTTGATTTGTACATACATGGTGCTCTTAGAATGTGATTATGTAAATGCCTTTTATACATAATATCAAATGCGACACTCCCATAATATCAAATGTGCCACCCCCACTGATCATTTTGAATTTGTCCACATTTCACACATAAATGTCTCCCACTGAATGTTTAAGTATATTGTCATATCAAACGTAACATATCCCATAAAATGTGAATCCAGAAATCCCCCAAGCCCTTGTTGGATTGCTGGGGACAATTATTTTCATTACAAGAAAATAGTCCGTTTTCCAGGTGGGTTTTGCTACAAAATGTCAAACACCCTGCTTTCTGCCTGGATTTTCTGTCTTCTTCAGTCTTTTCCCACTGTTTAATTAATTTACCTGTGTTCCTCCCCCACCCCCACCCAGAAAGTTTCCACAAGTAGTCCTTGAGGTTCTTAGTAGAATGTTCTTTGATGCTTTGGTAGTAGATTGCAAAGACTGGTAGTTCTAGCTGCCCTTTTCAGTGGTATTTGCCAGTTAGGACAAGGTCCATGTGTATGTGTGTAGGCCTACTACATATTTTATTATTGTTTTTAAAGATACATAGGAATTGAAATAGCTGGTGCCACCAGTATGAAGCAGTTTGTCTTCGAAGGTCAGGTGGTATTGTCGATTGTCTTGTACCAATGAAACTGTTGATTGTATGTGATGGAGAAAGGAGAAGTCTGAGTCTTGATGAGAGAGGAGCTTGTTTGTTTCCTTCAAGATTGTTGACAGCTCTGACTTGATTCCACTGGCTGACTATACTATCATAGTTTTTTTTGGTTTTTATTTGAAATATGTCTCCCAAGTTGACAGATCAACCTTTGTTTTTTGTTTTTGTGTATCATGTCTCCATTCAGTGTCAATGTTTTTAAAATGTTGATTTAAAGGGAAGTTCGATGTTTTCCATGAATCAAGCTCAAGGTAGCTGACGAATGATTTATACAACATATATTTTCATTCTTTTTGATCCAAATATAATTCTTGATAGTAATTTTGACGTTTCTTCCCTTTTTACCCAGTTAGGACAGTGAACTATTCCACAGTGATAAAGTCTGGTTGTGATTTCTTATAATATTTAATTTTACATACAAAAAAAATGTATTGTACCATTCTTTATTTGTATCATTAGTTGATGGGAGACTGATATCAACCAGTTACACAAAATGTTGGGACATTGTTACAGAGATTTTCTACCCTGAAAACATGATGTTACTGTTATTCAGCCAAGTACTTCAGATCATTTCCTCATCTAAGTGTTTCAAAATATCTGACTTTTCCAGATGTTTAATTTTTATAGTGAAATGAACATCTGGTTCATCCTTGTGAAAAAAATGTACTTTGCAGGCAAGTTTAAGTGAGAAGCTTTGAGTGATGACTGGTTGTGGAAAACGTTTTGTGTGCAAGTCAGTGAAGAATTTACCAGTCATTGACAAGATACCACCATCATTTTGTATTTGCTTATGTATCTTTTCAAATGCATTTCTGAACTACCAGAAATGCCGTCACATAACAGTTTTCTTCATTGTTTATCATTGATGTTGGAATATGATTGACTGTTACACAATGTTTCTTTGAGGAACAGGAGGGGAACAGTTTCTGTTTGAAAAGAAAGGTGATGGTGGTGTGGGGGATTATACTGTGTAAGGCGACTTACTGTAGCTTGTTTAGGACCAAAATGATAACTGTCCCTGTTAAGCAGCTGATTGATGTAAACAGCTGTTACAAGTTATTATTTTTTATTGTCAGTTTGTGTTGTTTCACAGTCCAGAAAATGTGTGGTTCTGTTCTTTGCCTTTTGTTGTCATGCCAGCGTTGTTGTTATGCCAGCATTGTTGTTATGGACTTGTTCATTGCCCACCTGTTGTTTGCTATGTTTTTTGTATGTGTTTTGGAAGAACAACAATTCTTGCACTTGCTCGCATTGTGCTGTGACTTTTATTTACTGTCGTACATTAAGTTCTCATCTAGGTATCAATTGTAGGAATCGTTCATTACAAACCATAATCATGGTGTAGAGCTGTCTTCCGTTCTGACTGCATGGGTTCATGTCTAGCTCGAGAAACAGTGTATAAGTGTATGTGGCCTCTAGTTCCTCCCCATCTTCCCCTGTTTAGGAATGGATCTCTGATCCTGTCCAGTGATGGGTCACAGTGAGGGAGAGAAGATAGGCACTGCCTTTGCAGGCTCCAAGAAAAGTTGAGGTCTCTACCACCTCACTCCCCTATGATCTTGAGGGATTATGGGGAAAAATCCGTTGACTCTACAGTTTTGAGAATGTACATGAACATAGATCTGCCCTGTTTTCTGAGTTTAGTTATTGTAGTTCAACACTGAAAAGTGCTGTTTTGGCCTCTTTGTGAGACTTCCTTCAGGCCAAGTGGTTGTTTATGTGGTTAGGCCTGTCTTTACAGGGGAAACAGTAACCACTTGGTGCCAGTGGTGGTTGTATGATTGGCAGCTCTATCTATAACCCCATATCTCTATTCAAACATGGCTGGCCATCAGTAGATTCCAGTGCTTCTCAGTTTTTGTATGTCTTGATTTGTGATTTTCAGATGCTGGAATTTTAATGTGAGGTTTGTGTGCTGTTTCTCTGCAGTGTTCTCCCACTGTTGTTGATGATGCCAAGATCTGGTGTTTTTTGGTGTTCTTGACTCTAGTGCCAACCATTCTGATAGTCTGTTCCATATGTTGACTGCCACTGTCATTGCAAGTCATGTGGGAAACCATTGCACAATTTGTGTGTGTATGTATCACTTGTAATCCAGAGTGTTGAAGGGCTTGTGGCAAAACTCCGATGTGTATTTATGGAAGACTTTCATCAGTCTTTCTGACAGACCTTGTATATGAAGAATGGGCTGTGGGTGAACTATTCCTCACAGAGGTCCAGGTGTGCTTTTAGAAGAAACTGAAACTTCAGGCCTTATAGCCACTGGTTTTCAGTTTGTCACAGATGTTGTAGTTGTAATTCCTCTTTTTTGTCGATCATTTCCATGCTGATAGTGAGAACTCTGCGGACAAGGGTTGTAATCCTTGGACTCCCTCAGCCCTATCCATTAGCATAGTGCTTTGTCAATCATGAAAGCAAGCAGAAAGTTTAACCCTTTGACTCCATTACCCTATCCACCACCTTCCTGCAGGAAGCTGGTGGATAGGTTAAGGGAGTCAAAGGGTTAAATTTTGCTGGTGGTGGATAGGGTGTTGGAATCAAAGAGCTAGTCACCAAGCTTTTGTGTTGTACAAGCAAATAGTGGTTAGAGTCAAAACTGATACTGATCTGTGTTGTGTTGGTTTTGGGAGACTGTTAACAAGGTAGTATCATTTTCAAGAACATGAATCAAGAATGCCAATTCTTCTCTACTTCCACACTGAATTGAATATTTGGGTTTATGGAGTTCAGTCTTTTGTGTCAAGTTTTCAATATCAAATTCATGTTGTTTGGTGAAGGTATCATCAACATGTCTACACATATCCTAGGAGTATGTGGGCGCACACACACAGACAGACAGACAAAACACAGACAGACAGACAAACAAAACACACACAAGACAGACAGACAGACAAAACACACACACAAACAGACAAAGACACACACACAGACAGACACACAGACAGACAGACAAAACACACACAGACAGACAGACAAAACACACAAACAGACAGAGACACACAGACAGACAGACAGACACACAAACACAGACAGACACACACACACCAGACAGAACACACAAACACACAGACAGACAAAACACAGACAGACAGACAAACACACACATACAAACGCACAGACACACACAGACAAACACAGACACACAAACACAGACAGACACACACAAAAACACACAGACAGACAAACACACAAACACACAGACAAACAGACAGACAGACAGACACAGACACATATCCAGTGCCTTTTTTCCCTCATCCTAAGTCTTCCATGTAGAGTAAAGGATTGAAGGGCGACACTGGGATCACACTAGACCATTTTCACCAAGAAAATCTTGGCGCAGCAATAAAATCCCCTGTGCCACCCATCATACCCAATCTCTACATGGAAGGCTGAGAATGAAAAAGGCACTGGACACATACCCACGTTCTGATGGTATCTGATACAAATATACTGATAACTTCACCAAACAACGTGAAATAAAAGGTTGAAAACTGTCATGAAAAACTTACAGACTGAAACATGTCCATGAAAATGGTAGAGGAGAAAAATGGACACCTGGTGTTCTTGGACACTGATACATGTTCTTGAAGCCACTACTATAAAGTTAGCAGTTTGAAGAAAAAAACAAACCCAACACAACACAGAACAGTATCAGAGTTTGAAACAGCACCAGAGTACTGATTCTAACCACCATCTACTGGTACAATACAAACGCTTGGATAAGAACCCTTGTTCACAGAGCTCTCGCCACACCATGGTGACAACAAATGAAGAAGAGGAATTACAACATTTGCAACAAGCCTGGAAAGTCAAAGGCTATAGGACTGAAGTTTCAGTCTCCTTCTGGAACCACTACCTATACCTTTGTGAAGAATTATAAAAAATCACCCACAGCCTATTCTTTGCATTCAAGGTCTGTCAGAAAGACTGGCAAAAGTCTTTTGATAATCAATACATCAGAATATCACAAGTCCTTCTACACTCCCAGGTCAGAACTCTCACACACACACTCAAAACCTATGCAGGTGGTGTTTCCCACATGACCTGTGATGACCATGACAGTCAGTAGTACAGGTATATAGGACAGACTGTCAGAATGGTAGAAACCAAAGCCAAACAGTTCCAAAACACCAAGTCAGTCTTGTTACCCTTTCACTCCCACATCCTGTCCACCAGCATCTTGCCCTATCAACTGTGCTAGCAGAGCAAAAACTTGACCCTTTGACTCCCACAATTCTGTCCACCAGTTCCTGCAGGAAGCTGGTGGATAGGGTGAGGGAGTCAAAAGGTTAAGTTTTTGCTGTTGGTGGCTAGGTTGTCGGAGTCAAAGGGTTAACAACAGTGGGAGAACTCTGCAAGAAACAGAACAGCACTCTTCTAAACATTAAAATTCTGGTTTGAAAATCATTTCAATAATAGAGACATCACGTTAGAAGTGCCAGTCAGCACTCACACCAAATGATTATACTATGTTCATACAGTAAGAGACAGGGCCACAGTCACACAGCCAAAACCACTTCACCAGATGGTGATTGGGAAAATGAAAAAAAATCTTCTCCTTGGCCTTCTGCAAGGCTGTAAGGAAACAAATTTGTACATGTCATCACAAAATCCAGATATACACAATTCTTCTGGCACACTACACAGACTTCTTCCTTTGGAATTTTATTCTGTACAATTGTATTGCGATATGCGTACAATGTACTTGCAAACTGGTCAGGATCTGTACATTGACACATTCAAATAATCCACCACCATTCTAGAAAATCTAAACCTTAAGAAAATTCATTTGTCAGTGCACAGGTGTGTACTTTGGTCTCCACCGTGGCACCAACAAGACAAAGATGACTGATGACGTTGATCAAGTTGTATGCTGGAGGTTGTCACACGAACATATTGTGCTGCAACCTTGTCTCCCCTCCTATGTAAGCGATGTTGTACCAGCAATGGACTGCTTGAATGAATGACAATGACTTGAACTCTTTCACTCCTTTGCCCTGTCTACCAGCTGCCTATAGGAAGCCAGAGGATAAGGCGAGGGAGTGAGAGAGTTAAGGACAAATTTATCCCCAAAATGATTACAACAATGTTGTCCCCACGTACAAACAAAAAACTAACTGCTGTGAACTTACGGTTCACACAATGTTGTGTTTACAGGTGAATGGGGATGTTGGCAATAATTCACACAAATGACATTTCCAATTCAGACATGAAACACCATCAAACATAAATGTCCTGAAATGCTGCATAATTACTGAGGAAGTCAATCACTTTGCAGTTGTTCTGACAAAAATGAAATGCACTCGGGTCTTGACAAAGTTTGTGTGCAGTATCACTTCCACACACATGATGGGAAAGTAGGATGCCACTGGGTGTATCATTCCTTCATAAAGTAGACAAATGACAAGTAAGTGTCCTGAAAATAGAGCCATTTCTCTGCAGAGTAGCGACATAAAACAATGGCTTCTTCCTTGCAGTGCCAGTATCCTTGAATCTGCATTCTGTGTGATGTAGTCGCCTTTAAAATTCTGTGCACAGCAGGAGAGACAGTTTGAGCCAATATTTACCTCACTTCATTCATTGATGATAGCCCTTGGTATATAAATGTTTGTCTTCCCATGGATGTACACAATTAACACTTATTTTTTTGTGCTTGGGTTGCAATACCTACTAGAAAGTTTGTACCCAGATTACAAACAAAAACCATGAAACCTTACTTGTTAAAAAAAAAATCCGCTACGAAAACTGAAACCATGTAATTTGCTTCTGGAGTCTGTCTGTCTGAAAGTTCAAGTCAATGAATTCATAAAAATATTTCTCCTTTTCGGAAGAGGATCTTTTAACTGCGTCTCCTGTTCTCTCCATTTTGCACTGGAATCAGCACTCACACATTGACAAGACATGTCAGCCATATGCCAACTCTGTAATTCATTCCACTCTTGAATCGACACTTGCACGCTGACAAGTCAGCCACATGCCCAGTTTATAATGGATCACTGCATCACAGGGGAAGAAGGACAAAAGCTTGTCAGGGAGTGACACAGATTACAGGCAGGTGGGGAGAACAAGGGGCGCACAGAACCAGTTGTGAATGTCAGTGTTGTCACTTGAATGAACTGGTGGGACCATGCAGAACCCACTGGACCCTGGACACAACTGTGGTGTTCAGAATGGACACAAATCTAAACCTGTTGAAAGCAAAGTGTTTGCGGTACACAAACTCTCAGCAGACATCAGTGAGTCGGGTCCACCAGACCTACCAATAAACGTATCGTTCAGGTTTGAGCACGTCAACGTACATTTTGACACTCACCAACTTGTCAAATGAAACAAGAAACAAAAAAGCCAATCTCAGTTGTCTGATGCATTATCACTGAAAAAAAAAATCCAAGAAATGAATAGAAAATGTTCGTGACTTGATAGACAAGTTTATGGAACGTCAGCAGTATAAAAATCATGAGCACACCTAGGTCTGGAAATGAATGGGGGGAAAAAAGGAAAACGATTTCAACTGGGAAATGACTGTGGAAACGATTTGCACAACCTGCAGGTTTGGTGGTAAAAAGCAAATCTATATAGCTTAGCCAGAAAAGCCTGAAATGACCTGTGTGGTCAAGTAGGCCAAAAGCAACAGAAGTGAAGGAGCAGAACGGTAGTGGCCAGTTCATATGTTCCAGATACAGCGTGATGGCAATAGTGACATCCTTCACACTAGACACTTCTCAAAGAACATGCAAGCTGTAAAGGACATCACTGAATGGAAAAAGCTACCAAACCCACATTTATCAAAAGGTGAATGTAAGCTACTTCTACACATCTTCCTCTGACAGAGGAGTGAATACTTAAAATGATCAGAAATAAAAAAAAATGAATGAATGCAATTAAAATGGATGAAGAAGGTGATGAAAACTAAATCGCTTCAAACATTTCCTACAACACTAATTTACATTTGGCTGTAGTATTTCTTTTAAACAAATGATGACTTCAGGATATTAGAACTACAAGTGATATCACCCGTAGAGAAGAGAAAATTATGCAGACTTATAAAACCATACCAAAATAAAAGGAGGGGAGACATATCACTATCAGAACTGCAGACTTTGTCTTGCAAGCTTTAAAAAAAAAACTGAAAAAAAGAAGAAATGTACAAAAAATTTAAAAAAATCAAAACGTCTTGAAATCATACTGATTGGAAGAGGAGTTCCACATCATTAACAAAAATCTGAGAGTTCTGCAGTTTTCTGAACACCTCAGTTATTCTACTGTTTGTCATTTAAAAAGCACAATTTGGAACACAGAGAAATGTTTGTCAGTAACCAGCTCAACAGCTGTAAACAAACACTACCATTGCCCACCACAGAAAACATCCCAATCAATGGGAATTAACCTGAATGTGTCTGTTTCCTTCAGAATAAAGAAGACGTTTAAAAACAGTTCTGAGTACAATGATTTCTCGTTTAACATCGGCGCAAAGAAAAACCTACAAAAGCAGTACTAGAGTTTGAAGCAAGCACCAAAACTTGAAAAAGAAAACCAATGTCAACAGATTGATAAGTGAATCATAACCTTCAGCTTATACATGTATTACACAGCTACATGATACTGAACATAAACTCGCACAGCAACTAAAAATTCATGTAAGCAAATGATACACTTTCTATGCAAATAATACAGCATTCAAGTTACAACAAAATAAAAAAAAAGTCAATAAAATCAATATTATCAATTAAACCAAAACAAATTCAATAGAATCAACAATGCAGTATTCAAACTGAACAAACCGAAAAACCTGTGACAGTGATTTGACTGAATTTCACTGCCTTCAGTAAAAGCAATGTCACAAGAACTGAAATAAAAAAGTTCAAACCAAGCACAGCAAAACATAATTCAAAACATGATGCCCAAACTACAGGGCTCCACTAACAAATTACCAAACACAAAGTGTTCAAATTAACCCTTAAACTCCCTCACCTTATCCACTAACTGAAAAAAAAAATTAATCCTTACACTCCCTCACCTTATCCATCAGTTTCCTGCAGGAAACTAGAGTATAGGTGAGGAAGTAAAAGAGTTAAGTTTTTGGTGATAGTGCGGGAAGCTGGTGGATAGATGGAGGGGGTTAAAGGGTTAAATGTAACCAGTACACTGTAATGGTGGTTCTTAAAAAAAACAAAAAACAAAAAAACAAACATAACAAACCTGGCAATGCAAACTCAAAGAATAGGACCAGTACAATGGACCAAATAAATAAAATGCAAAATGTGTTCTCTTAAAATATTGGTACCATAGAAGAAAACATATACTATGACAACGGAAAGATAAAAAAAAGTGGAAATGAAGAACTGTGTATGGGAATAATCACTATATACAGGTGTAGCACAAATAATGAAAACCAAGTCTTACATGGGAGTGGCCCAGGTCTTAACAATGGCGTTGAACAGGACAACAATAAAAAAAAAAAAAAAAAAAAAACACCCAACGGATTACTATACATGGGAAAGTAATCCAGGTCCCAAATGAACGGGTGGACAATGAAAACAGCTAAAGTACACAATAAATAATACAGGTACATTAAAAGTAAGGTATGAATGATGAAAAAAAAACATGCATAAATAATCCAAATCATCAGTAGAGTACGAAAAAGAAAACTGATTACCAAACGGGATAAATAATCCAAGTGGAAAAAAGCATGGCATGATTAGGCCGTTCACGCCCTCACTCTACTCACTAGCTTCCAACAGTAAGCTGGTAGTCAGGGTGAGAGAGTGCATGGATTAATGAAAAATGATTGCCATTTGGTGTAATGCCACAATCCAACTCAATATGAAATGATAACTGAGTACAAAATGGGATGCAGACATTACAGCCCAGGTCCAATCCAAAATAAATGATGAAAAACTGTGCTATTTGAGACAATCGCTAAAGGCTTATTACCCCTGTTCAGAAAAAAAGTTACACTAAACATACAAACGTTTCCACAGAAATGCGTGGTACAGGCAGCGATGGCAAGTTGTGATCAACTAGTAACTCCATATCATTCTGGCACAGCTACTGATTCCATCCATCCAAATGAATATACAATCCAAGAAGCTGCTTTGTTCACCATTACAAAAATCAACACAGAACAAAATCAAAGCAAAATAAAATGCACTTCCTCCTCCTCCAAAGCAAAATGCTACCACCAGCACAATAAGAAGCCACAAAAAACAACAAAAAAAGAAACAGCAACACAATGGACAATAATGACACAGGAAACAGGGTCTGGCAGAGGAAGGGGGGCTGGGAGAGGCGCAAATTCAATCTTGTTATTCCTTTGTCCCCCAAAACATGACTTCAGTACCAGTGACTTCAGACAAAGAACAAATTACCTCAGGACAATACCACTCACACAATGTCCATGCCACACACATGCCAAACAGACCAAATGAAAAATCAATGTACATAATTTCTTCTTAACAAGGAAGTGTTGGCACTGAAAACCTTGCGTTCTTTTTCAAAGGAGCCACTTAATCCAACACAAGCCAAATCCTTCATAACTGTAGAGTTGAGCAGACTTGTCCTGCCTAATATTCTACCTGAAATGGACTCTGTCCACCTGCTACAACTTGACACTGCTTCCAGATAATATGGAATAGTTAAAATATATTCTACATCCACAATTATTCATGCCCTAAGAATGGCAGACACCTGCCTGTGGTGCTTCTTCTTTTTATTCATATCTTTCCCTCTCATAAATTCTGCACATTGCATGTGATCTTGTATGAAGAGATTGTTCATACCTCAAAGTAAAATGTTTTAATGGCTTCTTCTACGACTGAAGACCATACACGAATTTAACAAGCTATGTGAAGATTTATTTATTCAAATCTGTGATAGAATCATGAGTAATTAAATTTTCTACATGGCTTATTTTTTTCTTTCAAAGTTGTTTCAGCAACACCACTGTATTTTTACTGGTGTATCATTATTTTATCAAAATACTAAAAACACAGTATCACAAAAAAAAACCAAACCCCCCCCCCCCGATCTGGTCTAAAATCAATGCTCCATCTCTCTTCTCAAACTGGCTGGTCTCTGAATCATTTCTGTGAGTTTTAGGAACCAAATGTCCATGGATGTAAAAACCACAGAAAAATAGAAAAACAATATTACAACAGTAACGATGCAGAGCTATACTGAAAACGAATGGGAGAGAATAGGTTTCATGGAACAGATGACGACAGCAATCACGAGTCAATCAGCATCTTGATGCCGCAAAGCCAATTGTACAGTACACAGTATCGCGCATGATGTGGACAGTATATGGAAAACAAGAATCCCTGAAGGTAGTCCTGTACATAACAATCACCAAAGCTCCCTATAGTAAATCACAGGTGTAAACAGACAACAGGTAGCTGTCCCTCATAATAGTCAGCTTCAATCTAACCCTTTCAAACCCTGAACCTATCCACCAGCTTCCTGTAGGAACCTCACTCCACAGCAAGAAGCTGATGGATAGGGTGAGTGAGTTAAAGTTCATCTTCTAACCGAAAGCTTGTCATTGACGCTTGAAATACAATGAAAATCATATAACAGTATGATCACTTGGATCCTGACTGGTACAAGGTCTTGCAAAAAAACCCCATCCAGGATGAATGTTTCCAGTTAACAGGTATGAAATACGATCAGCATTTGGACAAAGCTGATCTATTACCTGAATGGTGGTCACAGATTTTGTCCTAAAAACAGTTAAAATGAGTTGTTTCTATTGACACTGATTATCTATACCAAGACAGGTGCAGCCCCCCCCCACCCCGGAAAAAAAAAACCCTTTCAAGATAACTGGATCTTAGAGAGTGAGAAGTTCAACTATGTTAACCACCTTCCTCATCCCCCCCCCCCCCCCCCAAAAAAAAAGTATGTTGAAGCTTAACACAGTCTTCTTTTACAAGAATAAAACAAAAACTACATTATCAAGATCTGCAGCATCACAGCTCACTGCCAAACAAGCAGTATGTAAACTTCATTGTGCCATGTGCCCAGTGCTCAAACTACACTCAAAGCAGTTTGGATGTTAAAACTGCAGCAATACCATACTTCTTAAACTTCCCACAAGTAAAATGGCATTGGGTGTGAAATCTTTTAGAGTCAAAACCACGCATGTACATCTCACTAAATTTCTGTCTTCTAGCGGGAAATAAGCAGCAACCTGAACACCAAAAAGGTATCATTTCAAAGACTTCTTACCAGAATGATACATGATGAAAGAATGAACGGAGAGTAACATAACACCGTGGCATCATTTCAACTATGAATGTTACACTTCTCTGAAGAATCTTATATTCAATGCTGTACCTTGCAGTGGAACTTGTGTACAGTTTGATATCTGATTAGAAAAACAAAACCAAAAAAAACATAACAACAACAACAACAACAGATAATACTGATTTGATACACACGACTCAACTTTCACAGGGAGACAGAAATGCTTCAACTACTTTTCTTTCTGTCTTTCCACTGACATACAGTTCTAGTGAAATTTCCAGTAAATGTCCCCCACTTTGCAATGATCAGAATTAAAAACATAATTTATGGAACACAAGTTCATGTATTTTTTAATGATCATAGTTTTTTCTCATAGCATGAAGTCTTTGAGAAATTTTGTTGTGAATAAGAGATGGATACGAATGACATATTCCTCCTGTACAGATGTTACAACTGCGACTTGCTTTAGAGAAAGATTTCCTGTACCTTGGGAACAACTCTCACTCTGACAGGCATAGTGTGTCATGCAGTTGGGGATATGAGAGAAATGAGTATGAAAGTCACTAAAACTAAAATGACAAATTGCATTCTCACTTTCCAGAATGAGTTTTAACAATCAAAATCGGGAGCATGCACTTAATTTTCTTGGTCGTTGTGAGGTCATGGGCACTGCCTTAGTACACACGAACCTGGTATAGCAGAAAGCCAGCGCAATGGATGCAGTTATAGGAACACGGCTTACAGAATTTGGTGTATTTCCTCGCCGACAAACAATACGGACAGCTGCTTAAGATGACAGCACCACATCTTGCACATACACACCTCATGGCATTTAAAGTCAAACATACTTTTGCCAGGTTGGAGGACTTCAAAGTAGGTGTACATGCACCAGGATGACAGAAAAGTACATCTGCACCATTGCGATCAGTAGAACTGACCTCATTTGCTGCCTGCTTAAAAACACCTTGCCATGACCTTGACATTTTAAGGTTCTGCACTCCTTTCCCAACTTAAAACTTGACAGATACAAAAAAAAAAGCTGTATTAAAAACAAAATTTCAGCAATCCAATCTTTCCCATCATTCAAATTCTGTATTCAATGTTTATGAGGGAGAAAAACGATGACAGTTTAAAGCTTTTACTGTACTGAATTTGTAAAACTAACATGCCCCTGCTCACAACTTTACCCCCCCCATCCCTATCCCTTCCTAACATGAAATCATCATAGGCTTTACACCATAGCAACAAGAAGTCTCCAAGAACAGGTCTGACCAGCGCCAGTCCCAGCGAAGTAAGTCATCAGCAGATGTGGACATAATCATAGAGTCACAGTTGAGGTCACTGAAAGACGCACGCACACGACCAAACCAGAAGACACCAGTCCCTTGCTAGTTGGGTCTGTCAAGATGGTATATAAAAAAAAACAAAAAAAAAAAACAACTCCAACAAACGACCGATTCATCAGGCAAAATGGCATAGTCAGAAGGGGAAGTAAGTCTGGAAGGCAAGAGACGTGGAGGTCGCCACCAGAGGGCGCATACAGGTGGCGTACGGGTCAGTAGACCCAGCTGACCGGAACCCACTGTGGAAGCGTGCACACATCTTCAATGGCTTTCTCCAGCGTGCGGATGGTCTCGTCGATGTCATTGTTGACGATCTTCTTGTCGAAGAAATGTCCGTAAGCTTTCTCCAACAGTTCACTCTCCCGTGCCAGTCTCTCCAACTGCTGTCCTGTTGAGGAGAAAATACATTAAGATTATGTGTCAGCCAGCACTTGACTGAAATAGGTATATTTCATTATGCACATGTCTACATTTATAAGCCTACTGTATCACTGTGTCCTGAGCAAATTCTTTTTTCCTCACAAAATAATGCACAACACAGTCAATAACTCGCTCACCATTCCAACACACATACATAAATCACTGATAAACAAAAGTTCTTAGACACACACAAACACACACATATACCCACACACATTTACCCACACACATATACACACATTTACCCACACACATATACCACACATATTCTTCTCTGTGTCTGCCTGCACGTCTCTCTCTTTCTAAAACTTAAAAGTTGAATCATTCTTGTACAGTGTTAGTTACCAAATTCACTCAGACTTACTGTGTATTATACATTTACAAATTAAGAGTGTACTTTGTACAAACTGACACATCACATGTACACACAAATCACAGTACACAAATGAACACAGACTATACTAACACATATGTATTGGTGTGATTATCAAACTTATGACCTGTGTGACAGTCAAATCCTTGTAAATATCATAAGACACCATATAACACACACACACACACACACACACACACACACACACACACACCCTCTCCTCTATAACACTAAGATCAGATGGAAGGACTTTCCACAGCACATATTAATCAAAACAGACAATTCCTCTCCTAGGCTTTTCTTCCATAATTAACTTCTACACTCAGTTTCACACTGTAATAAACTTAAAAATGCGAGCTAACAGATTAATTAAATTTGTTCTGTACAATACCTCATTTTGTAAGGAACAGGCACAATTGTTTTTCCCATTAAGGTAAAGAAGAAGCAAAGACAGAGAATACAACTATGGAAATCATCACTGATGAAAACAAATTTATTATGTACAAGTCTTTGCAAGGAACACTGTTTTTAAAATAAAACTGGGAGGGCATCAGGCTCACCAATCAAATGAGAGAGAGAGAGAGAGAGAGAGAGAGAGAGAGAGAGAGAGAGAGAGAGAGAGAGAGAGACACACACACACACACAGACAGAGACAGAGAGAGAGAGAGCTCTGAAACTGGGATGACCTTTAAAGTGAACAATGCATAGAGCTTGATCATTTGAAATTCTGTTATGTTAATGACAGAGACTTTATCACAGTTTAACTGAAGACAAAATTTACAACAGACTAGCTTAAAAATAGAATTTATTAAAAGCTAGTTTAAAGACAAATTATTACAGGCTAGCTTTTTTTTGGACAAAATTTATTACATGCTACCTTGAGACAGAAAATGTATTACGGACAAATTGTCAGTAACTTTGCTCAGTTATATAAAATCTTCCAGTTTGATAGTTTAGATGCTGGAAAGAGATCAAAAGAATTTAGTCTTCAATTATTTATGCTCAGTTTAAACAAACTAACACACAAAGAGTGACAGAGATTTATGTGAAAGGTCAAGGCTTAATGTGAGCGAATCTACAGAAGACAGCGGTCTTACTCAGAACTTCAGTATCAGTTTCTCAAGATGATGTCTCTGCGCTCGGAACGAATTCCATATGCACTAATGTCACAGGTACCATGTGTATGGTGATCATGGCACAAGCCTTTTAGCCTGCACATAAATGCATGAGCGGCCAGGCCTGAGGTAAAGTTGCCAACAGCACCTGGTGTTCCCAGGTGATCACCCATCCAAGTACTTCGGTGATCGGACCAGAATTACAACTTAAGGTCAAACCTTTTCCACAACCAAAGTGTTAATCATGGTGACCGGTGTCTGAGACTCAATTGCTGCCTGGGTCAGTATTATGAGGGAGATGTCCATCTCCTTCCCTTTGCTACTTTACCCTCTTCATCCCTAAAATGTTACAGGTACCTGTTTATACCTAAGGCCAGAGTGCAGTGTTCATGCAGGGTACAATCTTGTTTACCCATCCATCTGGCAACCATGCTTGATTGTGCTATATCTTGCCACAAAATACCAGATGACTATAATGCAAAACTAAAAAGGAAGCTGCATGTTTATAGAGAAGAACGGCTGAGCCACATCTAGTCCTTTTTCAATGAAGTTTGATTATGACTTCCTTGTTTGTTTACGATATATATGTTTTATCTACGACCTACCTGAGTATGTTAACATGTTTACCTTATACACCTCTTGACAGTGACTGTACTTCATGCACACAGAAACTTTGTTGAAGATGTGGAAGCCTTGCATGTATTTTGAGCTTTAAATATTTGATGCAAATTATTCCTGTTTCGCTAATAGTGTTTGTCTTAATATCTTGTTAAAATTGAATAAAAAGAAATTTGAAAAAGAAAAAAACTTGCTGATGTTCACCCTCTGCTTTTGTAGTCTCATTGCTCAGATGAGCACAATGGTCTGGTATTTCCTTATTTCAAATAATACCAACAGTGTTTTTCTTTTTCTTACAATTTTTTTGAGAGCAAGTTCTGTCCCTGACCCAGCAGGAGATCTTAACACTGCATCTACCAGTCAGCTTTCATGTACATCGATGTTTAATTCCTTTTATTAATTCCTTTTACTCCCTCACCCCAGGAAGCTGGTTGCCAGGGTGAGGAAGTGAAAAGATGAAGGTTCTGCACTGGTGGACAGCATGAAGGAGTGAGAAAGGTTAAAGGGAGGGATATGATCAAATGTTTCCTTGGCATTTCAGCAAATTTTGACAATATTTATAGCTTGAATGAATGTTTTAAAAAACGTACAGTTTTTACAAGTAATTTAGATAATGACAATAAAGACGAAGAATAAGGGTAAGAATGAAGGAATAGTCAGTTCAATGTGATATCAGCTGTAAAATCTAATTGAAAGGTTATTGTGATATGGACGAAAGTCTAATTCAAAGTTTACTGTGACATTGACTGTAAAATCTAACTCAAAGTTTATTGTGATAATAGGATATAAAATCTATTTCAAAGTTTACTCTGATATCGACTGTAAAATCTAAATCAAAGTTTGCTATGATATCAGCTGTAAAATCTATTTCAAAGTTTACTGTGATATTGACTGTAAAATCTATTTCAAAGTTTACTCTGATATCGGCTGTAAAATCTATTTCAAAGTTTACTGTGATATCGACTGTAAAATCTAAATCAAAGTTTGCTATGATATCGGCTGTAAAATCTATTTCAAAGTTTACTGTGATATTGACTGTAAAATCTATTTCAAAGTTTACTCTGATATGGCTGTAAAATCTATTTCAAAGTTTACTGTGATATTGACTGTAAAATCTATTTCAAAGTTTACTGTGATACTGACTGTAAAATCTATTTCAAAGTTACTCTGATATCGGCTGTAAAATCTATTTCAAAGTTTACTGTGATATTGACTGTAAAATCTATTTCAAAGTTTACTCTGATATCGGCTGTAAAATCTATTTCAAAGTTTACTGTGATACTGACTGTAAAATCTATTTCAAAGTTTATTGTGATATTGCTATAAAATCAAAATCAAAGTTTACTGTGATATCGGCTGTAAAATCTAAATCAAAGTTAATTGTGATATTGACTGTAAAATCTAAATCAAAGTTTACTGTGATATTGACTGTAAAATCTAAATCAAAGTTAATTGTGATATTGACTGTAAAATCTAAATCAAAGTTTACTGTGATATTGACTGTAAAATCTAAATCAAAGTTAATTGTGATATTGACTGTAAAATCTAAATCAAAGTTTACTGTGATATTGACTGTAAAATCTAAATCAAAGTTAATTGTGATATTGACTGTAAAATCTAAATCAAAGTTAATTGTGATATTGACTGTAAAATCTAAAACAAAGTTTACTGTGATATCAACTCTAAAATCTATTTCAAAGTGACTGTTGTAATTTTTTCTGACTCAGTAGAATATCCGTGAAGTCTTGCTGCTGTTTCTCCCCAAAGTTTTGTGTATTAACTCTTCACTGTCTTTGTGTACACCTGACAAAGGCCAGTTGGCTGAACATTTACACCTGTCTTGTTTTGTTTACAATATATTTGCATTCTCATTCTAATTTTGTGTGTTTCTGGTTCCAGTATAAATGACATTTCCAAGAGGAGTATAAAAGTTTTCACATGACTTTCATCAACAAAAATGTGCTACAATTAAATTTCATATTCTGAAAGCCGGTCACATAACCAGGTAACTTAGTGTTCTTTGATATATGTAAGTTATGTTTGATACGGCTTGCTGATTGATGTCATTGTACTGTATGCAACACATCCCTGGGAAGAAAGAGAAGACAGGAGGACAGACCAAGACAGAAGAGAAAGACAGTCCACTTGCCCATAAAAATACAAAACATTACAAAACACTATAGCTATCACAACATGAAAGGCAAGAGACTTTAACCATTTGGCAGACAGCGCGTGATGCAAAGAGACTGAATGATTCAAAATGGTGCCAGCACAATACGCAAGCTGTGAATAACACTGCAACAGTGCTACACTTCAACAATGCTACACTTCAACAAACAAAAAAATCTGATGGAGTGCTCAACTTAACTACTATCACAAAGACTGAAGCTCTGAAAAGAAAACCAAGCATTATGCACACAGACGCTAAGATAATGACTAAGCATCCGCGAATGTCTACTGATGGGGGACAGGAAATAACTACCCAACCACCAGGTTTCTACAAACCAGCACACGCAAAAACACAAACTATCAGTTATTTTTTCTAACAATCCGAAACCATCCAACTGTTTATCTCAAACAATCTGAAAGGTGTGTGTGTGGATGGATGTATGTGTGTGCGTGCGTGTATGTGTGTGTGTGTGTTAGGATGGAGATGCCAAATTACATGAGGAAAAAGGGGTGAGGGTCTGAAACAGAAGCTGGCTTTACTCCAGTATTCCCTACAACAAAGCAGTGAACTACACTGGAAAAGCATAAAAGAAAAAAGAAAAGAAAAGAATACTGCGCTATGTACTTTGACACACAATTCTTTTTATCATTTGAGACCCACTGGGCCAAAAACAGCTACAGGACTACATCATGGCTGACAATTTCTAAGAGCTAGCATTTCCCAATGGCAGAAAGGATACAGGCTGAAAACAGTGACCTGTTGGAGAAACCAGTCAGTTTCTTCAGAATTTCAGCCCCGGTCTGATCTGCGATCTTTCTGCAGATCTTTGCAGATTGTATAGATCCGTGTCTATAGCCAGACACACTTATGCATTCTGCTTAAAGTTTCATGCCCTGAACTCCATTCTAATTGAAAATAGGAGGAGGCAACACAAAGACACCTTTTCTTTCCAATTTCAGTTCTGTGTTGCTATAACTCCTGTCCTATCCTCTTAATTTCTTTGTATACATATACTTAGTAAGCCAGGCCAGTAGCATGATTAGTTAATTCACATTTCTGTTGGTTGGTATTCAGGGAAGAAGGGTCAGTAGGGGGTGGATAGTAGGGTGGGGGTAGGGAATGGGATATATACACAGGGCCAGAACTCACATTGATATTCTTCAGGTCTTTCAAATCACATGCCCTTGGTGCGGCAATGAACACAACGTAGGGAGCATAATCAGCTGCTCGCAAAACCTTCAATGCCTGTAACAAGCACACATAAAACTCGACCCATGCAACGCTGTCCTATGGTGATACAGACCATAAACAGAGCAACTCAATGTCATGGCATGACTAAAAATAAAACTAAAACAAATCAAAACACAAATACTGAAAGTGAAGGCACACACACACAGGCAAAAACCAAAAGCAGAAGTTCTGCACCCTGGCTCTGTGAAACAGCACACATCAATTTTACAATTCACAACACAACACCGACAGCTAGTTTGATTCAGGTTACAAACTTTCACAGACAAAAAAAAATGTCTGAAATCTGTGGCATTATTCTACTGATTACCAAGGAACCAGTAACTACTGGGGTTAAACAAAAGACTGTCTTCAATCAGCTACCAAAGCCTGTTACTGACATAACACAACAAAGCATGAAAGACGTTTTCTTTCGTGACTGGTTGACATAATCAGAAGCTACATCCAGACAGAAAATATCATGGCTATAACTGATCAGTTTTAACTAAACTGACAACCCATACACTGTAAGAACACCATCTGCCAACCATTACACTGCACAACAGTGGATCAAGTGGTTTGGCCACCTGGCCAGACAGCCAGTCAACCAGCCAGCCCTTTAACCCTATAGTAACAGATACTTGGGCTTCAGTGACAGAGGAAGAGCATGTCAGCAGTGGACAGAGTGACAGACACACTCCATGACTACAACATGACACCTTGGAACAGCATGTCAGCAGTAGACAGAGTGACAGACACACTCCATGACTACAACATGACACCTTGGAACAGCATGTCAGCAGTAGACAGAGTGACAGACACACTCCATGACTACAACATGACACCTTGGAACAGCATGTCAGCAGTGGACAGAGTGACAGACACACTCCATGACTACAACATGACACCTTGGAACAGCATGTCAGCAGTGGACAGGTGACAGACACACTCCATGACTACAACATGACACCTTGGAACAGCATGTCAGCAGTGGACAGTGACAGACACACTCCATGACTACAACATGACACCTTGGAACAGCATGTCAGCAGTGGACAGAGTGACAGACACACTCCATGACTACAACATGACTCCTTGGAACAGCATGTCAGCAGTGGACAGAGACAGAAACATTCCATGACTACAACATGACCCTTGGAACAGCATGTCAGCAGTGGACAGTGACAGACACACTCCATGACTACAACATGACACCTTGGAACAGCATGTCAGCAGTGGACAGTGACAGACACACTCCATGACTACAACATGACACCTTGGAACAGCATGTCAGCAATGGACAGTGACAGACACACTCCATGACTACAACATGACACCTTGGAACAGCATGTCAGCAGTGGACAGTGACAGACACACTCCATGACTACAACATGACACCTTGGAACAGCATGTCAGCAGTGGACAGTGACAGACACACTCCATGACTACAATATGACTCCTTGGAAGAGCATGTCAGCAGTGGACAGAGACAGAAACATTCCATGACTCTTTGCCAGGGTTCTTGTCTAGCTGCAGACCACCACCTCATCTCCCTGTGACAGTGTCAGTGCAGTGGATGGAAAAAGCACAAGTAAAACTCACCATTTACTGTCAGATTAGCTAATGCTGTACAGAGAAGGGAGACACTGCAGCAAGTAAGATAGGACAGAAGTCCTTCTGTTACAAAGCACTACAGAACTGTTCCACCAGATGGATGTCTTCAGGATACAAGTCTGGGCACAGTGTCTGTAGAACCTGCTGTCAGTCATATCCCCTCTCTATAACAACAATGTGAACTAAAGGAAAGGTGAGTAACATAGCACTTTGTAAACAGTATCCTCGAGGGTTTTTTGTTGTTGTTGACATCGTACTTGTCATCTGCGACTTGGGTTTTCTCTCCAGAGAAAGCCATCACAACTGCAGAGGGACAAACACCCTCCCTCCCTCCCTCCCTCCTACTGCAATTGCCATCTGGAATCTGGTTGCTCTCTCCATTGAGAACATCACCATAGAACAGAGCTCCTGTCCCCCCCCCCCCCCTGGTTTGTTGCCTTAATGGATTTTTTCCTCTTTGATTCTTGACTATTAATTTTGTTGATGTGGGTTCTTTCACATTCTCTAAGTTCAAGGTGGACAAGGGACATAAGTTGATCAACTCATCAGAAAGACTGTACCCAGACCAGCAATGAAAGCTTGAGAAGAGGGAAGTAAAATCTTTTCTAATTTCATGAGCTGAATCAAGGACTGAGTAAAGGCTACAACTAAGGTAATGAGAATACATTGTATTATTATCCATAGGAAATAATTAGTGATGTGAATTGACTGTGTCTCCATCCAATCAGAAAAGACAATCTTGAGCCACTCACAAATCACTAAAGCCAATTGGCCACATTCAAAAAAAACATATTCCCTAACAAGCATACTGATTCTCAAAGAAGGAAAACACAACATCCATGTGAGCAGTGGACCTCACCTGAACAAGTTTCCAAAAGCAACAATGACCCACAGTTCAGAAATTAGACAATGAAAAAATGCAGAAAACCTCATCATCACCCAGACAATCACAAACCCTTCCTTACTGTATGTGACAATACTATCAGCTTTAACAGATACCACAAGATTTCAAGAAAAGAGGAACATTGAAAAATGACTCCTTCGATTTTGAAATGGATTCCTCCTGTTCTTGAAAACTGGACTCCTTCCTGGATTTCTTCTTAGAAACTGTTTGACTGTGGTTCGCTCACCATCTCCAATACAGAAACATAAAAGAAAAGAAGACATCAACAAAAGAAAACAACAAAACAACTGTTACATGTAGCACAACGTCAGCAAAACTCAAAACATCCCATGCTGTAAAAACATTACTGAAACAAAACATTGCAAAACTTAAAATCACAAGCACTGCAAAATTGAAATAAAATTTGCAAACACGGCAAAACTTAAAGTCATCACAAACACTGCAAAACTGAAAACAAGTTCACAAATATTGTCAAACTGAAAATAACAATCACACATGAACGAGGTGAAGAGCACAGGATCAGATCCCTAGAACACAGGCAAGCCAAGAGTGCACAGGCATGCGGCATGAGGGAACACACTGTGTTGCTACATGTGTGTGTGTGTGCAACGGAACACCACACAAGAGGCTTGTGGTCAGCGTGACACCATCCTCTACCTGGTGAATGGCCGGCAAGGTTGGAGCTGCGATAAAAACTATGAAAGGTGCGTACTCTCCTGACCTCAACACCTTGATGGCCTGAGAGAAAGACATGGCAACTGGTTATTACAAACTACTGTTTGATTACTTCTTTTGTGTCAGTTTGTCTCAATATTTACATTTATATTAATTTGTGCTTCATAAAAAGATCCAAAACGAAACAAATTATAAAAGAAATCCATTTGCACTGACTGTTTTGTTTTCTTGGTTTACCTTCCTGTTTGTTCTCTATAAAAATGCCAAAACACATTTAATTATTAAAAAGTTAGTTAATACAATAAAGAATAAAATAAATCTTTGTCAAAACTGAAAAGCATTTTATACAAAATTAAGATGAGTAATAATCATTCATTTAAAAAAAAAAAGTCTGTGCACTTGAAGATAATGCTGTAATAATGGCATGAAAGATATGACAAGCAATTATTACATCAATGTACCACGCTATCATCAAACACAAATTTGATTTTACATATCAGTGTGATTAATATTATTCACATCACAACACTATCATCAACTGACAAAGTCGGGTTTTTTTTTATGTTTTTAAGATGTCAACACAATAATGTCAATCACTCTGACAACACCACAGAATGCCAACAATTCATAAAGTAGTTACACAGATAATGCAAAATGCAGTGTTCGTGTAATGAGACAGTGACTGAGGATTTGTCTTGCATGTTTTCCCTCCTCAGGGTTCTTTTCTTTGGAATACACAACAGCATGGTTACGAAAACAATCAGCATAAAGACAGCAATACATACAAATGATCATGAATTTTCATATAATCACACAAATTGTTCATCATGATACAACAGCATGAAACTACTTACAAGAGTAACATACATATGCACAAGATTTATCACTTGACAAAGATCTGGTTTGTACTTTTTGATACAATTAAATTAAAGCAGTCCCATCTGAAATGAATTAAAAACACAATCAAATTGCTTTGTAACTTTTCTCGCAAAATGCTTACAATTTAACAATATACATATCTAATAACACTTCATTTCAAGATTCATTAATGAAAAGATGATTAATTTAATCTGAAAATTTCTCACTTATAAACATAAATGACTTGTAACAAACTTATAGAAAACAAAAAAAAAACCATGTTCATTGTAACTTACTGACCAAAGAATATATGTTTTAAAATTACAACAATCTCTCCCTCCACACACACACACACACACACACACACACACACACACACACCACACACACACAAGTATACTCACATCCACCACTAATGCATTACCTCCCTAACCCAGCACCACCTTTCAAAACACCACTGCCAGCCACCCCTACAACCACCACGAAAAAAACAACAATAATGTAAACATACCTGAGGCTCCACATCCAGAATGGCGATCAAACTTCTCCGATGGATGTCCCGTATCGTTTCCAGCCGTGTCCCGTACATGGCATCTTCATGCGTGCCGTACTCCAAGTATTCGTTGTTGGCGATGTCACGCATCATCATGTCATGGGTGGTGAAGTAATAATTCTTGCCATTCTCTTCACTTTCTCTGGGTGGTCGTGTTGTATCTGTCTCACAACACAATGTCACATGATATGAAATTTACATCAACTCCCTTGGCACCATACATAATCAAAAATGTACTGTAAGACAACGGTGTAAAATTATGGGGGCCAACTTGCCTTTGGGTACTAATTGTTTTTGCTTTTTGCTGTTCTCGTGTAAACATTTCCATGAAAAGTGTACATATATTTAGAAAGGAGAAATCCTGAACTGCACCATAAAAGTAAAATAAATGTTTGCAGAAGTAAGTGACATAACAGTGTTACAATCAAAAACACATCCACGCACGTGCGATGAGACATACAATGCAAACAAACCTAACTGAACGACAACTCACATTCCATCAATGACTGATGAGCTAAAAATACTCTTCACCATGTGCTTGAACCTCTCTTGTTCATTTAGAACCAAACACGAAGCCATATTTACCTCATAATCATCGCCAGAGTTACTGTCAACAAAAGTCCCAACTTGTCAACCTCACGGTCAGTCCCAATCTCACTCATTTTTGTGCAAAAGCTTATAACTAAAGAACAGCAAAATGATTGATTGATTGATTGATTTGGTTCAGGTTTTACGTTGACACCCACCTCAGGTGATATGGCCGACGGGAATAACCATCCCGGGGTAGTGGGGGAAGGGGAACCTATCTAATCCTATACTGACACCACCAGAACAACAATGATGTTAAGATGGGGCAGTGAGATGGCCAGTTTTAATATAGCGCACCCCGGGATTCGAACCCACAACCATTAGCATGTGAATCGACAGCAAAATGGCAACCATGTGAAAGGAAGAGGGCAGAGGCAATGCAAAAGAAGCCTTCTGATTGGTCAATTTGTATTCGCTTTAAAGATTGGACAATATTCAGCAGGAGATACAAATGAAGCCAAGATCGTGGCACATTGTGCTTGGACGGTAAAGCCACAATTGTGGCTCATCGTGCTACGGGGGTTAAAATACCAGATTTAGGGAAAATCAGAATAACTAAAAATATCAAAATTTAGTAAAATCAGAATCATGAGTTAAAATATCAAAATCAACAAAATCAGAATAATAATAATAATAATAATAATAAAGGCAATTTATATAGCGCTTTCCAGAGCACAAAGCGCTTCACATAAAATCAGTATATAACTAAATACAAATAGATACACCAACATAAAATTTAAACATACCGCTGCTAACACTATATAACATAAAACATAAAATTTACGTTCAACAAGACATATTAACATAGTAAATTCAAATATTACTAAAAATAGTGACAATCATACAAAAATATTTTCTCTCTTTCTCTTCACACACACACACACACACACACACACACACACACACACACACACACACACACACACACCCAAACACACTCCTCTCTCAACCACTCAGTTTCTCTACTATCAAATTCTATCACGCTTACACATACTCTTACTCATACTCTCACTCTCTTGCCCCACCCCAACCATACTCTCGTTCTCTACCGTGCTCCCGATATTCCTTGCTCACTCTCTCTCTCTCCCGCACTACCTCTCTCTCTCTCTCCTTTAACTGAATAATGTGTGAAAATATCAGAATGTAACAACCTCAGGTTAATGTGTGAAAAGACCTGAACTAATCAGAATGATGTATGAAAATATCTGAACTAAGCACAATAACATTTATGTTTGATGAGTAACCATATGTGAGATGTTCTTTAGTATGAGACATTTGCTTTTGCTTGTACTCAATAAGTAAATCTTCACAGTTTCAAAAAACACTGAGCTAAAATTCCTCTTTTTCTATCACTTAAACATATTTTCAACAACAATTTTATTCCAAAAAAAAAAGTTACTTCTATTGTTGCTGACAATTTTACCAACCTGACTAGATAACGATGAAGACATAATGTGCATGCATGTGCACACACGTGCACAAATATATAGACACTTCAAATCAAATCAATCTACTACACCCTTGATCCTTCTTTGAAAAATATATGAACAGTCTGAGATTAGAACCAGTCTGGGTAAATTCAAACACCAACCAACCAACCAATCAACCAACCAACCAACCAACCAACCAACCAACCAACCAACCAACCAACCAACCAACCAACCAACCAACCAACCAACCTAGAAAACTAGACACTGCACAACAAACAGTTTCAGTTTCAGAAGATATTGTCTCCATGCTTGGACTGAATTTCATATGCACTGACACCACTGACTTAATGAGACAGAGAAGATCCAAGTCATCATCACATAAGGCTTGACCCTACACACAGACCCTACACAGGGCCTTGACCCTACACACAGACCCTACACAGGGCCTTGACCCTACACACAGGCCCTACACAGGGCCTTGACCCTACACACAGACCCTACACAGGGCCTTGACCCTACACACAGGCCCTACACAGGGCCTTGACCCTACACACAGACCCTATACAGGGCCTTGACCCTACACAGACCCTACACAGGGCCTTGACCCTACACACAGACCCTACACAGGGCCTTGACCCTACACACAGACCCTACACAGGGCCTTGACCCTATACACAGACCCTACACAGGGCCTTGACCCTACACAGGGCCTTGACCCTACACACAGACCCTACACAGGGCCTTGACCCTACACAGGGCCTTGACCCTACACACAGACCCTACACAGGGCCTTGACCCTACACACAGATCGTACACATTGGCCAGGTTGTCAACACAATAAATACCCAAATGAAAAAGACCAATCGTCAACATACGTGGGATAGGGTAAGCGAAGCGGTCAGGATGCGTTGTGATGAGTGTGTTCTTTATGTGCCGTCTGCCAACTCCATGTGCACCTGCTCAGGACAAAAAGTGTGATCAATTGAAAGAGTCATTTCATATCTAGACACAATAATCATTCAATATCTAATAGCATCGTTTTTAACAATGTGTTTATACTGATGCCAGGCAAGTCTACTTACTATGTTGTAACCGTAAATTATGTGTGACAAAGTGTGTGAGCATGTGTTTGTGTGTGCAATAGTATGTTGTTAGGTAAACTGATTTATCTGATATATACAGGCACACTTCGTAGTACATGTTATACTCTTGTGAAAATTTGGATTAAAACAACATGAAAAAAAGTTTTTAAAATCAGTTACATACATAATACATAAATACATACAGACAGACAGACAGACAGAGTACATAAACGATAAATAAATAAAATCATAGTGAAAATAGACATCCTGACTCCATAAACACTGCAAAAATATGCAGTATACCTACTCAAAACAGTTGCAGATGAACCTGACAGTTTGTTCATATACTCTTGCTGGGGTTATAACTGTCGGGAATGCAGAGCTCTGATCACTGTATCAACTCATTTCACCATACACTTAAAGACAAGAAGAAAGACATGAAGCCAAAGAAAGAGAAGCTCACCTAACAAGACCAGTGTTTTCCGTTTGAAGGCTGGTAACCTGACCACCTCCTCATAGGTCACCAGGTCCAGCTGGTCAAAGACGGCGTTGTGTTTTGCCAAATACTTGTCTTTCTTCTTCCGTGCAAACCATGAACAGTTCACTGTAAACACACACACACAGCATGAGCAAATGGCTATGTCGTCAGCAATGACCATGGTCTGCATGTATACATGCGCACTCACAAATATGATGTTTTCTTACCTAATGATGCATACAGTAAAAGGGAGACAACTCTTACACAGCAGCTTACTTTTTCGTCATAAACATTTACACTGCCGTGACGGTCGTGACTAAGCAGAATATAATCACATACAGAACTTGATTGCCTTACAAGTCTCATGTTATATGAATCCATACAATGACATAACAGGCATGACAGTCAAGTAGGTCAGACTCAGACTACCAATCAGAAGGTCTGGGGTTCGATCCTGCCTGGGTACCTCCCACCTGGTGGGTAAAAGGTGGACATTTTTCAGATTTCCCAGATCAACATGTGTGTTACAGCTTAACTCCCCTTCCTGTGTACACCCAATCAGAACATCAAATATGAATGTTGATGATACTGTAAAACGTGTTATGGTCTGAAATCTTATGAAAACGTGATAAATCTCAGCATGCATACTTGTCTAAGACAGAGTATGCAGACTGTGCAGTGACACACTACCTGCACAGTGTGGGCAAAAACAACATGCATGCACACACTTGTGAAAAAATTGTTAAGCTAAAATGCAACCCCCCAAAACAACAACAACAACAAACAAACAAACAAAAAACAACAACCCCAAACAATACAACAAGCAAGTAGCCTTCAGCAACTACAACTTCAAACACACACCACCAGTACATCATCACCATCACCTGTGCTGCCATCACCACTACAACCCTGAGTGTGTAACTAAGGAGACACAATTCATAACTGAACTTAAAGAAATCTTCTTCTATTTTTTTCTTATTTATTAGCATCGTGAGAAAATAGTGATGAGCAGTGTGGGGTCAAAAAAGGAGTATGGAAACATTCTGGTGTTAAAATCTCACAAACTTCTACACCTTCGTGCAAAAACCACAGCATTTATATGCGCTTATTTTTTTTTTTGGGGGGGGGGGGGGGGGGGGGGGCGATGAATTCAAAGCAAAGACAACAATATGTTCCTGCCATTTGTTATTTAAGACTGCATGGGCCTACAACTATAAACTTATGAATCTATTCATGACTATCAAACACGCTGGATTTTCAACTCAAACTTGGTGAAGTTTCACACATAAACAACTAAGAAACATTTACTACACATTTTGTTTACACACAGATACACAGACAGAACACACACACACATGTGCACTCACACAGGCAAACACATACACACGCACACAAACACACACATGTGTGCATACATGCATGCACACGCGCATGCACACACACACACACACACACACACACACACACACACACACACACACACACACACACACCACATGCATAAACACACACACCATACTCCTCCCATAAATATTTTACACTAATTTCAAAAGAAAACAACCAACCAGCATGTTCACGCTTTGCACGTTCGATGGCAGCACATGTGGTCCTCCATTCCTGTAGTTCTGGTGAGGGGATCAGTCCTGCTGGATCTGTGTCAATACTGTCCCATTTCTTGGCCTGCCACCAGTTGGAGTCGTCCTTACTGATCACCTGCACACACACACACCACAACAACACACCTAGAACACTCACAGAAGACTCTGTCACTGAGATGAAATTTTATGACAAAAACTGGAAAAGACATGCTGTAGGACAACAACTGTTTTTAAAGTATTACGTGGCTGGTTAAAAAACAACAACAACAAAAAAACAATGTTCTCAGTTTACTCAGTAGTCTTCTTTCCACCCTATCATGAGAACAAAATGCAGAATGTAAATCAGGTAATTGTAAGCGTGACGATTACAACCCAAAGACACATCAGTCCAATGCACAAAGAAAATGCACACAAAGACCCCCTCCACTCCACCCCCCACCCCAATCTTACAAATAAGTACAGAAACTACTGAAACAAAACAACAACAACAACAACAAACCAGCACATGTAATGCTTTCCATATCTCTCCTTCTTCAATCATGCCTCTGACACACTTTGTTCTTGTTCTTGTTCTCTGTGAGAGTGAGAGAAAGAAAGAGAGAGAGAGAGAGAGAGAGATAGAGAGAGAGAGAGAGAGAGAGTGAGGGGGGGGTGGGCAGAGAGAGGCAGAGACAGATAATCCTCTCTCCAATCCCGCTCCACACTACTTCACTACTTCCTTCTATTCCCACCAAACAAAAGCCTACAAAAACAAAACAAAACAAACCAAACTTTTGTTCATAGTGTACCATACAGCATTTACCACACAAAACAACTTTTCTAGTTTCTTTTACTGCGCCCGAGTGCTTCTGCTGGAAGGAACGGACAATACTAGCAGAATGCCAGAAAATCCATACAGAGACCGAGAATGCAAGGAAAATCCATACGCACGACAAAAACAGAAAAGCAGAATGATACAAAGGAGCAGCAGCACTGCTGAAGAGAAAAGATGAGAAGAAGAGGAAAAGGAGAAGCAAAGGAAAGAGAAGAAAAAAGAGAAGAAGCAAGAGGAAAAAGGAGAAGCAAGAGAAAAAAGGAGAAGCAAGAGAAAAAAGGAGAAGCAAGAGGAAAAAGGAGAAGCAAGAGGAAAAAGGAGAAGCAAGAGGAAAAAGGAGAAGCAAGAGGAAAAAGGAGAAGCAAGAGGAAAAAGGAGAAGCAAGAGGAAAAGGAGAAGCAAGAGGAAAAGGAGAAGCAAGAGGAAAAAGGAGAGAAGCAAGAGGAAAGGAGAAGCAAGAGGAAGAGAGAAGCAAGAGAAGAGGAGAAGCAAGAGGAAGGGAGAAGCAAGAGGAAGAGGAGAAGCAAGAGGAAGAGGAGAAGCAAGAGGAAGAGGAGAAGCAGGGGAGAGGAGAAGCAAGAGGAAGAGGAGGTAGTGATGTAGAAGGAAGAGAAGAAGAAGGAAAGGAGGAGGGATAAAGAAGACGAATCAGAAGAAGATGGTGGTGGCCGAACCCAGACCTTCTATTTAAAAGTCTTGGCTATCACGATAGTCCTTAACTCTTTGACTCTCGCACCTTACCCACTAACTGCAAAAACTCAACCTTTTGACTCTCTATCTACAAGCTTCCCGCAGGAAGCTGGCTTATAGAGTGAGGGAGTCAAAGGGTTGAGTTTTTGCTTTGCTAACATGGTTGGCAATGCAGGATGCTGAAGGACAGGATGCGAGAGTCACAGGTTAAGACGCTGATTCCTGGGTCAGACTGGGACTTACCTACCACCCACAGTAGGCCTAGTGCACTGGTCTGGACGCTAGTAGCTCTGATCTACACAATAAATCCAGGTCTTCTGAGTGGCACGTACAGAAGAAACCATCGCAACAACAGAAAGAAGAAGAAGAAGAAGAAGAAGTAGAAGAAGAAGAAGAAGAAGAGTTAATCAAAACAGGAAAGGTTATTATTCACCAAATCTATACTGGCAGTGGTAATTAGGTGCAACAAGCACATTTTTACAATACTGCTCACAAAAATTGAGAAAAATCCAGAAATGATTAGAACAAGGAAAAAAAAACTGGACAAAAAGGACGAAGAAGTGAAGAGAAGGAAGAGGCTGGGGAGGTCGAGGTGGAGGGACATAAATGTCGAAGATTTAGGAAATTACATGTTCAATGGGTACAGCTCACCTAAGGATCAGGCAGAAAAACTCCTCTTCATTTTAACCCTTTAACTACCGCCCCTATCCATCAAATGCAAAAACTTGAGGAGAATCATACGATTACATTTTTGCTTTGCTAGCATGATTGACAATGCAGGATGCTGATGGACAGGTTGCGGGAGTCAAAGGGTTAATGGATTCTGCCCACCTAGTCTGAACCAGCAATCACAAGATATAACTTGGAAAGGAAGGAAAGAAAGAAATGAGGAGGAGGAGAAGAACATAATAAAAAGAAAAAAAGACGAAGAACAAGAAAAGGACAACAACAAGGTATAATGAAAACAGAAGCGTTTATTGATTGAATCTTTAATGAAAGGATGATCAGGTCAATATCTGCTTTTTTTTTTTTTTTTCCAAATTCTGCACACAAATGTGAACGATAAACCAGAAATGGGCAGAGCAAGAAAGAAAAAAAGCATAAAGACCAGATAAGATGAACAAGTAGAAAGAAGATAAACATGGACACTTGAGGTTATGTTTTTTTCAAAGGAAAGAGGATTTGGCAAAATGACCTTTTTTGGTGATTCTTATCTGCAAAGGTGAAACAAGCAACTAGAAAGTGTCGCTCAAAAAGAACAAGATAAGGGGTGGGGGAGAGGATTCAAAGTAAAGAAAAGGAGAACAAATAGGAAGAGCAAGAAAGAGGAGGAGAAAAGTGAGAGGAGGAGAGGAAAGGGGAGGGGGGTGTGGGAGTGTGGAAGCAAGACAAACGTCAAAGATTTACTGATGGACTCAGGAGCTGTCACAACGAAAGCCTTATTACCTATTTGATTCTGTCTAGAAAGTTGGGATAAAAGAAAAATGAAAAGAAGGAAAGGTGGGAGAGGGGAAGAATGAGGACGGAAAAGAGGAGGCATAGGAGGAGGAAGAAGCAAAGAAGAAAACAAGGGTGGAACTAGAAGATTTACTGATATCTTCAGGACTTGCCACAATGAAAGTTTTATGTCTGTGACTCTACCCACAAAATTGGAACCAGCAAGAAAATAAGAAAAAAAAATTAGAAAGAACAAACTGAGGGAAAGAA